>CAJHUD010000005.1:0-600000 GCA_905146925.1 Autographa gamma
GCACAGACCTGCCAGTAATAAACTAGCATCCACGTTATACGCTCGTTTGTTCATTTCCGCACCTCCTATCTACATAATTATCATTGTCACTAACTGATTGTAATATATGACCACGCGTAACTTATTACAGAATAGTCCGATTTTGATAATTCTTTTTTATTCTTTTCTTTTTTATTAGATAGGGGATACCTAGAAGCTGGTCCCATACAATCTAACCCGAAGGGTGGGAAAATAGGGGTGATTTATTGTTCACTCACAGATTTGAATACTAAAATACGGTAGTTACTTAGCTATTTTAAAAATAATAAAAAAATTCAGCGTAGCAATTAGTATATTATAGCCACAAAAAAATATAAAATAAAAACTTTTTAACAAAAAAATGAAACCGCCGAAAAAACTGAAAAGCAAAAAATAAGAACCCTTTTTTTATTTAATCTTAATAACTAAATTCTTAAACGAATGTGAGTATACCCAAATAATTTTGAGGCGGCGCCAAACTATCAATGAACAAAGATCACAAAATTACCATAAATTTAAAGAAACAACCAAATCAAAAACGCTATGTACTATAATTATATTCTTTACTTACCACCTACTAATACCATTGTGGAAAGCAAAAAAAGTTTTGAGTGTGAGTTTGAATTTGAATCAACTTAACAATGCAATGAAATCTCCAGCGATAAACATAAAAAAAAAAATCTAAAAAAAATAAGTACCTATATATTGTAATTATTTTAATGAATTTGCCTGTTTGGCGCCGACTCGAAATTACTTACGTATATACTCACATTCGTTTAAGAACTTAGTTATTAAGATTAAATAAAAAAAGGGTTCTTATTTTTTGCTTTTCAGTTTTTTCGGCGGTTTAATTTTTTTGTTAAAAAGTTTTTATTAAGTTAAAACTTACAGTCTTCGCAAATTTAGGCTGAACACTGCAGGCAAATAGCTTTTCTACAAGCACAGCAGGCAAATCTGGTCTGCCCTTTCAGTCTGCTGGGGCATATGCTGCATTACTTTCTTGCTGAGAATATTATACTAAGCAAGCAACTTTTTTTTGAAAATATTATACTGAGGTTATATCCGATCATAAGTATGAAAAATAGGTACTACAGTATCCAGAGAATAAATAGAAGTAAAAAATATCCAGACTATATTTTTTACTGAGGTTATGACTGAGAGACCCTATGGAGGTATACGGGTCTTTATGAGGTGACGTCTAACAGAATCAGATGTTATTGCTGTACTTACGTCTGATGGACACCAACAGCTTGTAACACGAAACGAGTAGATCGCGCAGCCGCTGACGCCTCTCTAGGGGCTGCGGCAAACCATTTTAGGAAGGTACTCAGCGAGACAGAACTATATCACGCGATATTGCGAATTGATAACGTTGCATTGGTTTCACGGTGTCTGACAGACTACCATCTCAGTCGCAGAAGGATAACTCAAGTGACGTAACATAGATTAACACATAGAACATTACAGAATAAATAACCATAACGTGACAATTTGTAAGATATGCATTCAAACTGATACATACATACATACATATAATCACGCCTCTTTCCCTTGTAGGGGTAGGCAAAGACCACTTCTTTCCACTTGCTACGATCCTTGCACACTTATTTCGTTTTGTCCACTTTCATTATTCCCTTCATACATGCTGTTCGGTTTATGGTACTCTTGACCTGGCCTTCTCTCACTCACACTTATACACTCACCTTATACACTTTTTTTTTCAAGCGTCTTCATTCATTCTCTCAACATAGCCAAACCATCTCTCTCTTTATTTTATTTTTTTCTCTACATCCGTCATCTGACACACTTCATCCACCTATCCATTCCTCCTCTTGCATTCAACGCAGCGAAACGGCTCTCCGTGGCCTACTTTTTGCCCCCACGAGGAACGAGACGTGATGGGTGGCGAACCACATCGCCGCCATTTTGGATATTTATTGTTTTTATGATTATCCTTTGCGTTCCTGCGGGATCTTTGCGTTCCTGCGGGACATTCAAACTGATACACTGCCAAAATTACGCGTAATATCTATGTTTGACCGGATTCGTAGGGACTTTGCGCCATCCTCCTTCCTCATGTAGATGCGGCCGTCTTTCGTCCACACATATTTGAACTTGTGTCGTGCACCGGTCTCGCGTGTACAAAGTATATTTTGCTGTTGGTTGGAGTCAGCCGCTCGTTGAACATCTCGAAACACGTGTCTGGTACTCCAATAACAAAAAACGAGTAATCTCTCTTAATTTTGTGTTTGATCTTATCAATTTTGATTTGAACATCTGGTCCACATACATTTTTAACGTGGTCTTCAATGGCTTCAACAGTGGTATCAGAATGCAGACGCCAAACATGCAGATATTTTTTGCGATCACTCACTTGAATTGCCTTCAACACTGTATTTGTTCCCACCCTCACCTCTTTAGGTTGCCTGTTATTTTTTTTATTTCGTATGGTAGTCAGTGGCGTGCATAGCATATAGGCAAATAGGCAGAGCTTACCTCAAAAAATCCTAACTATCTTATTTTAATACAACAACACTCATCATACATAATCATAACATAAAACGGCAGTAAAACTTCTAACCAAACATTTCAATAACAAACAAATCATGACGTCACATATATTATGTCAAATTCAAATTCATTCAATAATTCTTAATAATCTGTTACGAGGTAGGCTCGCGAAAGTGTGCCTAGTTTACACTCACACATTCAAACGAAATCCCCTTGTCCATATACGCACGCACACTTCAAAAACGTAAGATAAATATACCTAATATAATACCCCGCCAGCTTGACTTTTTACTATACGACAAAAACAAAAAACCCTATTTTTGCTATGAGTGGTGCTTTGACATTTGAGGGGTGTAATTTCAAAACCCAACATGACTTCATACACATTTTCATATTTTTGCATCAAAATAAAGTTTTAAATTTTACCTTCAATATGACTATACTTTAACTTTCATAACCCACTTAAATACACAGTAAAATCAGTCTTAAAAGTAATGTTAGTTGCAAATTCCACTAAAATGCCCAGTGTTACAATCAAAATCCTCTAAAATAAAATTGACCAATGACTGCGCCGCATTTGAGTCATGTGTCCTTTAAAACAGTATGGCGTTTTTCGTTGTGTTATTGATAGTTGCTCGCGGATTTTAATTGAAATTCACAAGAAATAATGGAAGATTTAGCACAGTTTGTAAAAAAATGTGATCCCAAGTCTGCTCGGAAACGTCCACGCAATCCACAATCTTGGAAACGAGAACTGGAGCGCCGAAAAAGGTGAGTAAAATATTCCCTTAAACTTCATAAAAAGTTCGTTAAAAAGTTTTATGCAACATGTAGGTAGTGAATATAATTTCAAGGACAAGTACCTATAATAAATATTTTTTTAACGTCATCAAAAAATGAGGAGGTTCTAAACTTAGCAAAATTTTATTTTATTTTATGCGCGAATTTATTAATATTTTTTTTTTATCGGTTACATCTTTGACTCTGGTTTATTTGGGTAAAATATTGGGAGTTATGATGAGAGGTATACAATAATCGCAATATTTTGTTTTTACAAAATATTTAGTTTTTTTTACATTGCTAGGTACTTCACTGTTTAGCCATATTGCAAGCAAATCTACGGGAATGATCATAAACCATTCCCGTATTTTTTTTTTTGTCTGAAACATCCGTCACAAACTATTCCTAATAATATAATATATCTTCACTATTACTATTCCTTTTATATAAGCCTGTGGATCCTCTCCTCTACTATCCTCTCATTTTGCTTTATAGGGTAATTTCGATTTCCATAATTTTTTATTTATTTATTTATTTAACTTTATGCAACATGGTACATAGGCGGACTTAATGCCACAGGCATTCTTTCCAGTCAACCTTAAGGTGATGCAGAGATAACATGGTAGGTGCATTCAGTTGTAAAGAAAGTTACTGAAATTAAATACATATTATAAACTGAACACTACTTATATTTACATAATGATATATACTTACATAAATATACAATGTCCATTACACAAATATTTAACATACATACATACAAATATATAAATATATATTTGTATGTATAATATATAATATACATATATATATATATACATATATATATATATATATATATATATAATAAATATATAAACAATCATGATGATAATTCTTCCAATTTCTTAAAGATAAGCTTCCGAACAGCAGTTTTAAAAGATTGCTTAGTAGTGGACTTCCTGATTTCCAAGGGCAGCGCATTCCACAAAAGGATAGCTTGGATATGGAAAGAAGAATGGATAGTGTCAGAAGTATGAGAAGGGCAGTGTAGAAGAAGATTGTGAGAAGAGCGGAGATGTTTAGAGTGACCAGAACATAGGTATTGGAAATGAGGAATCAGATATGAGGGGGGAGTGGGAGAGTTGAGTAAAGAGAAAAGGGTCGTCAAAGCACGATATGATCTCCTCTGGCGAATGGGCATCCATTTCAACTCGGTCCTATACTCAGAAACATGATCGTACTTCCGCAGGTTAAACACAAATCTGATGCAATTGTTGATGAGTCGATCAAGCTTGCTGAGCAAGTCCGAATTGAGGTCGTAGTAACACACGTCACCATAGTCAATAATGGGGAATATTAGGGTCTGCACAAGCATTGCTTTGGTCTTCGGCGGCAAAAAGTTTCTCAACCGGTTGAGATGGCGCAAAGTTCCCGTTACCCGCTTACTAACACTGGCAACCTGCGTTTGCCAACTTAGCGTAGTGTCCAAATGTAGGCCGAGATTCTTAACGTTGGAGCTAAGTGGAATCGCAACACCATCCAGCGAAACCGGGGGAAGGTTGCCAATATTAGTCTTATCCACCATTCGAGGACTGCCTATAAGAATAGCCTGACACTTTGTTGGATTAATAGACACCCCAAATTGGTTGGACCATCGATGTACTTCAGCTAGATCCCCATTAAGTTTAACAATAGCCGTATGCAAATCCTCCGGCCGTGCCCGAGTGTAAAGCTGAAGATCATCAGCATACAGATGATACGCACACTGAAGATTATGAGTGATAAAGTTAATGAAAATAGAAAATAATAATGGAGAAAGAATGCCGCCTTGAGGAACACCAGCCGTTAGAACACGCCAATTTGACATTGTCTCGTCAACGCGAACGGCCTGCTGGCGCCCTCGAAGATAAGATGAGAACCATTCCAGAGCCCCGGGCGAAATCTTAAGATGGGAAAGGACGGATTCTAAGATTTCATGACAGTTGTCTGTCATGAAATCTTAGAATCCGTTATCCATTAAAGGCATTGGAGAAATCGATTAAAACCATGGCTGTAACCATAGTATCCTGTATTCCCTCTCTAATGTCACCTGTCACTTTAAGGAGTGCTGTAGAAGTGCTATGCCCTGGCCTGAACCCAGATTGCAAGGGACTAATCAGGTTTTGTTGGAGGATGAAACTCGACAGTTGCTTGTGGACACAGGCCTCCAGCACTTTGGATAGGAAAGGAAGGATTGATATAGGTCTGAAATGGGAGAGGAGGGTAGGATTTGTGATTTTAGGAAGAGGACGGACGAAAGCATATCGCCACAAGGAAGGAAATTGACCCGAGCATAAGGAGAAGTTGATTATATGGGTTATAGATGGAAGTATATACTCAAGGATCGGGATGACCATGCTTCGACTGATATCGTCATAGCCCACGGCCTTGGATTTGATGGAAAGGATGATCTTTTTGATATCACCCGTGGACACTGGAGAAAATTCAAAAGTTACGCTGCAGGGATGTGGAAGGCTGGAAATAAAGTTTACCGTCTGACGAGTGGTTTGATGATCCAAAATGAGAGTGGTGGAGAAATGGCGATTGATATCATCTAAACCAATCGTATTAGGTAACTCTGTATGACGGGACTTGCCGATACCTAACGATCCAAGGAACTTCCAAGTATCGGAGGTAGAGCTAGAAGTGATATTATCGAGAATATGGCGGCGTTTAGCATTACGTATCATCTGGTTGCAACGATTTCTTGCTGTTTTAAAAATAATCCAATTATCCTCCGATCTATCCTTTTTGTATTTCCGAAAGGCCCGATTTCTCCGTCTCATCGCCATACGTACACCTCTTGTCATCCATGGAGCTGGCGGACGCTTAACTTTCACTGACTTAATTGGAGCATGAATGTCGTAGAGGCTTTTAATCATAAGGTTCAGAGTGGCCACTTTATCGTCGACAGTAGAGGCATTGGATACTTCAGCTTCCCACTCAAGCTTCAAAGCGTCGTCCCGCAACCTATCAACATCCATCTTTGCAAAACAACGCATGCGCAGAACCTTAGGAACAGATTTTGGGGGCTTGAGGAGATAGGAAAGGTGAATCAAGTCATGATGGGAAAAACATGGAGCAGGACATTGGGCATGTGAAGAGACTAGGGAGGGATTAGAGGTCAGCATCAAGTCTAGCCACGTATCATCACCAGCAACATTGCAGTGAGTAGGTTGAAGTGGTAAAACATGAAGACTGGAAGACTCAAAGATATGGAGAAGCTTACGGGAACGATGGGAAGAGTGCAAAAGGTTAGTGTTGAAATCGCCCATGATGACGTGGTGTTCATACTCTGATCCAATGGATTCCAAAACCAACTCAAGATCAGAGAAGTAGTCCACCATGGGAGGACAGTAGACAACACCAAGCAAGACCTTAACTCCTTTTATCCAAACCTCAAGGAAAATGTACTCAGCAGATGAACAGAAATCAGAAGGGGAGGTGGCAAGTATTTTATGTGGAAAATTACTCCTAAGGTAAATAGCAACACCACCACCACCCCTTCCTATCCTATCATTTCTGATGAGTACAAACCCAGGAAGGGAGTAGCTGGTGGAAGGGAGATGAGGTTTAAGCCAACTCTCAGAAACCAGGACAGCATGAATATTAGCATCAAAGAAAGCTTCATATAGGTCATTGTAATGACTTGGTACACTCTGAGCATTTATGTGACATATATTAAGCAAATGTCTGTTGGCTAGTGGGAAGGTCTGACGCAAGTAGTCACCAAGTGTATCACTACAGGAGCAGAAGCTTGTGTTAGATGAGTCAGAAGAGCTGTTGGCAGAATGAAAAGAATCATCATGGGATTGCATTATATATAAATAACAATACTATATACTAATAAAATAAAAAAATATATAAGGAAAACTAAAAACAAATAAGCAACAAGATGGCACAGCACTAAATGAGATCTCTGCACCACCCACCAGCTGTAACTTATTGAGATACAGGAAAAATGCATCTATGATTAACCTAAAAAGAATTTAAAAAAATTAATTAACAACCAAAATTAAGCTAAATAAAACTAACTATAAAACCAAACAATGATAATTAAGGACAAAATAGAAAAGTAATACGTATAACGGAACGCAAAACGGCGACATTGTGCAACATTGACAATGACATAAATGTCAATGTCACTAACAACTCATGAACTTAAAAAGAACGGTGACAAATAAAACAAAAACAATAATTTATAAATTGCGAACAGTAGGGTAACTAAACAATTTTGTTAATATTAGAAGAGAACTAATGTAAATATGTCTTACTACATGCGATTACGCTCCATACGAAAAAGTTGTTTATTTAGGTAAGTAATCAATATTGCTTATTAGCCAAATGATGGTGATGTTAATAGATTAGACAATGACTAAAACAATGTGTGTAATTTTAGGACTTGCCCCGGGCTGCAGATGTTGGCTCGGCAGATACCTTAGGGTATTTCAACAGCAGCGGATCAAGTTCAGCCTGCGAAGATATTTTGTGTCGATGGCCGTCGGCGGTTTTGATGACAATGACCCCGTCTTGGGTCCAACAAAACCGCATGCCAAAGTGTCGTCTCGCCCTACCGAAGACAAGCTGCCTGCTACGGGTCAGAAACTCCTTGATAGCGATTGAAGAACCTTTTAATGCTGTCTTGGCCCTCCACACAGCAGATTTCAGTCCAACTTCACTGAATTTGACTAATACAGGCCGGGGTTGCTCACCATCAGATGCTCCAAGTCGATGACAGACCGTAATGGTTTGCGCTGTGATGTCCTTTAGTGACAGTTTGCCATGAAGCACATCAAGAACATGGGCTTTGCAGTCCTCCTTCGCAACTTCAGGGATCCCAGTGAAAATAAGCGCCTTCCGCCGACTCCTCATCTCTAAACCATCGGCTATCTTTGCACATTCCTGAATCTGGGTCCGTAGAAGGCCCAACATACTAAACACCAGCTCACGGAAACAGCGAAATTCCTCAGCGAGTTTGGCAACGGTGTTAGATTTTGGAGCACTAGCCGACTGAATTTGAGCCTCCATTTCAGTCATCTTGTTCAAGATGAGCTCTTCCAAGTTCTTCTGAGTGGCTTGAACATCAGCAAGTTGTACATTAGACATTTTAGTGGTTGATGAAAGTGATGAGGTCAATCAGTTGAAACTTAAGTGAAAGTGGTTAGCTGGCAGGTGGTAATGTACATGTGCTATTATTTACATAACACTTTACCTTTGATCTATAGTGATTATCAATTGTGTATTGCTCCCAAATCAAAGAAATATTGTAAATAACTTATAGAATTAATAAATATTTTCTAGAGCACAGAAAAATCGCGTCTTGACTTTTTCACACCTACCGCCGAAAAAAAAGCCTTTTTTTGTTATTGCCATTTTTTGGTATTGTTATTGCTTTTTTTTTCAGATATGAATCAAAATCACTCCCGAAGTTTCCTTCTTGCGGTCATAATCAAAAGGCTTTTGGCTGCGACCTTGTCACTTGTCAAGATATTCGGAAATTTCACACACGTTTTTATAAATGTAAAACAAAACTCGATCAAGACAATTTTTTGTTAAGATATTGTCGTGTTAATGAACCTAAAAAAAACATTCCAAATAGTAAGAGAAAGTTGACTATTAAATACAATATCCCTGTCAAAGGAGGTGGTCAAAAACCTGTGTGTCAAAAAACATTTTTGGACGCATTACAGATAAAAAAAGATCGGGTTCAGGGTGTGATGAACCGTTCTTACACTACAAGTTCACCATTAAAAGAAAATAGGGGAGGGGACCGAAAAAGTGCACAATTTGAAGCGAAAAGATTGTCAGTGGAATGGTTTTTTGAAAAGTTTAAAGGTATTGAGAGTCACTATTGTAGATCGCAAACAAGTAGAACTGCTATAGGCCCTAGACTCTTAGCACGCACCAAGAGGCTGATCCAAAGAGTGCAAAATGCCTGCGCACGATATTGCTTTAATGTACCACCAAGGAGCCACATCACACCCGTTTTAAATAAACATAATATTCTTAAAATGAAATCACGGCGTAAATTGCATCTTGCGTGTCTTCTTTTTGGCGTAATTAAATATAAATGCCCTTCATACCTGCACTCGAAACTAAGGTGGGTAAACGATCACCGACAACGCGAGGGTAGACGTTGTGCGCAGCAACTGGCTATACCGCAGCATGGCACTGCCGCCTTCCGGGGTAGTTTTCGATATGCAGCTTCCAAATGTTGGAATAACATCCCTCCGCCGATCAGAAACTAAACCTGAAAACAAATACTGCTTTTAGGATACACTTAAAAACATTCATTTTAAATTCACAGATTAATTTTAATTCTATCGATATTGATAAGTCTTTTATATAATTATTTATTTTTTAGTTCATTTATCACTCAGTTTTAAATTCACATTTTATTTTGCTTTACATTTATATAAATTATTAATAATACTCGTATAGTACTTACGTTATTCCCCGCTTGCTACAGGCTGAGTTTGGTTCACTGACTGGCACTTCAAGTTAAATAAATTTCCTTAGAAGTTCACGAGCCGAAGTCTTCTTTGTTAAAGAGTTAGATATCGTTCTGGTTTCCCGTTTTATATCAACCCTAATGACATATTACCTCCATCTGACTTTTTTATATTTATTCTTACCCTTCACATCTTTCTTTTTTTCTATAGCTGCATTCACGGAACAGAAAAAACAGGTGGAAGTGCTAAGTAGGCGTGGCACGCGTGTCATAATTATGCGTTGTTACGAATAGCTTGCGCTGAACCGATCCCAGTGGCGTCTGTCATCGCGTAGAGTTGCTCGTCTCGTGACAAATCAATATTTACCTAGCTATGCCGTATTGTTCTGTTTTAGCGTGCAAAAATGATAATATGAGAAGAAACCTTACAAATGGAGGTATTTCGTATCATCGGTAAGTACGATTTTTATTGTTTTCTAATAAAAATCTTATTTTCTTCCAATTTACAAAAATTTAATAGAACGGTTAGTCAAAATAAACCTTATGAAGACAAAGTTTATTTTCGATTATTTTTTTCCATAGAACATTCTAGAAAGACCTTCGCTACTCAATGTAGTGATGTGGTCAAGTCGAAAATTGATTTTGTCGATTGATGTCGATACGAGGAATAACTATCTTAACCCAAACAGTTATTTTATTTATTTCGTTTTGCATTACAATAATTATATAGGTACGAGGGCGCCTTAATTCATACACAAAATTTATATTAAGTAAATTTATGGTCATTTATGTGGTATAAAGTAAAAATATAATCAATGTTTTAAATAGTAACATAATTCTTATAACTTATTAATGACTGAGACGTAACACACAGAGTGTTACAAACAGTAGGTAATAGATTTTTTAACCTTCATTAAAAATTTGTTTCAGGTTTCCCAAAGTCACAAGCATGAGAGAGAAATGGATAGAGAGTGCATCCTTGCGTTATGGGAGGCCGGCCGGCAAGCTAAATCCTGATTCATCCACCGGTGGATAGATGAAAACTCGTGAAATCGACACTGTACTTCCTTTCTTCAAGTTTCACGGCAAAAAGTCCATTTAATTCACGAGAATCATGAGAATTTTAACATATGCGGTATATTAAAGACGATTTTTTACTATAAAACCCGAAGTTTTATTTATCTGATTCCTTCTTTAATTACAGATTGACAATTTGTATTAAATTTAAGACAACATATCATAAGTGTGCACTCTGGGCCAAACTCACTATGAAACTTGTGCATGGCCCTTTACCTATCTGTCTGTCAGTCTTGTGTGTCTATTAATTAATGGTTTAAAAGGTACAGCGGTTTGTGTAACAAATAAATAAATGTACTCCCAACGAGTCGTATTTATCGTATTTGAAAAAAATCGGGTATCTATCGATATCGATAAAGAATTTAAATGTAATACGTGGTGTGTCCTTGGCCGAATAGTTTTAGAGTCACGCCATTGTCAACCGTATGTCGAAAGCAATTATGTTGATAATTGCTTATATTGATTATATATCGCCATCTTTGGTCGAGTAGCAAAACTAACTCGTCAATCGAATTAAGTGCGACTGTAGACCGTAAATACGTATTGTTGCTAAAGCAAAATGAACCTTATTTTTAGAAAGTCAGGGTTTATTTTTTTTCTGTGATGTAGGCTAATTTTGTCTGAATTTAAAACTACCAATCATAGGGATCATTTCGTTGTAGTGAATATGTTATTATCGGATTATTTGTGTGAGTTTGGCGACAGCGGTTCCCATAGTAATTTTGTCGTATTGCACTTCCACTTGTTTTTTCTGTTCCGTGGCTGCATTGATAGATATATTACTTTGAAATTATCTTGTATCGTTATTTTAATTATTGTTACTAACATGTTATAAATATTTATATATGCTTGCCTTCGTCCGTGTGTCACTGTGGGGTTCCAACTGAAAACCAGCGCTGGGTGTACTACACCTAGCATATGCAGAGTTGGTGACCTTTTTGGTACTGTATGCTCGACAACACCGTTGAAATTGTGTATTTGTACTTTTTATTATTTATAATACAAAAAACAAGGTCAATAAAAAAGTAGTAATACTTTTTTATTGACCTTGTTTTTTGTGTTGCTTGTTTGTGTTTATTTCTTTGTGTTGTCTTGTGTTCCGTACTAAATAAATATTCTTTCTATTCTATTTTATTCTATTCTTATTATTCTGTGGCATGGCAGCTGTTATGTGATCGGTTTGACAATAAAAGATCTAGACACACGGTAGTGTGTCCGACAAGTTCGAGCAAACAAAGCGACACAGCACCGTGGGTCATATTACACGAACCATTTCGGGCCAATTTCGACACCCTATAACTCGAAACATATTTTATCTACGCATATGAAATTTTGAGTGTCTGTTGACATCCCTTTAATTGTCTAGAATACAAAATTTCATTATTCTATCTATAGTAGTTCTTGAGATATTGACGTCAGAAAATCGCAATTTTTACTATACACTCACTGACTCATCAAAAACCTAAACCACTTCCAATGGTCGTACTGACTTGAAATTTGGCATGGAGATAGGTCTTAAGGTCAAAGTAAAGAGAAAAATCTGAAAACGGCCTAGTGTGAGTCGGTTTTAAAAATAGCGAAGGCGTAACTTTGTTCTACTATGAAGTCATAATGAACTCAATGGGTCTATCTTCCAATGGTCGTATCGACCTGAAATTTGGTTCGAAGTTTTGTCTTTAGGTTGAAATAAAGTAAAAATCTGAACACGGCCAAATGTGAGTCAGTTTCGCAAACAATGAATGTGTTATTTTGTTCTACTATAAGTAGGAATGGAGTGGAAATGAAATAAGACTTATTTAAATTTAGATACATACCAATTTAAGACAATACATGTTTGTCTTAAAGACAATAAATTGTTCACCACTCTGTGTGTGTCTGTTGCGGGAACCGAACCCGCGATTTACGAAGTGCAAAGTAGGTCACTAGGTACACTAGGTGCGCTAATTCAGTCAAACATCAATGAAAAGACCATGTTTTTCTCGCGTAGTCTAAATAATTTCTAATTATACAACTAATAAAATCGCATATTCAAGAATATGGAAACCATTAATACACTAAGATGGAATTATATATACTACTGCCCATCTCACCCTCCGATACACCACGGGATGAGATGGGATGGTGTACGTCTAGCGCTACATAATAGGCCACCAATTATAATACCTACTGGTAGGTAGGTATTACCAAGTTTTTAATTATCTATGTAGGTAGCGTACTTACAAACAGAATAAAGTACGTTATTGATGTGTCACCTAAGAAAAATAAATGAAATCCCATCAAAAACATAAATGTAAAAGGCTGCCAAGTTCGATACTATGGCAATGCTTCGCCTATAAAAGAAGTGAGATCTAAATAAGTACCAAGTTCCATAAAAATACCTCAAATCATAAATAGTTATAGGAATGCACACTTGATTACCAGCAGTTTTTAAGGTACATTTTGAATAAATATCATGTTACAAAGAAATACCTAAAATTATAATAGTCAGAAAAACGATACCGGTTTTTTAGCAGTTTCCTGATACAATTTATTATTTTCAGTACATTTTAATGATGTAACTTGGCAAGTTTGCGGTTATGTAATATGTCGAAGGCAAAATGTAGATTGCCGTGTCACTTTATAATATGCCTCAACATTTCATCGAAAATTTAAACACCATATACATAATGCCGAGGCAAATTGAAGTATTTAGTTTTTGAAGTTATCCGGCCCGTCAAAAATGCTAAGGTATCCATAGACTCTGAGTCGTGAAGGACTCCTGCAGAGTATTTTTGGTCAAAAAAACATGGATTTGATCGAATATTCATATATTCATAGGCCCAGAAATCCATTTCTCGATTAGGTTCGACTTTGTGACAGAGATCAATAGGTTAGGTTAGGTTAGATATTGTGGGGTGCTTGGCAGAAAACCTCCTCGTGTGCTCAGTGACTGCTTGTCCGTTTGGTTTCTTGGGGACGAGCAGGTGCTGGGCCGCTGCACCCTGGGTGCGGGCAACAGTCTCCTCGCGAGGGGTGGGGAAGGAGGGGATTGTTGTCCGTAGCTAATTTCTGCCGGAGCGGAGGAGTCGCTCCCTATCTGCGGCCGTTTCTACGGACCGAGGTCGAGGGGTTTCCGCGGCGTGCACGTCGCGGTGACCGAGGTGGGGAAGACCGTGGGTTACTCCTCAACCTGCGGCTTAAGGGCATCCACGGCGAGGTGTTAGAGCCAAGGTGCCGGGTGGTGGGTAGGTTAAGTTCTGGTTAGAAAGGGGGAAAAAAAAAAAAAAAAAAAAAAAAAAAAAAAAAAAAAAAAAAAAAAAACATACATAAATCCAAAAAAAAAGTTACTAGTTTTTAGATTGATAGTAGTTTGTAGATACCGAGCAGCGGGCGGTTTATCTCGTACCGGAGGCATCTGCGGGCCTCGGGAGGCCTAAATACCCTCCCAAAAGAGCAGCCGCATCGCCTTGGGGAAGCGGTGTGCGTACTACCCAATCGTAATATGATAATGTCCGACAATGTGAGTGATTTGTCATGCGCCCCGGCTGACGCCCGGCGCTCGCAGGTATCCGGGCCTGCGAGTGTGAAATTGACGACCGATGGAAGCACAGGGGTAGGTGACCAGGCCCCTGTAGCGGATTTGACTACTGGAAATTATGCTATGTCATGCGACCCGGTTGACACCCGGCGCTCGCAGGTATCCGGGCCTGCGAGTGTTAAATCTGTTACCGACGGACGCGCAGGGGTAGGCGACCAGGCCCCTGCTGCGGTCATAGATACTGGAAGTGCTGGCAAACGGTCGCAAGGGGCGTCCTCCGTAAGGAAACGTCCAGTTTGCCAGTCCTCAGAAGAGGAAGGATTGCCGGCCCCCAAGTTGCCTACTTCCAGGCGGGGTCGACCGGCATCGAGAGGGGCGAGTGCTTCGCAGCCGCGGAGGGATGGGCGCGGACGTTTTGTGCGCTCCAATGCCTCGGTGGCTAGCGAAGCAGAGAGTGACGTGGGGGTCACCACTGAGGACCCTGGCGATGGCGGTGACAGCTGTGCCTCGCTAGGGAGCTCAAAGGCCGAGCTCAACGCCGCCAAGAGGGAGCAGCGCAAAGCCGTCGCGGCCGACGAAGTGTCGGAAATGGCCCGACGCGCACGCGAGCGACGTGCTACTCTGGCGGCGGAAGGAGGAGAGCCTTCGGCGGTGGCCCTGAGCCAGCTGGCTCTAGATGGGGTGGACTTAGTCCTGAAGGTTGCCACTAAGTCTGGCAGCCTGAAGGGCACGTCCACCCGCGGCCTGAAGGAGGCTGCCGCGGACATCAGGGAGGCGGTTGGCGTCCTCCTCAACAGGACGGCCTCTGACGAGGTCGCGAAGCTGCAGGAGGAGAACAGCCGCCTCCGGCGTGACCTGGAGGACCTCCGGCGGCAAGTCGCTGCGCTAGGTGAGCAGCAGCGGCGACGCCCGTCCGCCGATGCGGCACCAGTGGTGGCCCCTACTCCCGCGCAGGGTCCGGCAATCGTTCGTACCGACGATGAGGTCGAGCGCATTGTCCGGATCTGCATGCTCCAATGCGGGAGCATGGTTAATGCCCGGCTGGAGGCGATTTCTCGGCGTCTCCCACCGGAAACCCTCCGTCCGCCCTTAGCGGCCGACGCACGGAGGACTGGGGAGCCACCGAGACACTCGCCTCAGAAGAGGAAGCCCGCGGAGGGTGCAAAAAGGCCCGCGGAGGGCGCAAAAAGGCCCGCGGAGGGAGCCCCCACGAGCGAGCCCACGACTGCGGGGTCTAAGGGTGAGACCTGGGCGAAAGTCGTGGGCCGTAAGAAGGCCCGCAAAGCCGCCAAGAAGGCCGCGGCCGCGGCACGCGCCTCCAGCCGTACCGCAAATACGGTTGCGCGGCCTGTGGGGCGGACTGAGAAAGGCGGACGCAAAGGGCCGGCCGTGCATGCCGTGCATGTCCCGCGCTCCGAGGCTGTGACGCTCACGCTACAGCCCGGAGCTGCGGAGCGCGGTGTGACGTACCGGTCGGTCATTGCGGAGGCCAAGGCCAAGATCAGATTATCGGATCTTGGTCTTCAGTCCGTCACCGTCAGGCAGGCTGCCACGGGTGCGCGGCTGTTTGAGGTGGCTGGTGCTGCGAGTGGCAGCGCCGAAAAGGCGGACGCTCTGGCCGCTAAGATGAGGGAAGTCCTCAACCCTGAGGACGTCCGGGTCTCCAGGCCGGTGAAAACCGCAATGGTGCGGATCACCGATCTGGACGATTCGGTGACCTCTGAGGAGGTGGTGGCGGCCGTTGCCCGAAGGGGTGAGTGTCCGCCGGACAGCGTGCGGGTCGGCGAAATACGCGCCGATGCCACTGGACTCGGCGTGGTCTGGGTTCGGTGCCCTGTGGCATCGGCGAAGAAGATCGCCGACAGGGGCGAATTGCTGGTGGGCTGGGTTGCAGCGGGAGTAAAACTCCTGCAGCCCCGGGCTCTGCGGTGCTTCCGGTGCCTGGAAAAGGGGCACGTCTGGGCAAAGTGCACCGCCGAGGTCGACCGTAGCGATCTGTGCTATCGCTGCGCTCAGCCCGGCCACAAGGCGGCCCAGTGTTCCGCGGCCCCCAACTGCATCTTGTGTTCAGTTGCGGGGAAGCCAGCGGGACACCTAGCGGGCGGAGGGGCCTGTGGCGCGCCTGCCAGCAAGGCGCAAAAGAAAAAGAAGGGGGGCTCTAAGCCTGCCGGGGAAACCTCGCCTCCCCCGCAGGCTAGTAGCTCCGCGGCCGACTCCCGGCACAGGACTGTTGCCGAGGGAATGGAGTGTCAGTAATGGCACAAAAACATTTCCTCCAGGGCAACATCAACCACTGTGCCAGAGCTCAGGATCTTTTGCCGCCGGTACGCCCGATACCGCAGACGGCGTCGACGGGATTCCGCCGAGGAGGACGCGCTGTATGAGGTGTACCGCGCGTCCAAGGAGACTCTGTGGCTGGCCATCGGCGACTCAAAGTCGCGTGCCAGGAAGGAGCTGCTGGGGTCCCTAGATCGGGACCCGTGGGGGCGTCCCTACCGCTGGGTAAGGGGCAAGTTGCGTCCCTGGGCGCCCCCACTGACGCAGACCATGCAGCCCCAGCTGCTGGAGGTGGTGGTGAAGACCCTCTTCCCTGTGCGAGTGGGACATGTTCCCCCGCCGATGGCATCGCCCTCAGCCACAGACTCTCCGGAAGAGGAGAGCACCGATGTCCCCGAGGTGACGCAAGAGGAGACGAGAGCGGCCGTGTCGCGACTCCGGGCGAAGAGCACAGCGCCCGGACCCGACGGAGTTCCTGGCCGAGCTTTCGTCTTGGCTCTGAAGGAGCTAGAGCCCCAGCTGAGGGGGCTCTTCACGGCATGTCTCGAGCGGGGTCAGTTTCCCGGCGTATGGAAGGAGGGGAGGCTGGTCCTGCTCAGAAAGGAGGGGCGCCCTGCGGACTCGCCGTCCGCGTATCGGCCCATAGTGCTGCTTGACGAGGCGGGCAAACTGTTCGAGCGGATTATCGCGGATCGCCTCGTCAGCCACTTGTGCAGAGAGGGGCCGGACCTGGACGAGAACCAGTTCGGTTTTCGTCGGGGGCGCTCCACCATAGACGCAATCATGCGCGTGAGGGCCCTGGCGGAGGAGACGGTGTCCCGGGGTGGGGTGGTGTTGGCGGTGTCTTTAGACATCTCCAACGCATTCAACACCCTACCCTGGAGCTGCATTCGGGAGGCGCTGAAATACCATCGCGTGCCTCCCTACCTCCGCCGTACAGTAAGGGCTTATCTGGAGGACAGATGCGTCACCTATCGGGGACGTGACGGTGCTACTCGGCACTTCATGTCGTGCGGTGTTCCGCAGGGATCGGTCTTGGGACCGCTCCTGTGGAACATCGGATACGACTGGGTGCTGAGAGGTGAGCTCCCGTCGGGTGCAGACCTGACGTGTTATGCGGACGACACGCTTGTCACTGCCCGGGGGAGCTCACTTAGGGAAGCGACGTTGATAGCCACGGCTGCGGTGTCACAGGTGGTGAACCGCATCCGGCGCCTGGGCCTGGAGGTGGCCCTAAACAAGTCGGAGGCCATAGTGTTTCATGGCCCCCGACGGGCGCCGGCGCCGGGATCACACATTGTGGTCGGTGGGGCTCGGATAGCTGTCGGGTACACCATGAAGTACCTGGGATTGGTGCTCGACAGCCGGTGGGAATTCGGGCCTCACTTCCGGCGGCTAGCGCCCAAGCTGATGGGCGCGGCGGGCGCGCTTTCAACGTTGCTTCCCAACATGGGGGGCCCGAGCGCCGCCTGTAGGCGGTTGTACGTGGGAGTCGTGCAGTCTATAGCCCTTTACGGGGCTCCCGTTTGGGCGCTAGACCTGACGGCCAGCACTTTCGCCATTCTGCGAAAGCCGCAGAGGGCGATGGCCGTCAGAGTCGCCCGCGGGTACCGCACGATTTCCTACGAGGCGGCTTGTGTCCTGGCCGGATCCCCGCCCTGGGACCTGGAGGCGAAAGTACTCGCGTCATTGTACCGATGGCGCGAGGAAGAGCGGGCGCGGGGCTCGACGCCGGTGCAGCGGCAGATCGAGCTGCGCCGGGGAGAGCTCCGTCAGGTCCTGGTGGCGGAATGGCGGCAAAGGCTTCTGCGCCCTGCCGCCGGCCTCGCTACCGTCGAGGCGATCCGGCCAGTACTCGACGTCTGGCTCGGGAGAAGGCACGGTTCCCTGTCGTTCAGGGTGGCGCAGGTGCTGTCGGGGCATGGGTGCTTCGGCAAGTACGTGTGTCGCATGGGCAGGGAGCCGGACGCTCGGTGCCACCACTGCGTCCATTGCGGGGAGGACACGGCGCAACACACGCTCGCTGAGTGTGTAGCTTGGGAGGAGCAGCGCCGTGTCCTCACAAGTGAAGTAGGAGGCGATCTGTCGCTGCCGGCCGTAGTGCAGAGTATGGTCGGTAGCGCAGAGTCGTGGGACGCGGTGGTGTCCTTCTGCGAGGACGTGATGTCGCAGAAGGAGACTGCGGAACGGGAGAGGGAGATTTCGTCTCTCTTCCCCGGCCGCAGAAGACGCGCCGGGCGCAGGAGAAGGGCAGACAACGCCCTTTTCCGCCCCCCATGAATGGGTCCAGGGGCGAGGGACTTGGGGAAGTCCCCGCCCCCTAACCGCTGGACCCGAGGCGTAGGCGCGCGCGGGTGTCGGCGCGCGCCTCCGAGGCGGAGCACGGGGTAGTCTTACACCTCACTACCCCGTGCACGAGAGGAGGCCCGGACAACCGGGCCAGCACCAGCGTGGGGCTGCGGAAGAATTTGGATTCCCGGGGCCCCACGTGCACGTGCGAGGAGGAGACACCGGGGGGTTTTAGCCGGTAAGAGTCCGGCATGCCCCTCCGCCTCTCCCCAGGCGGAGGAAGTCCATGAGGATTTCCCCCCAAAAAAAAAAAAAAAAAAAAAAAAGGTTAGATATTGTGACCTTGCAACAGAGCGAGCGAAGGTGTCCCTTCGTCCAGCATACTCACCATGGAATCCTGATATTTCATGAATGTCAAAAAACTGTTCTGAAATAGTGCTAAATAGTGCCCAAAGGAAAAAAATAGTGCTCTTGTACTTGCGAAGTTATAGCCATAGTTCGATGAGTATGCTGGACGAAGGTTTCGCCCAGCATACTCACCTCCGTCCGGAGAATCTGTATACGCTTCAAACATAATTCATACTTCAAAAAATAGTTCCCAAATAGTGCCAAACGGTGCCCAAAAAGAAAAAACAGTGCTCGAATAACTTCGGAGTTATAGGCTTCGTTCAGTGAGTATGCTGGGCGTAGGTTCTACGCCCAGCATACTCACCTCAGTGCGCGAATATCGAACGAGCTATAGGTACAATTTACGTCTCAAAAAATTGTGCTTGAAATAGTGCCCAATATCAGTCCAATTTTTGCTTGACTTTTGACCTAGAAAACCATTAAATTTGATTGTAAACTTCTACATACATTACATTGAGTACAGTCGAATACAATATTATTAACTTTCTTTCTAACAATTTTTGTCTTGTGTAAATTATTAATTGTCTATGTAAGGGAGTATTTACTTTAGAATCGCAATATTATTAATTACACATTATTTTAATAATACTTTATAATAATGTGATTAAGCCTTCGCGCGTCGCATGGGACCCCGGTAGCTAGGAACAATGATTTTATATATTTTGTCTAGATCACGGCGCTTGAAGGATTAAGATATCAAATGAAGTAAATCATGCATGAAAAATAAAGTTGCTGTTATTAATGCTTACATTACAACTGACAAAATTATTCAAAATAATCATTTTCCGGATCAAGGACGGTACCACAACGTTTACGGAATTGACCTGTATTCCTCATGTGATAAAGTTCAATATAGTGTGGCAGTAATGGATGCACGTACGGTCAATAGGTATGGGGCTTACGACGCGCGGCGCCCGCGACGCAAATGAATATGTTTATGTTTAAATACTAGATGGCGCTGCCCTAACATCTTACGATTATTAGACAAGACTGATCTGTATTTTGAAGGTGATAAGGGTCCATTTTGTGTCACAAAGCAATCGAAACGAACAAGCGCTTCTCAGTTTCTTTGTTTGTTTACTTCGTCGCACATCATTATAATAACGCCGGCTTTTGAGTTTGACTACATATTGGGTTGCAAAACCAAACAATGTGTTGGTGATGTCATTATTTACCTATATAAAATTGTGTATCTAGTACGTAATCAATATAGGAGCTGCACCCAAATCAGTAAGTATATTTCAATTTATAATAGTGGCATTTAACTAAATTGATTTTACACTCATTCATTAATTGCACTGTAAAACTAGGTAGCAAGCGAGTTGTTTTTTACAAAAACACGTTCATTTTTTCGTTGAATATGACACTGTACACTTAAAATTAAGGACATGCTTAAGAAGTTTTAAAAATGGGTACCTACTTAGTTACTTTTTTAAAGGTTTGATGTAGGTAGGTACACACATAATAACGTAATGTAACTTGTTTGTTTATCTAATTGGATCTCAAATACCTATTTATATACCTACTTCTGCGGAGGCCTGGTTTTATCCTCCAATTCTACTGGAAATGAAACACTGTCTTATTTGCTAGGATATAATTTACTTTTCTTCAATTTTTTTATTACAAGCTTGTCCTCGTTACCCGTCAGGATCTGTTCTCGTCTTAAGTTCACGTTAGTTACATTTCAATATCGAAATAGGTAGAATCAGTCAGCGCGAGCGTCGGTAGTAAGTATAAACGTAACTATAGAATTAACACAGATGTATTTTTTAGATAATATGACGTGAAGTGAAGACTATTACCGATTGTCATCCGGCGAATGCACTTAAACTTTTAAGTGTCGTCAACCTATTCATCACATTTTCTATGGGAGTTGTGACTTCGGGAAATCGTCTTTAGCCTCGTGTTTTGCCCCTTCGCTATTTATAATAGAAATCACGCTAAAATAATGGAAAACACGTAAGTGCTTAAGTACCTTTAGAGGAAGGCTGGAGCCTGTCATACCTATATTAAATTATTTAAATACGTGTTATTTTCAGATTATCTTGAAGACACAATGTTTACCACGTTAGAAGACAACTTTTTCTGACTCGTACTGCGTGAGCGGTGGGGCCCGTTATGTTTTTTACATCTATAGTTGGTATTTTCAGGTAATATAGGTAGTATAAGTACACAAGTGTTCATAATGTTATTGATGTTGATTTATATGTTAGTTAGTTAGTTGTTATTTCATATTATGTTAATATTGAAAACAAATGGCATAATAATTTGTGCTAATTCTTGTGAATCTAACGACATGGATCAGCAAGGAAAACGAGGGCCTAAACCAAAGGTTTCATTAGAAACGCAAAAATTAGTAATTTCAGAATTCAAAGATGACTTTTTTAAAAATATTCCTTCCGCAAATGACTCAATTTATAAACAAATTCAAACACGGTTAAATTACAAAATGAGTATTAAATCAATCATATTAAGCATAAAACGAAATTACGAATACTTTTTTGGTGTTGATAAAAAAGAAATAATTCGTAATAATGATTCTAATTTGATAAATCAAAAGTCTACATCGTCATCAAACGAAAGCATTAATAGTGTTTCGGAGAACACCAGTACGCATACATTTTATATGGATACAATAACTTGGGATAGTATTAAGCCTCAAAGGTATTTTTATCACCGAAATAGCAAAATCGCCCCTGGTAGTCTGTATAATGTCAGACGTAAATTAAAACCAAACCAATGGACTAATGTAATTCAAATGCATCTATGGAAAGAAATAAGATCTTTATGCACTTGGTGTTTTAAAAATAATATTGTGAAAGACATTTACGAAATCAAATGCACAGGATATTGTAATCAATGTCACGCAAAAATAATTATAACAACTAACTTAGAAACGGAAAATTTAATTAAACTAGAATGTTGCATAATTAATGAAAATAAAAAGTACTCTCATAACACCAGTAAAAAAAACCGATTACGGTATTACCAAATAAGGGAATTAGGTGAAAAATTACAACACGAAGCAGCAGCTTCTATAAGATATAAATTAGCCTCAACTTTAATGAAGAAAAATGACAAGGAACCTCCAGTATTGCCAAAATTACAAACACTACATCGAATTAAACATGAAAATAAAAAAGTTGATGTTTTCCATCCCAACCCAATATTGTCACTTACTTGTATGTGTGTTTCACCACCTTTTGATAAATGTGTTAGATATGTTTCTGCTTTTCCATTTTATACATTTTACTGGACGGACGATCAAAAGAATTATTATAAAAAATGCCAAAAAGAGTTTAATTATATTAGAGTTTCTATAGACGCAACAGGTTCTATATTTAATAAAAATCTTCGGCCTGTCGTCAATGAACACACACAACTATCTCAAGAGTCGCAAAGTCCTATATTTTTGTATGTTATGATGACAGATACAACCGTTAAAAGTAGCGTGCCAATTTCACAGTGTATATCAGAAAGTCACTCTTTAGATACTATTGCTAGCTGGTTACAATCTTGGTTGGCTAATGGAAAACCTCCAAATGAAGTAGTAACTGATGATTCCGCAGCTTTAGTAGGTGCGGTGGTAAAAGTATTTTGTGGTTATAAATCCACCTCTGACTACTTAAATACATGTTTTAATATTTTAGAAAATAGAACCAAAAAAATTCCAACCTGTTATGTTCGCCTTGATACTTCGCATTTCATAAAAACATTGTACAATCAAAGTATTTTCAAAAATATAGACACTAGAGTAACAAAATTTTTTGTTGATTGTATGATTCTGATTAAAAAATGTGTTTCATACGGAGAGGTAAAGAAAATTATAGAAAATGTTTATATTATAGCAAATAATAAACACCGCGGCAGTAGAAATGAAAATTTAACACGGTGTGAAACGGCGATTTTAGAATTAAAAAACCGGATCAAAACTAATTTGCAGGAATGTGAAATACAAAATGTAGATTCGGAAAATCACGTTCCAATTAAACATTCTTTATGGGAGGGATTAGATAAAGAAGAAAACCCGCTTCTGAAAATGTATAAAGATCTTGAGGAGAAAGAAGATTTAATTAAACAATTGTGTGATCAAGAAACTGAAATCGAAAATATTTATTACTTGCCGGAAATAAAGGACACTTTGATTAGGATTCTTAAAAAACTTCCACTATGGGGAAATATAATGATGACTTATTTTAACAGTAATTATTGTACTCCAACCAGTTCAAATGTAGAAAGTTATATGAAAGACGTAAAAAAGTTATTTTTTAAAACAAATTCAAATAAGTACCGCGTAGATGAGTTTATTATTAAACACGAGCCTTTGATAACCGGTTCCATACGCTTAGCCAAAAGTGACTTGATTGATGTTCAAGAAGGAACTAAAAATATTGTCGATGAAAAAAATGAAATAAGTGACCATAACACACCACAAATAAATACTCTCGTCAATGATGAATCATTTTATGAAAACTCAATTTTTAGGAGCGAACCAAATTATATTGAAGACTGGCGGGGACTGGTGTCTAAACAGAAGAAAAATAAAAAACGAATCAATCGTCGTACAAAATTACATATTTTACAAAACGGCAGTGTTTCTACTTCAGGAACATACAGATTCACGTTTATTAATACGTGTGCTTTTGATTCCGTGGTCCAAAGTTTTTCCATTGCATATTTAGATAGACCTAATATTAGAAAATATATCAATGATAAAAAAAACGATCTTTCACAACTGACCAGAAGTTTGATCACTTATGACAATCTAAAGAAAATCACTAAGAAGGCTAGAAAACCAAAAGATATTTACACTACTCGTTCTAAGGTATTGGCTAAAATATATGATACTGTGGAATCCGATTTTAGTAGTTGCAAAAATTGTGAGTGTAATGTAACTTTTATAATAGATAACATACAAAGTTATGGTTTTTATAGTGCTAATAGATACTTAAATTGTACAAACCAGAACTGTGAAATCAATAAAGGTTCTGGCACAAAATGTAGTTGGATTCCAATAAATGTAAACATATTGACGACTCAAGGTATTGGAGCCCTTAATGAAGCTCTATTAGTAAATGATACTGAAAGGAAATGTAAATACCAATTATGTAACGGTAAAAACGCATACAAATATGAAGTACTATACTTCGTATTTATTGAAATTAATACTTCAATTGAAATAGAAATTGATGAAATTCCTAAAGAGATCATAATAAACGGTGACACCTTTAAAATTCTGTCGGTAATAAATTTTACAAATGGTGAATCAGGACGCATGGGGCATTACAAGTCAAAGTGCTATCGATTGCTAAAGAGAACTTGGAACTGCTATGATGACCTTAGTAAAAAAGTTTGTAGTAATTCCCAATATACTGTACCACACTGCATTATTTATACGCGAATGTAAGATGAAGATCGGTCCTAACTTGTTAGTTCCTATTTTGTTATTGTTTGTTTGTTTTTTTTTTGTTCTTGTAAAAGTTATTTTATTAATAACTTACAGAAATGTGATTATAAACTGTGATTGTTAATTTGTAATTTCTATAGGGTATTTAATATTAATAAAAAAAACGTGATTATAAACTATGATTGCTCAATTTATACTTATTTGTAAGATAATTTTATTGTGATTAAAACGTTGTAGCAGTAAAACAAAGTACAAGTACCTACGTGTTATATTTTAGAAAGTTTTACCAATATTTGGCTAAACATTTTTTTATATGTATATTATACACAATATTAAAACTACATTTTTTTCTATTTACATTGATTATATTATGAATGTTAACAAAAGCTGTGAACTAGTTAACTAGAATTCTGATTACTTTGGCCCTTTAAATAGTAATAAATAACGTAAGTAATTAAAAATGTTTTTTATTGCTAAACCTTTCATTGATTAAACTATTGGAAAGAGTTTTAAAAATTTGTATAACTATGTCACAGTACTAGTTTTGACTGGTTATAAGTTTTGCCTGCAACATATATACAAAAAGAAACTGTATAATTTCCTTTTTACAATTTTTCAAGATATTAATTTTATTGGCTGCAAATGACTGTTTTTATTCAGACAAACACAATGCAATGAAGTAATAGACTTCATTTACGCTTAAAGTTTCATTCATTTATTATTATTTATAAAATATATAATAATGCATTTAATCGAAAGTTTTTGACATGTGAGAAAATACCATAATTATTTCCAATAACATGAAGTCTACAATTAGAAAGTTTAATATTTTTGTCCAAAAACATGTGTCGACGACTGTACCCCATTTTACGTTAGTATGTAGAAGTTTACATTAAAATTTAATGGTTTTCTAAGTCAAAAGTCAAGCAAAAATTGGACTGATATTGGGCACTATTTCAAGCACAATTTTTTGAGACGTAAATTGTACCTATAGCTCGTTCGATATTCGCGCACTGAGGTGAGTATGCTGGGCGTAGAACCTACGCCCAGCATACTCACTGAACGAAGCCTATAACTCCGAAGTTATTCGAGCACTGTTTTTTCTTTTTGGGCACCGTTTGGCACTATTTGGGAACTATTTTTTGAAGTATGAATTATGTTTGAAGCGTATACAGATTCTCCGGACGGAGGTGAGTATGCTGGGCGAAACCTTCGTCCAGCATACTCATCGAACTATGGCTATAACTTCGCAAGTACAAGAGCACTATTTTTTTCCTTTGGGCACTACTTAGCACTATTTCAGAACAGTTTTTTGACATTCATGAAATATCAGGATTCCATGGTGAGTATGCTGGACGAAGGGACACGAGCGAAGCGAGCGACGACGTATGTAATTAAAAATTTGTCTCGAGATTTCAATGAGCATAGTCACCCTAAAATAACACTAACGTCGCATTATAACGATTGAATGAGTTGTCATTTTGCCGTCGGCATATTACATAACCGCAAAAGTTTTTAAATTGACGACGCCGTATGTAAAATGCCAAATTATACTATTTGTCTGCGACATCTATAAAATCGACTGCAGCTGCGGTAAGTCATACATAGGGCAAACAAAGCGAACGATCGCGGTAAAGCTCAAGGAACATATCGCAGCTGTAAAAAACCGTCAAACATCTAAATCGGCAATTGCAGAGCACCTACTACAGCCGGGCGTCAGTCACTGGATTCAATTCCATCGCGCGCAAGTCCTCTCAACCGATCGCCACTTTCATTCGAGAAGACGGCATTCAATCGGGAAGACGGCTTTAATCTATCAGCATCGTGGCATCGTTAAACACAACCGCGCGTTTCTGCAAAGTCAAATAGTGATCGTAATACGGACACAGTCAGTGCAGTGTGTAGGGTAGTTCAAAAATATGGGGTAGATGAAAAATCATCAACGCCGTGCACGGAAGAATGACACCGCATCTCCAGTCTGCTTGCGGTCGAAACGTCAAGCCCTAAAGGTATTTATGCATGTACGCGCTAATCCCCGTTCTATAATATTACTATAAACATGCAGTGCGATAGTTTAAAAGTTTATATTAAACTACTACCCACTTTTAAGATTTGTTTTAACTGCTTTAGGTCGGGTCATTATGCCAATAAATGTAAACCGGGTTGTAAACTATGCAAACGCAGGCAATACACTAGTTCCCACCGATAGTAAATGCACTGTTGTGAATACAATAAATAATGATTCGAATAACTTGTCAGCATCCTCATCTTTGTCGTCTGCTACCACGGACACGAATAACGTGGCATTATCAGAAAACATGTCATCATTCCGTGATCATACGCAGCGTGATGTGTTGTTGTCCACAGTTCAGGTCAAACTGCGGGACAACAATGGCGAAGTGTAATAGCAAAGGTATCATCTACCTACCGTTTATAAGACCTTGGAGTAACAGGGGCTGTTTGCTATCTTAACATCCAACCAAGTAAATTCATTTTTAAACTACCTCAACTCCATCAATAACAAAATTCAATTCACTATGGAGTTGGAGGATAATAAATCTCTTGCATTCTTAGATGTATTAGTCCAACGTAATCCTGATCAGACAATAAGTAATCAGAAAATAGAGTTTTCGGCTCGTGGGTAGACACAGTAAAACACCTATTATTTATTGCTCCCAGTTAATTTAATTTTATAAATCCTATTTTAAATTATTTGAATGAATTAATTATTGCACTTTATTTACAAACCTCCCTTTACTCACTAATAATCGTTATCAAGTATCTGACACAAATATATTGAACATCACCATGGACGCTAAACTTGCAACAAACTTGGATGACTTGGAGACACTTTTCAACACAAGGATGGCTGTTTATGAAGATAAGCTGGCGCTGGCAACATCTGGGTCTTCTTCAGCATCAACTTCAACTCCAAATCTGTCATCTCTCCTTCAAGAATTCAAGGAATTCAAAAGTTTTGTATGGCAGGCGCTGTCAAAACTTAAATCTCAAATGGAGTTACTTTCATTGGGTTTAGACAAGCATGAAACAGCTATGCGGCGGAAAGTGCTCCTGATCCACGGTGTCGCTGAAGAAAAGGACGAAAAGGTAAATGACATTGTTTTAAACGTCTTTAACCAGAAAATGAAGCTGACTGAGTTGAGACGGGAGAACTTACATGTTTGTCACCGTCTTGGCTCAGCGAAGCGCAATGCCAGGCCTATACTCGTGAGATTCTTCTCTACTGAACACCGCAATCTTGTCTGGGACAGCAAGAAATCTCTCAAGGGTACGGGGGTTACCATCTCCGAGTTCTTAACTCAATTGCGACACCAGACTTTCATGGCCGCTCGCAAGCGGTTTGGTATAACCAATTGCTGGTCAGTCGAGGGCAAGATTGTGGTCATCACTCCGGATAAGACACGCCACAAAATTGAATCCATGGACGAGTTGCAGAAACTGTATTCAAAATTTCCGGTCAATAACGACGATTGTGTGCAGACGGAAGACTCCGTTCCCTCAAAATCGCCGCCTGCTGACCCCACTACACCCATTAGCAAGGTCCAAAGGAAAACTCGTCGACGTAATTAAGTAATTTGTGTTGCATGATCTTTTCTAAAACCATATTTTAATCTTTGCACCGCTGCCTTTGAAGTAGCTACTTTATGTCGGTACTAAACCAACTTTTTCTCGATTGACCGTCTTTTACAGTCTCGCACGATATCCTTTGTTTAGTTAAGTGATTTTATAGTTTTATGTTTTACTTAAATTGCTTGACGGTAATTCAGTGATTAACGTGTTGTTTACATCGGTGGCAGTGACATTGACAACTTTCAAATGTCAGTTTGTTTGTCAATTGACATTAGTCCACGTTTTGTTATCTCACGTTCCGTTTTAGGTTTGTGTGATAGTTAAACATTGCACTGCGGTATATCATTATTATATTATTATGTTTCTTCTCTTTATTTATTTTTTGTGTCTGTCTTTTTGAACTGTTATGTATATATTCTATGCTTTGTTAAATGATTTCTTTTGTTATTGTATGCATTTCTTGTGAGTCGGGGAGGTTGTTTTGTATGCAACCCGTAATTTAGGTAAATTTTCAATTATTTTAGTGTAATATTTTAAATAATTTATTAATATAGATATATATGGATAACCTTGATCTTAACGATAGCTTTTTCTCGTGTTCTTCTGCGTCAAGTTTTGTTAGTGCGGACAGTCATGACTCGTCGGTCCCGCGTTCCCTGCATGAGAACCTATCTGATCTTTTTTCCAATTACCCTAGTGACCTTCATATCGCCCATATCAACGCTCAGAGTGTTCCTGGACATTATTCAGATCTTCTGGCATCTTTTAGCAGCGTTCATCTCGACATTCTCCTCATCTCAGAAACTTTTTTAAAGCCTTCCCTTCCTTCAACTCACTTCTCCCTCCCTGGTTTTGTGTTACTTCGTAACGACAGGACGGGAAAGGGCGGTGGTGGAGTTGCTGTCTACTTACGCGCTGACCTTCCTTATAAGGTTATTAGTTCTTCTCCTTCTCTTTATTCAGAATCGGCTGAATACATCTTTCTGGAAGTTATGGTCAATAGTACTAAGATTTTAGTAGCTGTGCTGTACAGCCCAAACCTACACGTTAGCTATTTTGATGATCTTGACATACAGCTGAACGACCTGTGTCCCCAGTACCGTCATATCATCATTATGGGTGACTTTAATACGTGTTTACTAAAGGATGATACTCGTGCTCGTAGACTGCAGAGTCTCCTATCATCTGTGAATCTACATATTCTTCCCCTTTCCGCAACTCACCACTCACCGAATTGTTCTCCTTCTTTGCTCGACCTTATGATTGTCTCTTCCCCTTCAAATGTTTCCGATCATGGTCAACTTCCTGCTAGTTTCTCCTATCACAATCTAGTCTATCTCTCCTATCGGATCCGTACCCCCAAGCGTAAACCTAAGTTTCTACATTTACGTAGTTACAAGGGTATGAATCTGGAGGCATTACAGCGTGATGCGAGTATTATCGACTGGAGCCCCGTGGCAGATACCAGCGATATCGACGAGAAGGTGTACCTTTTTAACAATATCATACTTGAACTCTATGATCGTCATGCCCCAGTGCGACTTGTTAGGGTAAAGCGTGATCCGGCGCCTTGGATCACGTCTGAAATCCAGGATGCCATGGCTCGGAGGGACAGAGCGAAGCGGAGATATGAACGCCGACCAACAACTGATAACCTTTCGCACTATAAGATCGCACGCAACCGCTGCAATCATCTATGCCAGACCGCTAGAAGAAAATATTTTCACGACAACCTGGTTGACCGTAGCCCTGGCGATGTCTGGAAATTCTTAAGGTCTGTTGGTGTTGGCAAATCACAGGAGAACGCCTGTAAGGATATTGACCTTACGGCCTTAAATAATCATTTTTCCATGCCTCCTATCACTCTTGATCCTTCTACCAAATCTTCTACTTTACTCGAACTTTCCTATCTCCCTACACCTCGCTGTCCCCCTTTCCATTTCTCTTCCGTTGCCTTAGAGGACGTCAAAAAATCTGTTTTAGCTATCTCTTCCTCTGCAATCGGCAATGACGGCTTGTGCTCTCGTATGATTTTCCCTATTCTTCCACAACTACTTCCCATCCTATCTCATATCTTTGACTTCTCTTTGACTTCCCGTTCCTTTCCTGCAGCCTGGAAACTAGCTCATATTATTCCTCTTCCAAAAACATCAAATCCATCCTCATTTGCGCAGTACAGGCCCATTTCCATACTTCCCTTTCTCTCTAAAGTCCTTGAGCACATTGTACACCGTCAAGTATCCGATTTCTTAACATCCTTTAACCTTATTTCCCCTTTTCAATCTGGTTTCCGCCCTGGCCATAGCACTGTAACCGCTCTCCTTAAAGTTACTGACGACATCCGCTGGGCTATGGAAAACAAATCACTCACTATCCTCGTCTTACTTGATTTTAGTTCGGCGTTCAATTCTGTGGATTTTGATATCCTCTTAGGCATCCTCCAAACAACCAACTTTTCCTCTTCCTCTCTGGCTTGGTTTGGATCTTACCTTCGGGGCCGCTCTCAGCGCGTCCGCCATGAAGAGTCTTTCTCTGACTGGTGCGATCTAGTTGCGGGTGTGCCTCAGGGTGGCGTCCTTTCACCTCTTCTTTTTTCCATCTTCATCAACTCTGTCTCTACTGTTATTTCCTCCAAGTATCACCTTTATGCAGATGACTTGCAGATTTATAGTCACTTTCAATTGTCTGAAGCAGAATCGGCCATCGATACTATGAACCGCGACTTGGCCAGCATCAGCAGGTGGGCAAGGTCTTATGGTCTGCAGTTGAACCCTGCGAAGACACAAGCCATGATAATTGGCAGCAGGCACTATCGAAACGCAATTGATTTGACCTCTTTGTCGCCACTCCGTCTTGATGGGGCTGTGATTCCCTTTACCGACATCGCAAAAAATCTTGGGGTATTGATTGATTCCCATTTATCATGGCGTGATCAGGTTAACGAGGTAAGTCGTAAGGTACACTTCTCCTTCCACTCGCTGAAATGTCTCCAGAACTTCTTACCTTTAAGAACTAAAATTTTACTAGCTCAATCTTTAATTCAGCCGATTATTGACTACGCCGATGCCTGCTACCTTGATGCCACAGAGGAGCTTCTAAATAAACTTGAGAGGTTGCAAAATATATGTATTCGTTTTGTTTACGGACTGAAAAAGTATGATCATGTATCTCAGTTTCGCAATGAACTCAAGTGGCTCCCAATCCGCCTTCGCAGGAACACTCGAATACTATGCCTGTTGTATAATATCCTTCATCACCCCCTTTACCCTTCTTACTTGCGTGAGCGTTTTACCTATGTCCGATCCCCCGATGCCCATTGTAGATCCCATCTTAAATCCAACCTCAGAATCCAACCCCATACTACTGATTTTTATTCCTTCTCCTTCACTGTTCATGCCGTCCGACTGTGGAATGCGCTGCCGCCTAACATCCGGGATTCTCCTTCCATCTCTACTTTCAAGCGACGTATAAAAGAGCACTTTCTTTCCTCTCTTATCTAATGTTTATCCATATATATATTATTTTATATATATATATATATATTTATATATTTTGTTTTATATCTTAGTAATTTTAGTCTACTGTATTTTGTTATTTTATGTAATTTATTATATTATTATTTTCTTGCTACACACTGTGTCTATGTCTCTTTTTAAATGTTTCCAGTCACAGGTCTGCTGGAAGAAATTTCACATGAAATAAGCAGTACCTTTGTACCTATTTATTCTGTATATGCCTTTTATTGTATGTCTGTTGTGTGTACAAAAACTTATAAATAAATAAATAAATAAATAAGGCACACAGTGTATCGCAAAAAGACCCATACAGATAGGTATCTAAACGGTGAATCTCATCAACACCCTAAACAGTTAGCTACCGTGGGAAAATCTTTGTTTCAGAGAGCACACGGACTCTGTGATGACAGACACTTTGCCGCGGAGCTTCAACATGTCAATCAAGTACTGCGAGACAACAAGCTCCAAATTCCACGGCCCCGTCACAGAAACCGAGTGAAGCCAACCACATTTGACCGTCTACCTGCTGTACTACCAAGTGTCAGAGGAGTCACTGACAAGATTGGCTACATCCTGAAGCGAGCTTCAATCAAAACATACTTCAAACCGCCTAAGAAGATTAGTCAGTCCTTACCATCCGTCAAGTATCACATACCTCTAAAAGATGCAGGAGTTTATAAACTAGATTGTGATTGTGGACTCTCTTGCATCGGACAAATAAAACGCAGTATAGGGACCCGCGTAAAAGAACACATTGCTGACGTGAAACAAGGCCGCTCAACGAAGTCTGCAGTCGCCGATCATGCTGAAGGCTCCAGCCATTATATTAGATTTGATAAACCACAGATCCTCGCTAAAGAACCTTAATTCCTACCTAGGATATTTCGCGAGGCTATTGAGATTAAAAAACACCGTAATTTCAATAGAGAAGACGGCTGGAAGATATCACCTACTTGGGATCCAATAATTAACAAACTCAAAATCAAACTCAAGAGCAGCGCTGCAAGACCTCAAGACACCGTGAGCTCATATTGCGTAGGCCGGAACACAAATAATTACTAAAAATATGAAGGTAGAACGAGCAACAACAACCGTCAAGACGAACACCACCTCAGCCTGCCCGTGACCATGATACCTGCAAAGGTGTCGAAACGTGGGGAACTAAAATTCAAATACAAACCGCGATAAAATCCATAAAAGTAGTTTTATTTCAAAGTTTTGGAGGAGGTGAACACAAAATCTTCTGCTACTTATATGCCAGAAGAAAAGTCATGCGATGATCGTTTTGTTAAAAACAAATATGACACGATTGTCTGATGGTCGGTTTTGTGTTCGCATACCTCTTAAAAAAGATCCTTCAATGTTAGGTGATTCGTTTAAGAAAGCTACACATTGTTTGCAATCTATAGAGCGTAAATAAAGGTTACACCTGATTTCAGTAGAATGTATCATGACTTTATGTAAGAATATGAGACACTTGGTCATATGACTAATGTTAACAAAACAATTTATGTCCTGGTTATTTTATTTCGCATCACGGTAGGTATTACATATTACGTCAGTCGAGTCGAGTGCAAGTTGTCCCACTTCGACGGGAGTGTCCTTCAATGATTTACAGATGGTCGGGCCAACTGTATAGGATGACCTACTGTCTATACTTCTTCGGTTCAGATGCCACAAGTACGTTTTAGCTGCAGACGTGGAGAAGATGTATAGACAGATTAGAGTACATTCATCGGACAGGCACTTACAAATAATAATAATACTATATTGGTTTCTTAGGTTTACGCGAATGTTAGACATTGAATAAAACTACTTTTTACGGATTTTTTCGCGGGTTTAATTTTAGATTTAGGTCCCGACGTTTCGACACCTTTGCAGGTAAAAAAAAAAGTTAAAAAAAAAACATTACACTTCACCTAAAAGACAATGCTGTCTCGGATCCAAAGCAAACAGCAAATATATAAGGTGCTTCCGAAATATCTGCCTCGGCTTCAATAGGAGGTAGTATTGTGTTTATAGATTACAATAGTAAAGATAAATTATTGATAATTTATCATTTTTTATTTCATACAAAAATGAATATCGTATACATTTGAATTGACTTATTAGTATAAAACCATCCCGTGTCATAAGCTGTTGCCGCACCGCACCAAATTCGTTCATGCGCTGTTGCCATTCCTATCAATGCATGCCGCCGTACGCGCCGGCCGGCGCCGCTCAGTCTACAAAGCCCTGCCCCGCGCGCCCCCACCCTCACCCGCTACCCCGCTCGTTGCACGCGCCTAGCGACCGCCGGTCGCCAGTCGCCTCCCGCGCGTTCCGGAAGTTAGTTTAGTGGTTAGCGACAAGGATTTCGCGCGCACTTTGATTAAAAATCCCTCCCAGACGACGGTATTCCAATCAAGGCTATCTTGAAATGGTATCGTGCTACCGCAAGTGTAACTCCATAACTGCGCACGCGGTAAACTTATACAAGCAGAGGTTTGGTGTGCGAGTGAGTCATCATACCATTCTGGATGCCGTGTACAGGTTTAGAGAATACGGCCGCTTTGACCCGCCTTCAGTTGACGCAGGCAGGCCTTCATACTCGGCCGAACTCGAAGAGAAAGTGTTAGACTTCTTCCGGCGTCATCCTCTTGCGAGCACCAGGGATGCTGCTCGAGTCTTCGACGAGAGCGACAATTACGTGTGGCGACTTTTAAATCGTGAAGGGCTCCATCCTTACCACTTCACAAGAGTGCAACAACGCCGTAACATTATGTGGACTGACGAGATCAAACGCGCATTTAGGCAAGTGAAAAGTGAATCGGACACATTAACTAAAGTGAAGAGACATGTGTGCAACGCGAAGGCGCACTTGTGTAACAGTTTTGTAGATAAGTAGGTAGGAAGTGTGTAAATAACTGTAAATACGGTGCAGTTGTTGTAAATAAAATGATTAACTTTTAAACACGCCAAGTTACTGTAACTTATCGTTATTCGATATTAATCTAACTAAAGTACGCGCCAAATAAACCTGCAACAAAGTTTGTTCACCTCCTTCTACTAATGTATCCCAATATTTAAAAACGATACGTGTCGTTGACACGATCGAAACAAGTGTTTCGTGGTAAGAGGCGTCTTTATCGCAAGACGGTACATGCATCAAGGAATATATTTTTTTTTCGTATCGTTTTTAAATATTGGGATACATTCGTAGAAGGAGGTGAACAAACTTTGTTGCAGGTTTATTTGGCGCGTACTTTAGTTAGATTAATATCGAATAATGATAAGTTACAGTAACTTGGCGTGTTTAAAAGTTAATCATTTTATTTACAACAACTGCACCGCATTTACAGTTATTTACACACTCCCTACCTACTTATCTACAAAACTGTTACGCGTACTATACCTATTACACTAACTTGTCAGTCCAAAGCCTGTTTCAAGTGTGATGGGAAGTTTATCATCTTATTTACCTACGTCAGTTTTTTTGAAGAATGCGGTTGCTGGTAAGTAGTTGCACTTTTGAAACACTTGTACCTACTTGCGTATTATTGCGTACCTAGAAGATTTTGATGTGATAAACTAGTCAGCTGATTACGTTTCTCATTCATAGAAAAGATTGAAAGAGATAGCAGTTGTTTTCATTGACGAACCTTCACATTGCGCATAATTTGTGAAACACGTTATGCAGAATAGAGTTAATATTCATTTAACTATTTTAATCTCTAAAATTTAATTGACTGTTCGGGGGTACGAAATTTCTTCACTCTTGTAATCTATAAACACAATACTACCTCCTATTAAAGCCGAGGCAGATATTTCGGAAGCACCTTATATTTAATAACTTCTTTGCGTCTATCGGAGAGGGAAATGCCCAAAACACCGACAAAGAACCGCCAAACACCTCAGTGGCCCACCGTATAGAAAACACCATGTTTCTTAGTACAGTAGATCTCGGTGAAATAAATTTAATATTAAAAAGCCACCAAAATACCACCAAATTACCACCAACTCTAGTCAAATAGTGTGCAGATGAGCTGACCCTACCATTCTACTTGCTAGTCAATCAGTCTTTTGAGGAAGGAAGATTTCTGAACTACCTAAAGAAAGCCGTTATAAAGCTTTTTCATAAAAAAGATTCAAAAACTGACCCATCAAATTACCGTCCTATTGCTCCCCTACCTACAGCCTCAAAAGTATTCGAGAAAGCAATGTGTAATAGCGTTTATTCGTTTTGCGAAACATATAACATTTTTAATAAATCCCAGAATGGTTTTCGGAAAAACCACTCCACAGTTCTAGCAGTATATAATTTCATCCAAGAAGCCATTAATATAATTGACAAGAAAAAATACGTTGTAGGTACTGTTAGACATGACAAAAGCTTACGACAAAGTACAATTCGACATCCTACTTAATAAGCTACAAGGAATAGGGATCCGCGGAAAATCTTACGAATGGTTTAAATAATATCTGGAAAATAGAGAACACCAAGTCGAAATAGAACACTACAACGAAAATGAAAAACAAATTCAATACATTAGGTCGGTTAGCAAGCAAATTAACGCCTCAATCCCACAAGGGAGTGTTATCGGATGTCTTTTATTTATAATATATATATATATAAACGACCTCCCTACAGTCATAAATGAGTCATGTGTTCTGTTTGCCGACGATATCTCGGTACTAACTTCTCGCCAAGACAATACCAACTGAACAGAAATACTTACAAGTATACTCAACAAATTAATAACTTGGATGACAGAACACAACCTTGAATTAAATTTCAAAAAAACTAAAATCATGTCCTTCCATCCACATCAGAAAACCCCTTTAATAACATTTATTTACAACGACACAAAAATAGAAACAGTTAAAGGATTTAACCTACTCGGCTTATCCATAGATACAAATATAAAATGGAAATCGCATATTAAAAAAATCAGGTCAAAGTTATTGAAATTTCCGAGAAATAAAAAAAATCTACAAATCTCCAAACAGCTCTGGTAACGTACTACGCCTATGCATACGCATGGTTAAACTACGGCGTGATATTATGGGGAAATAGTACAGATGCACCGACACTCTTCATACTACAAAAACGACTGATTAGAATACTAGTAAACATAGATAGCACAGACAACTGCAAACCGCATTTCCAAGAACATAAACTCACCCTTCCTTGTATGTATATCTTGGAAATGTGTAAATTTGTTACAAATAACCAAAAACTCTACACTACACGCGAACACATACAGACTAACTTCATACTACGACACAAAAATAGATTAAACCTACCAGTTTTTAAGTTAAATATACACTCCACAAGCACTTTAGTAATGTCAGTTAAAATATACAATAAATTACCAGAAGAAATTAAAAATGAACAAAAATACAATATATGTATTTATAAATAAAATAAAACAATGTAAATGTATAATGTAAATGAATATTTAAATGATAAATTTAATGAATAAATAATAATATAAAAATGCTATAATAATGTGTAATACCAATAACAGTCATAATTTATGTATACTTTAAATATATATTAAATTATAAATACAATGTATTAGTATTAGTATCGTAGTAAAAAATATAAATGTATCCAATGTTATTGGTAAGCCTAAATATTAGATTAATATTAAAATTGTAAATATTTATAATAGCCCTCCTCCTAATTCCTTATTTTGTAATCTTCTTTATTTTGTTATACGACAGGGCCCACAATGATCCAAAACTAATTGTTTATTAAAAATTAATGTACCTTCCACCTAAGTTCACATTTGTGGAATGCAATAAACGTATTGAGTATTGAGGTATCATGGTCACGGGCAGACTGAGATGGCGTTCGTCTTGACAGTGGATGTTGCTCGTTCTACCTTCATATTTTAATTTATTATTGAGTTCGGACCTACGCAATATGAGCTCACTATGTCTTGATGTCTTGCAGCGCTGCTCTTGGGTTTGGCCACGGAACAGAAAAAACAAGTGGAAATGCAATACGCCAAAATTACTATAGGAACCGCTGTCGCCAAACTCACACAAATAATTCGATATTGACATATTGCTCACAACGAAATAAGCCGTTTGATTTGTAGTTTGAAATTTTGACAAAATTAGCTTACATCACAGAAAATAAATAAACCCTGACTTTATAAAAATAAGGTTAATTTTGCATTAGCAACAATACGTATTTACGGTCTACAGACGATAGATGGCGATGGATTCTCAATATAAGCAATTATCAACATAATTGCTTTAGACATACGGTTGAAAATGGTTTGACTCTAATGCTACTCGGCCAAGGACACACCACGTATTACATTTAAATTCTTTATCGATATCGATAGATACTGACAGGCCTGTTGGTCTAGTGGTTAGAGACCCTGACTGCTATACCGGAGGTTGTGGGTTCGATTGCCATCAAGGACAAATCGACGGGCCCCAAGAACAAAATCTGATGGAAACGTAAGACGAAATGCTTTTTATTACGGATTCGTATTCTACATATCAAAAACTATCCAGCACAATTTTTTTTTTGTTAAATTTCTTTTTACTTATTGAAATAACCAATCGAACACTGTCGTATTCGAAATATTATCCCGCAAACAAACACGTATTGCCATTTACGAGCTTTTTCTATGCATCTCGCATCGCGTGCGCAGCGACCTAACGTCATTTACGTATTTGTTCTCAACATACATGTGTGTCGTTTGTGTGTATACCATATTGTTCTACGAAATATAAAGATGGCATTATTTAACTTTCTAAAAAACAAAAATTTACATATTATACTTCTATGTTGATAGATATTCTTAACGATTATGATTATACATTATTTATTTTATACCTAAATATTTTCCCTTGAGTCTTTGTTCTTCATAAACCAATCGTCATTTTCTTATCGTATATAGATAGAGCAGATACGATTTTGTATTACGAATTAGTAATGAAAAAATTGTGTCTTATGTAAATAAACGATATTGTTCTGTGTAAATTAATTCAATATGCGTGTTTGTTCTTTATAAAAGTAGAGGAATTATCGTGATTTTTTTAGTAAATTGCACTGTTTTTCAGTGACAAATTCCACTAAATTTGCTATTTAGTTGGAATCTTCGTGATAACTTATTTATGATGGCCATACCAGTCACAACAGAAACCTTGTAATGGTAGATCTCGCAAGAAAAATAATGTCCGCTCACTATCATTTCCTCTAAATTCCAGCCACAAAATACTCACTATAGATAAGAAATTCATGGGACCCCAATTATTTGCTAAAAAACCAAAAGTTTTTAGCAAATAATTTCGTAAATCTTGATGCAGGAACAATTTACGCCCCGTAACCCAATAAAATATGATGAAAGTATTCAAACAACAGCAGACAAAGCAGTAAGACGAATAGCTAGTGTTTTTCGTATGATAAGACTATATTCAGTCAACAGAAATGTTTTGAAAGATCACGATTTCATTGATAGAATAAGAAAATATTACATCAGAACTAACTGCTTCGTCTTCTATTCCGTAGTAGATAATGAATCTTTTGACATGACACCTTCCATAAACGAACCTGATCTAAGTAAAAGGCGACGGTTAATGACACAACCTCAGTGTTAAAAACCAGAACAATACTACGCCTGTACGTTTCGAAAAAAGTTTAGAGTCTGTTGCGACTTTGCCATAGCCATCAACTTCGAGAGATGATTACTTACAATGCCATTCCAATTATCTCCAACACCAAAGATAGCACCTAGGCAAGCTACTAACCAAAGTAGAAGAACCTAAAAACTCGAAATAGCTTACTTCATCCCCGTAAAAATGTAACAAAACGAAATCGTAAATACTATACAAGGAAAGGGCAAAGGACGTAAAAATGGCTAGCTCTACTAGCTCTCCTAGCTAGTCATTTGTACATTAATTGTAGAAAATAAACCTGTGTACAAAGATAGGTCCGACGAACGTCCATAATTATGGGAGCAATGTGTCTAATGCAAAGTGTTTATATTGTCAAGGTCTTTATTCTATTAATAAGTAGGCGAATCATGGATTCAATGCCTATGTTATAAATTATGGGTTTAGGAAGAACGTTCAGGGCTGGAAACAGGCATTTGCCCTGCTAATTTAGTTCCGCAAATATAACTTTTTTTTTTGTTTGTCCAAAGTTACTCTGATGTTATAGTAGATCTAAGCATTTTAAAGATATTTAATTCAATTTATATTAAAGTTCACGTACTAAAACAATAATAAGGTTTTCCCAATTTGTTATTGTTAGTTAAAATAATAATTGTACCTGTTATTTTTGTATCAATGTAGCATACACGGCATCATTGGTGTTAATTCATAAATAAGGTTAAAAACTATGTTTTATTACTTTTTTTGAGACATAAACGTATATATCATTTATTTAAGTGAAGTTTTCTACTTTTAAGATTGGTTATTTCATTATTAATCTAATTACTAGGGCTTAATTGTCATTTAAGACATCAAAACAAACCATAAAGTCCCTAAAACAAAATCGTATAATCAGATGTACACTAGGTTGTTCCGAAAAACAAAGTCGTATGTTAAGATACGTTGTAAATTAATGTAGACATGTCCGGAAAACGAAATCCTATTGTTACATAAGAATTCATTTTATTTGAAAATATTAATTAAACTCTATTAACTCTATATACAAATTAAGATATTAAGCTCCTCAATAGCTTTTACAAAGTTATTTCTAAAAATATGTATATTTGGGTTTACAATCTATGATTGCATTTACGCAGAACTTCAAATGCTCTTACTGTAAATTGATGATTTCGCATATACGATTTTGTTCTTGGGGCCCGTCGAAATGTTTGTGTGATGAGCACGATCATTTGTTCTGTGTCTGGGTGTAATTTATCTATAATATGTATGTATTTAGAAATATATAAGTATGTTTGTCAGTTGTCTGGTTACCATAACACAAGCTCTGCTTAGCTTGGGATCAGATAACCGTGTGTGATATGTCCCGGAATATTATTATTATTATTCCCGATTTTTGTTCAAATACGATAAATAGGACTCGTTTGGAGTACATTTATTTATTTGTCACACAAACCGCTTTACATTTTAAACCATTTAATAGACACACAAGACTGACAGACGGATAGGTAAAGGGCCATGCCCAAGTTTCATAGTGAGTGTGGCCCAGAGTGCACAGTGCCCAGAGTTATGATATGATGTCTTAAATTTAATATATATTGTCAACATGTAATTAAAGAAGGAATCAGATAAATAAAACTTCGGGTTTTATAGTAAAAATTCGTCTTTAATATTCCGCATATGTTGAATTTCTCATGATTCTCGTGAAATAAATGGACTTTTTGCCGTGAAACTTGAAGAAAGGAAGTGCAGTGTCCATTTCACAAGTTTTCATCGATCCACCGGTGGATGAATCAGGATTTAGCTCGCCGGCCGGCCTCCCACAACGCAAGGACGCATTTCTCTTTGATGCTTGTGACTTTGGGAAACCTAAAACAATTTTTTAATGAAGGTTAAAGAATCTATTACCTACTGTTTGTAACACGCTGTGTGTAACGTCTCAGTCATTAATAAATTATAATAATTATGTTACTATTTAAAACATTGATTATATCTTTGCTTTATACCACTTAAACGACCATAAATTTACTTAATATAAATTTCGTGTATGAATTACGGCGACCTAATACCTATAATGTAATGCAAAACGAAATAAATAAAAATAACTGTCTGGGTTAAGATAGTTATTCCTCGTATCGACATCAATCGAAAAATTCAATATTCGACTTGACCACATCACTAAATAGAGTAGCGAAGTGCTTTCTAGAATGTTCTATGGAAAAAAATCAATCGAAAATAAACTTTGTCATCACTGCATAAGGTTTATTTTGACTAACTGTTCTATTAAAAAATTGTAAATTGGAAGAATATAAGTATTTTATTAGAAAACAATAACACTTCCACCTGTTTTTTCTGTGCTCTGCATAACAGCACGCTGCGCTCTTTCGAGCTTAATAAAGGCGGTTTTAGCAGCTCCTACCCATGAAGTAATGCAATACCTCAGGATTGGTTTACAGAGTGAGCTATAAACTATATTCAGTATTTTTATATGGGCACAGATTCTTAGTTTCTTGAAAATAAAAATGAGTTTCCGGACACGAACGGATAGAGACTGGAGTTGAGTCTTCCACGTCAGACATGCGTCGAGTTGTACGCCAAGATATCCCTTTTGAAAAATATTCGTGTAAGCATTCGAGAACAATTAGAACAAACCTTAAATGAGCGCCTGCCAATACTTATTAGCAAATTTGTATCAGAGCAAGTTGCTTCAGTTGTAAACAATACTATGGCGAAGTTGAACGATCGAATCAAACAACTTGAAAGGAAGTTGGAGGCAGATCAAAACTCTGAGAAGAAGCTACCTGAATTGCTGGCACAATCAAACGCACATGTACTACCACAGGCAGAAAAGAAGTATGAAAAAACAAAACCTAGAAATACACATAGTGAGGCACATGAATACGAAGCCAATGACCCGGACGACAAGACACAAGATAGTGGGTGGATAGATGTCCAAAGGAAACCGAAGAATAAAGAGGAAAAAGGGATTATAAGAGGAACAGCCTCACCTGGTGCTACGCAAATAGAAGCATCTGAGCGCTGGCGATATCTGCATCTGTATTACGTGAAGGTTGGCACTTCTAAAGACCAAGTGAAGTCTCACCTCAAATTGATAAGTGGTAGCCTTGCTTGCGTGGTGGAAAGCTTAAAGGCGAGAGGTAATTACGCTTCTGCCGCTAAACTTGCTGATAGTGTGATGGATTCTAAGCATTGGCACACCTGCAAATGTTTGTATCAAATCGTGGCGTCAGAACTTTCGTAACAAAACTTTTCGAGGGCCAAAAACAAACCAATAACATTACAGGCGTCACTAGACAACAAGTTAGGCCGACACAACACATACTAGATCTTTATTATCAGAACGTCAGAGGACTCCGCACTTAAGCATCCACAGCCAACCTTTTTGCAATCACTGAAACTGGTCTAAATAACTCGATAAGTGACGGAGAAATAATACCAAACGGCTACGTGGTAGAAAGATGTGATCGCGCAGACGGTCGCAAACATGGAGGTGTACTATTAGCTTGCAGACCTCACCGCGGTGTTAAAATACATTGACTGTCTATTCCCGGTGATGTTGACTTAGATAACCATTTGTTTGAAATAGTGTCTGCTACGGTTTATCGTAATAATAAGTTCCTTTTTTTGTGTATTGTAGCATATATACATCCTAACACCTGTGAAAGTGAGTATATGTTAATGTTTCACATACTAGAATAACTAAGTACTAATTATGATAAGGTTGTACTTGTTGCTGATTTAAATATGTATTCGGCTAACCAAGATGTGAAATGTTATTATGAGTATTTTATTACCTACTGTGCAACAATGTTCACAACTGTAACAATCGCACACTTGATGTTCTATTAACCTCCTTTCCCAGTGATGAGCTGAGGGTAGCTGAGGCAAGCGAGAGTCTGTCTTGCATTGACCCGCAGCATTCGCCATTGTATGCAACAATAGAGAGCACGCGCAATAACGGGCCGCCGACTAAATCTACAGAGAACTCGCCCCCAGACGTTTACCCTCGGTGGAACTTCGCCAAGGCTGATTTTTTTTCGCTTTACTCAGCTATCTCACGGGTCGATTGGAGTGAAGTCTATGGAGCAGGCAGCGTCAAAGAAGCGTACGTTATTTTTTATAATTTATTTTATTTGGCATTAGATGATAGCACTCCCAGAAAAAAGGCTAAAGTCGGCCACTCTCGATATATATACCCAGGATGATATACGGCTGAACTTATAGCTAACATAAAGAAGACAGCGTACTGACATAAGTTATACAGGGTAGCGGATCGCCGTATAATTATCAAAAATTTTCCTACTTTCGCTCAATAGTCAAACGTAGTATTTCTGACGAATATGAAAATTACCAAAATCGTATTCAGTCGCAATTTGTTAAGGAGCCAAGATCGTTTTGGGCTTTTATTGGAAATAAACGTTATAAACGTAACAAAACACGCATCGTTAAGAATGGTGGGCAACTGTTAGAGGACGAGTGTGCTCAGGAGTTTGCGGACTATTTTAGTTCTATTCATGGAAGAGAGGAACCTCGGCTAGACCCGACGGCGGCGGCGCTCGGGGCGTTTGAGGGCGGCATGCGTGTTCACGTAGGGCAGCTTTCCCTCGGAGATGTGCGGGCGGCCCTTTCTCGTCTGGAGCCCAAGCTATCGGTGGGTCCGGACGGGATACCTCCGTACATTTTAAAAGATTGCAGGAAATTACTGGCTAGGCCTCTGCACCACCTATTTAATCTCTGTCTTAAGGAGTGTGTTTACCCGGACGGTTGGAAATCGACTAGAGTAACCCCTGTTCGAAAAGGGAGACCTGGGGCAGTCATTGGATACAGACCGGTAGCGGTACTGTCAACATTTGCAAAAAAAAAAAAAACTGCTTTATCAACATGCATAACACCACAAGTTAGCGCCTACCTTAGTGATGCCCAGCACGGATTTAGTGCGGGTCGCAGCACCAATTCCAACCTTATGTGCTTCAAGAACTACGCAGCACCGGAGCTCGATTCTGAAGCTGGTGCGCAACTAGATATTGCGTATTTTGATTTTAAAAAAGCTTTCGATAGTGTAAATAATGTCATCCTTCTGATGAAATTCGCAAAAGCTGGATTTACCCCGGATCTGCTAAAAATTTTGGCCAATTATCTAGGAAACCGCAGGCAATATGTAGAATACAACGGTTATGTCTCACGTCAGGTGCTTACTTTTTGCTGACGACTTGAAGCTTTTTCTGCGTATTGTCGATGAGAGTGATTGTGAGCGCTTGCAAAGGGACATTGATTTGGTAATTAAATGGAGTAAGGAAAACAGACTGTTCTTCAATGACTTCAATGTTACCAAATGTAATGTAATGTCTTGCACTCGTGCTGTTTATCCTGTGGCGATCAATGTTACTTGGACCGCCAACTTCGTTGCCGGAGCAAAACCGCTCCGCTAATGAATCTTGTACCACACGAAAAGGATACTTGTTTGTCTCCGAGTGCAAATGCACCCGCGCTTACACGCGCCGCACTTATACGCGCCGCGCGCACGCACTGTGCGCTTGCGCATGCAGCAGGCGACGGCGTGCACACAGTCTACGTGAGTGGGAGCAGAACAGCAAGCCGCAGTCCACCTACGGCTACCGACCTAGCTACTCGCGCGCTTTGCTTAATTATATAGATTCGCCTTGCTATTATCTTGTTAATAAGTTAGTTTGTTTAAGTAAACTAAATAATGTACTCATTTTATCTGATCGTAAATAATATCATTCACTTCTATGCTTTCACCTTCATTCTTCCCGCTTAAATCACAAACCTGTGCTTGTGCCTAGCCTAACGCTTTTATTAGCTTAGCCATACGGGTTAAATCCCCGTGCGAAGTTGGTACTCCTAGCATTAATAAGATACCACAATCCTCCTACCACAAACATCAATACGACATGCAAGGAACTATGATACCACGTGTTATTTCAGTACGAGATTTAGGTGTGCTAGTTACTAGTGATTTGAAGTTTCGGAAACATATAGTAAATATTTGCTCCAAAGCCTTCAAAAACCTAGGCTTCGTCATGAGATAAACCAAGGACTTTAATAACTTATCTGCTGTGAAGGTTTTATACAATGCGTTAGTTAGGACTCGGCTAGAGACGAGTGCCATCATCTGGAATCCCCATGAAGTTTAATATAGCCTCATGGTGGAGAAGATGCAGAACAAATTCACCCGATATCTATACCTAAAACAATATGGAGTGTATCCTTTTTATCCCCTTATGTATCCAACCTTATTTGTTATAGGTATGGTTGGATACTATAAGTTAGAAGTTAGACGTGATGTAGCATTTGCAAAATATGTATTCGAGGTCTTCCGGGGCAAACTACACAATCCACCTGTGTTAGCCTCTTTGAGGCTGCTTGTCCCAAACAGTAGATTAAGATGCAGTGCTAGACAACGTTTGTTTGAGGTTCCATCAGCTCGCACTGACTTGGGTCAACATGCTCCAGTTGCTGTATTGGTTTCTTAGGTTTATGCGAATGTTAGACATTGGAATAAAACTACTTTTTACGGATTGTTTCGCGGTTTGTATTTAGATTTTAGGTCCCGAAGTTTCGACACCTTTGCAGGTGTAGTGACCTACTGTATATTTATTTATGTATTTAACTTAACATCTTGTTCTATTTAGATTCTTAATAATTATTCTACAAAACTAAATTAAAACTAAAAACTATTATTATATAAAAACTAACATTGATAATAAAATAAAGTTCAACGAACAAACACATTTTTATATATAGATAAATTCTCAACTAGCCGGCGCCGGCGTAGCTATGACGCGCCTTTTGTTCTCGGCGAGCCGGCCCGCTACGTCACCCGGACCGGTTGCGTGAGTGGGACGGGCTGTCATGCGTCGCGCTCTGCGAGCGCGCACGCCGGTGTGGCTCTCGAGTGTTCGGTACCTACTAGTCAGTATGTTCACGCGTCTTACCGCAACCGTCACAGCTAGTATCGTAGCTTAGCCGCGCCTAGTGTATACGGCTTATATACTTATTTTCGTGCTATCTATCTTCGTACTATCACTCCTTCTTATTCTTCGTAGTGTCGTACTTATATGTGTGTGAGAACTGTAACCTGTGCCTGTGTATTATAATAAACTTTATTTCCTTCTTCTGCTTGTGCACTTCGGACTTTTCTTCTTTTCACCCTCACACACCCTATGCGACCTACATTGGTGACCCCGAGAAGAACACAATGGCTACGAGCAACAAAGCCAACGACGGCGAAGTGGCGGAATCATGCCGCGTAGGCGTGCGGGTACCACCGTTCTACCCGGAGAAGCCAGCGCTGTGGTTCGCGCAAATGGACGCCCAGTTTGAGCTGGCGGGCATCAAGACGGACCAAACCAAATACTTTTACGTCACGGGACACCTAGACCCGAAGTACGCGGATGTCGTCGAGGACGTAATTACCGCCCCTCCAGCCACCGGCAGGTACGAGATGCTCAAAGGTGAGCTCATAAAGCGACTGTCTGTGTCACGAGAGGAGAAGGTGAAGCAACTTCTCATGCACGAGGAGCTCGGAGACAGGAAGCCGTCGCAGTTTTACCGGCACCTCCTCAACCTCGCTGGCCCAGGTGTGCCAGAGGAGTTCCTGCGGACGATCTGGACAAGCCGCCTACCTGAAAATACCCAGACAGTGGTGGCATCCCAGTCCAAGCTTAACTTGACCGAGCTGGCCGAGCTGGCGGACCGGATTCACGTCATCACCGCCCGCGCCCCCTCGCAGGTGGCATCAACATCTGCCGCCGCACCAGCATCGTCGAGTCTACACGCCGAGATCGCCGCGCTAAACCGACAGATGGAGGCCATGGCGCTCAAGATTGAGAGATTGTCCCGCGACAGAGGACGTTCCCGCAGTCGCACGCGTCGCCGATGCAGCTCGAGCAGGTCGCACTCCAGCTATAAGAATTCCCCGCAGTGCTGGTACCACCGAAAATTCGGGAATGATGCTAGGAAGTGCATAAAGCCGTGTGACTACCCTACATCGGGAAATGTGCGGGGCAATCAGTGATGGCGGCCGATGATTGTCCGAGTGCTGGTCGCCTATTTGTCACCGATCAAAGGTCGAAGGTGCAGTTTTTGGTCGACACTGGCAGCGACCTCTGTGTCTACCCCCGATCGGCTATTGCGCGACGCCTCGAAACAACAAATTACGAACTAAGTGCAGCAAACGGTTCTGTGATAAAAACATACGGATACATTAAGTTAACTTTAAACTTAGGGTTGCGCCGCGACTTCGCCTGGCGATTTATTATTGCAGACGTTACTAGGGCGATAATAGGTGTGGATTTTTTATCTTACTATAATTTGGTTGTAGATTGCAGGAACCAACGCCTAGTCGACAACCATACAACGCTCTCCACCCCGGCGTCGCCTGTTCGACGTTCTGATGACGTGTCTTCGGTGAGGGTGAGTCTCGGTGATTCCGCATATACACACATACTACGCGCATATCCCGACATCACTCGACCTCACGGTATACACCGCACGTCAAAACACAATACAGTACATCATATACGTACTACACCAGGGCCACCAGTATCGTGTTCACCGCGCAGATTGGCCCCGGATAAATTAAAAATTGCAAAGGCCGAGTTTGACGACATGTTGCGGTCCGGTATCTGCCGTTTATCCGAGTCACCGTGGTCGTCACCTCTTCACCTCGTGCCTAAGAAAGGTGACGGATGGCGCCCCTGTGGCGATTACAGGATGCTGAACGCTCGCACCGTCCCGGATCAATACCCTATCCGGCACATCCAGGACTTCGCGCACAGCCTGTCTGGCTGTGCCATCTTCTCGCAGATTGACCTTGTGAAAGCGTACAACCAGATTCCTGTGCATCCAGACGACATCCCGAAGACTGCTATCACGACGCCGTTCGGTCTGTTCGAATTCCCGTTCATGACGTTCGGATTACGGAATGCCGCGCAGTCGTTCCAGCGCTTCGTGGATGAAATGCTCAGGGGTCTGGACTTCACGTACGCCTATCTGGATGATTTTTTGGTCTTCTCAAAAGACGAGGCGACGCACGAGCTTCACTTGCGTCAGCTTTTCACCAGACTGCGAGAATATGGCATGGTCATCAACAGTGCTAAGTGCGCATTCGGTGTGTCGGAGGTCAATTTCTTAGGCTACCATATCTCTGCCAAAGGGACGAGACCGTTGCCCTCAAAAGTTGAGGCCGTCCAGAATTTCCCGGAACCAAAAACGGTCAGGGAGCTGCGCAGATTCCTCGGCATGCTGAATTTCTACCGCAGGTTTATCCCGAAAGCAGCTGCCTATCAAGCGCCCCTCAACAGCCTTCTTTCAGATTCCGTGAAAGGCTCACACCCTGTCAGATTCACAGCGGACCAGCGTGAGTCGTTCCAGAACTGCAAAGACAGCCTATGTCAGGCTGCAATGTTGGCTCATCCTGACTGCATCGCCAAGATGGCATTGGTCACGGATGCGTCAGACAAGGCGATAGGCGCAGTCCTGCAGCAACTCAACGCAGGAGCTTGGGAGCCTCTTGCTTTCTTTTCCAGGAAGCTGAACGACGCGCAGGTTAAGTACTCCCCGTACGACCGCGAACTGCTCGCCATTTACGAAAGTGTGAAGTATTTCAGGCATATGCTGGACGCTCGTGACTTTGTGATTTACACAGACCACAAGCCTCTCACATTCGCCTTCCACTCTCGTAAAGAGAACTGCTCCCCACGACAGTTCCGTCACCTGGACCTGATTGCTCAGTTCACCACTGACATCAGGCACATCTCCGGGAAGGACAATGTCGTGGCGGATACTCTTTCGCGGATTGAGGACATTACTCAACCTGTGCCCGTCGAAAAGATCGCCGCAGCTCAGGAAGACGACCAGGAGCTGAAGCAACTGCTTGCAGGTGACAACTCACTGCGCCTGCAATTAATCAGTGTACCCGGCTCACGGCAGCAACTATACTGCGACGTCAGCACCAACACGCCTAGACCTTATGTACCCAAGGAGCTGCGCAGATTAATTTTCCTCAGCCTGCACTCTTTGAGTCACCCAGGTACTAAGGCGTCTGCAAGGTTGGTTGCTGACCGCTATGTGTGGCCTGGTATAAGAAAAGACTGTCGTGAGTGGGCTCAGAGCTGCCTGGCTTGCCAGCGCTCTAAGATCACTCGACACGTCTCAGCACCTCTGCAAACATTCAAGTTACCTCAGGCGAGGTTTGCCTTCGTCCATATAGACCTCATAGGACCTTTGCCCTTATGTCAAGGTTTTCGGTATTGTCTCACCGCCGTCGATCGCTTTACGCGATGGCCTGAGGCAATACCAATCGCAGACATAACTGCGGAAACCGTGGCGAAGGCCCTACTATTTGGATGGATTGCTCGATTCGGCTGCCCATCGGATATCGTAACTGATAGAGGTAGGCAGTTCGAATCGGCACTCTTCAAGTGCCTATCTGGAATCGCTGGTTTTCATCATCGCAAGACAACTGCGTACCATCCAGCCTGCAACGGACTGGTGGAGAGATTCCACCGTCAACTTAAGGCTGCTATCACCTGCCACGCAAGCAACAGTTGGGTGGAATCTCTTCCACTTGTACTGTTAGGCGTGCGTAGTGCCTATAAAGAGGACGCGCAGGCTTCAGCTGCCGAATTAGTGTTCGGCCAGCCACTGCGCCTTCCAGGTGAATTTTTCGACCCACAGGTCAACGAGACGGTCGACATGACAGACTACCTGTCGAGGCTTCGGAGTATTGTCCGGAGTCTGCAACCGGCACCAGCAGCCAGGCACAACAGCCATTTTAAAACCTTTATTTTCAAGGAGTTAGCGACTTCCACGCATGTGTTTCTTAGGGACTGTGCCGCTGGTGGTGGTCTGAAACCGGCCTACTCCGGTCCTCACAGGGTACTGGAACGAGGTGACAAGGTGTTCAGACTACTGGTGAACGGTAAGCAGTCATCGGTATCGATAGACCGCATCAAGCCGGCCTTCATACTGCGTGACCCTGACACCACATCACATACACCACAGAACACTATAATACATAAAATACCACAGTCACCACTCCACAACAACACTCGTCACTACTCTTCACCTAACGCGGATAACCGAGGCTTACCTTCGGCTGACGATGGCGTCGTCAGGACGTCGCGGTCAGGTCGCCGCGTTAAATTCCCCGCTTATTATCGCCCTTGACGGTCTCTGGAGGGGGGTGATGTAGTGACCTACTGTATATTTATTTATGTATTTAACTTAACATCTTGTTCTATTTAGATTCTTAATAATTATTCTACAAAACTAAATTAAAACTAAAAACTATTATTATATAAAAACTAACATTGATAATAAAATAAAGTTCAACGAACAAACACATTTTTATATATAGATAAATTCTCAACTAGCCGGCGCCGGCGTAGCTATGACGCGCCTTTTGTTCTCGGCGAGCCGGCCCGCTACGTCACCCGGACCGGTTGCGTGAGTGGGACGGGCTGTCATGCGTCGCGCTCTGCGAGCGCGCACGCCGGTGTGGCTCTCGAGTGTTCGGTACCTACTAGTCAGTATGTTCACGCGTCTTACCGCAACCGTCACAGCTAGTATCGTAGCTTAGCCGCGCCTAGTGTATACGGCTTATATACTTATTTTCGTGCTATCTATCTTCGTACTATCACTCCTTCTTATTCTTCGTAGTGTCGTACTTATATGTGTGTGAGAACTGTAACCTGTGCCTGTGTATTATAATAAACTTTATTTCCTTCTTCTGCTTGTGCACTTCGGACTTTTCTTCTTTTCACCCTCACACACCCTATGCGACCTACACAGGTATCATGGTCACGGACAGAATGAGATGGCGTTCGTCTTGACAGTGGATGTTGCTCGTTCTACCTTCATATTTTAACTAATTATTTGAGTTCCGACCTACGCAATATGAGCTAACTGTGTCTTGATGTCTTGCAGCGCTGCTCTTGGGTTTGGCTTTGAGTTTATGTATTATTGGGTCCCAAGTAGGTGATATCTTCCAGCCATTTTCTCTATTGAAATTAGGGTGTTTTTTAGCCTCAATAGCCTCGCGAAACATCCTAGGTAGGAATTTGGATCAGCGAGTATCTGTGGCTGGTCAAATCTAGTATAATGGCTGGAGCCTTCAGCATGTTCGGCGACTGCAGACTTCGTTGAGCGGCGGTGTTTCACGTCAGCTATGTGTTCTTTAACGCGGGTCCCTATGCTTCGTTTTGTTTGACCGATGTAAGAGAGGCCGCAGTCACAATCTAGTTTATAAACTCCTGCATCTTGTAGAGGTATGTGACACTTGACGGGTGGTAAGGACTGGCTAATCTTCTTGGGCGGCTTGAAGTATGTTTTGATTGAAACTCGTTTTAGGATGTAGCCAATCTTGTCTGTGACACCTCTGACGCATGGTAGTACAGCAGGTAAACGATCAACTGTGGCTGGCTTCACTCGGTTTCTGTGACGGGGCCGTGGAATTTGGAGCTTGATGTCTCGCAGTACTTGCTTGACATGTTGAAGCTCAGCGGCAAGGTGACTGTCACCACAGAGTCCGTGTGCTCTCTGAAACAAAGATTTTCCCACGGTAGCTAACTGTTTAGGGTGGTGGTGAGATTCACCGTTTAGGTACCTATCTGTACGGGTCTTTTTCCGATACACAGTGTGACTTATTGTCTGATCAGGATTACGTTTGACTAACATGTCTAAGAAGGCAAGAGATTTATTATCCTCCAACTCCATAGTGAATTGAATTTTGTTATTGATGGAGTTGAGATGTTTTAAGAATGCATTTACTTGATTAGATGGTAAAATTGTGAAAGTGTCATCTACGTACCGTTTATAAAACCTGGGAGTGAAAAGAGCTGTTTTTAAGGCTGTCTCCTCGAAGTCTTCCATGAATATATCTGCAACTACAGGGGATACAGGCGAGCCCATCGCCACACCATCTATTTGTACATAGAAATTATTGTTCCACAGCAAGTAGCCAGATGTGAGGCAGTGTTCAAGGAGTTCTGCATATTCTACAGGTAAGTTATTCTCTGCTAGCTTCTTGGAGACAATTTCAGTACAATCCTTAACTGGTAGGCATGTAAACAAGGATTGTACATCGAACATAACCATTACTTCATTGTCATGTAAACGTAGATGTTTTATCTCATTGACAAAGTGGTAGGAATCCTTCACAAACGCTGTCGTCTTGCCTCTGAGTGGTGAGAGTATTTTCGCAACGTGTTGAGCCAATTTGTAGGTTGGTGTATCGATTTGGCTGACAATAGGACGTAGCGGGGCGTTTGGTTTGTGTAACTTGGGTAGCCCATACAGTTTAGGTGGTTTCGCGCATGTAGGTATTAAGTACGAGACATCTAGACTTAATGCTTCGGAGTGTTTCTTAACCAAGGTGGTGGTAGTTGTTAACACCTTTTTGGTAGGATCAGTTTTCGATGGTTTATATGTACTTGCGTCCGACAATAGATCTTGTATTTTAGCATTGTAGTCCGATGTATCCATGATAACCGTAGCGTTTCCTTTATCTGCACGGAGTATAGTTACATCTTGTCTGTTCTTGAGGTTCTTTAAAGCGAGATATTGAGCTTTAGAGAGGTTTGGTTTGGGCACTACACTTCGACGTAAGACAGATGATATATCTTGGCGTATTGCCTCCAAATCTTCCTTCCTCACGTCGTTATTGAACAGGCAAGTCTCAACATTGCAAATAATATCTTCGTACAGTATCCTACCCGGTGTTATGGCGAAATTTAAACCTTTTTGTAAAACCTGCAAGGTCGGTGTATCTGTCGCAGACAAATAGTATAATATGGCATTTTACATACGGCGTCGTCAGTTTAAAAACGTTTGTAGGTATGTAATATGCCGAAGGCAAAATGACAACTCATTCAATCGTTATAATGCGACTTAAGTGTTATTTTAGGGTGACTATGCTCATTAAAATCTCGAGACAAATTTTGAATAACATACGTCGTCGTAGACGTAGATGACAGATCACAAACAATGTCAATTGTCATGACTCAAAATGTCACATTGATTGTATCCGTTGTTGTTGCCATGCTGGAATGAAGTTTACCCGTGAGTTTACGTAACATTATTTTGATTTCATTTATTTATTTTGGTAATGTTGGGAAGAAATAATATGTCTTTAGATTATTCTTGTTCATAAAACTTCAATATATTCTAAAAAAACAGTTTTTTTAGTTTACTGGCGAAATATATTCGTACGACTTAGTTCAGATTTAACTTTCAGTCATGGCAACACTCAAAGTACAATTTAATCAATTGTATTTCCAATTTACAATATTTTTTTCATAGACTTAGACGCTATTTAAATAAAGCTCGAAAAAACGTAACTTATTATTTCATGTAAGTCCGTAATGACGACGTTTATAGACGCATAAGAATTGCATCAACAATTATTTCGCCATTGTCCTATAAGATTTAGAAATATCTACAACGATCATCTGAGACTACACTATTAAAAAGGTAGGTAATGGTTATTATCATTCGGTTTTAGAGATTTAAATATTCTCCACTAATAGTATTATATTCAGATATTTTTTATGATAATGATCTTATGTATAGTTTTGTATTTTTTGATGGCTTGTTTTAGGTTTATTTAGTTTATAATTCTTCTTATTTCTTGTTAGGCTTAGTTTTTATATTAATGTAAATATTTAAAGCTTGATTTCTGAAATACTCAATTAGAAGTTTATAAAGTAACGAGATAAAAAGTTTCTTGAAACCGCGAGCGTAAGTCAGAATTATATTTTTGTACGTAGACTATCCTAATCCAAGTTTCATGTTTTTTCAGAAGCAGAACAGAGCTGTTACTATGGTAAATGTGATGAAAATATAACAAAGTCTAATCGCAGCAGTCAACAGATCCAGTGGTTAAGTTTGAGCTTTTAAAAGTAGTACCTATATACCTTGTAAGTGGCGATTATTTTGTATTCTGTAAGTTTCAATTTGTTTTTTTGGTAAAAAATGCCGTTCTGATCGGTATGCAAAATTCATGTTGGTTCTGGCAATTGGTTTACGCATTTACGTACTAATAAACATAAAAATAATAGCATTATACCTCTCGATGACAAAATTGAAATTATAGATACTTGTTTTAAAGGACGTATTGTAAGTTATCGTATTAAAGCGTACGAAAATAATATTAATGACTATCCAGAATCTTTTTTAAATAGTATTAAAAAATAAGTAGATTCTTTAATAGACAATTCACTTCAAAAGTATACATCGGTTAAGGTTAACTTTGATTATTACGGTATTTTTAACCGACGAAAACAGAGGAGGTTCTCAATTCGACGCGTATATATATTTTTTTTATGTATGATCACGGATATCTTTTTACTGAGTGGTCCGATTTTAATAATTCTTTTTTATTGGAAAGGGTATACTCCAAAGTTGGTCCCATTTAAATTTGAAAAAAGAATTCCCACCCTAAGGGTGGAAAAACAGGGGTTAATTGATTGTTCACGCACTGATCGTAATGTATTACCACGCGTTACTTTTTACAGAGTAGTTCTATTTTGATAATTCTTTTTTTATTAAGTAGGCTATACCTAGAAGTTGGTCCCATATAAATTTGGAAAAAATATTCCAATCCTAAGGGTAGAAAAACAGGGATATATTGATTGTTCACTAACTGATTTTAATATATGACCACGCGTAACTTATTACAGAACAGTCTGATTTTGATAAATATTTTTTTTATTAGATAGGGGGTTATACCTTGAAGCTGGTCCCATATAATTTTACTCTAAGGTTGGGAAAATAGGGGTGATTTATTGTTCACTCACAGATTTGAATACTAAAATAAGGTAGTTAGCTATTTTAAAATTAATAATTAATTCAGCATATAGCAATTAGTATTTAATAGCCACAAAAAAATATAAAATAAAAACTTTTTAACAAAAAAAATAAACCGCCGAAAAAACTGAAAAGCAAAAAATAAGAAACCTTTTTTTATTTAATCTTAATAACTAAGTTCTTAAACGAATGTGAGTATACCTAAATAATTTTGAGGCGGCGCCAAACTATCAATTAACAAAGATCACAAAATTACCTTAAAAATAAAGAAACAACCAAATCAAAAACGCTATATACTATAATTATATTCTTTACTCACCACCTACTAATTCCATTGTGGAAAGCAAATAAAAGTTTTGAGTTTGAGTTTGAATCAACTTAACAATGTAATGAAATCTCCAGCGATAAACATTAAAATTTCAAAAAAAATTAAGTAGCTATATATTGTAATTAAGGCGATAGGATACCCCAACGTCCTTGAGCATTGAACGTGAAACAAGCGGCCAGCGCTGACCGCCCCGCGCGCCCGCGTATTCCCCCGCACGTCAAAGAGTATCACCGGACGCAGATGCGTTCGAAGCATTTTTGTCGCTACCTAGTAGCTTTTACTCGTATTACAATAATCGATTGAATGTGTATTTTGAGAACAAAATATTCTTTAGTGAATTCTGTTATTGTAGTTAAAGTGAATCAAAATATAGATTTCAATTAGTTATTTTGTAAAGAAATAATAACGCTTTTATAAATGTGCTTACACAAATAAAAAAGGTCCAAGTGCGAGCCGGACTCACCCATGAAGGGTTCCGTAGTAGCATTAGCAAGCAAAGTTTTGCTTTTAACTTTGTTTTTCATAGTGTGTGTATAAATGAAAAGAATAATTTGCGGTTTTTGAACATGTCCTATATCTAGAAAACTTATGGCTACGTCTCGTTTTAATGTAGTTATCTAAATAGTATAAATATATTTATATTTAGCGTCTACTCGCAAACAAAACTTAATACCTATTTACTAATAGTTTATGCACTACTAAAAATAACACTAAAACAACAACAAAACTTAAACTAAATATTCACAAACGTCCAAGCGCAGACAAAATGTCCGATTCCGAAGATCAACCGTACTATTGTACCAAACTTACTATCTGCATTGTGTTCTCTTTGACTGACTTTGACGCAATTTTTATAATGCGGAGAGCGCTAACATGCGACACAGCCTTCCCGTGCGAACGCTAGGGTGAGACTGGCCCTCGCATCTAGTGACCGCGACGGGCTTGAATATTATGGTATTTTTTATTTTACGGCACGTAAGTAATAATTTTGTAAAATTTTTAACTTAAATTTTATAAAGCATTAAATTGTTTATGATTGTGTGAAAAAAATATTCAAATCGCTTTAGTTGTTTGAGAGCAGTAAGCAAATTATTGAAAATTTAAAGAGGATTTATTCGATTTTTTTACGACAAAAGTATGAAAAATAATAAAAAAACTAAACTTAAAATTTAAAGTCAAACATGTTATGCGTATAAAGGTATTTTTTTTAATGTATTTGGTACATCCGTCTAGTAGTAGTAGTCCTTCAAAGAGAGGTCTATTTTGTAGTTTGGCCTACCCTTTCGCCTTAATTAATTTGCTTTGGCGCCGACTCGAAATTATTTAGGTATACTCACATTCGTTTAAGAACTTAGTTATTAAGATTAAATAAAAAAAGGTTTCTTATTCTTTGCTTTTCAGTTTTTTCGGCGGTTTAATTTTTTTGTTAAAAAGTTTTTTTAAGTACAAAAACGATGTTCAAGAACTTAAATCTTTTACAACAAAAAACATCATTGTTCATTGTAATTACAATTTTGATTTGATGTATCAAAACTTTTTAGTTCAGCTTTTAAAAAAAATTGAGGAATTCCAAGAAAGAGATAGTGGATGGTCATTTTTACATAATTCCCATTTAGAAATTAACATTAATAAATATGAACCACTTAGAGGATCAAAATTTTTAGATTTACCTAAATTCATAAAGAGCGAAAAAGCTTGTTTCAATATTCAAAACAATAATGATTATTGTTTTTTATGGTGCATTGTTGCTACCTTATACCCCGCTACGCATCATTCGGAGAGAGTATCTTCTTATCCACATTTTCGCGACGTCGCGGAGTCGTAAACATTAATGGCATTGATTTTCCAATCTCTTTTTCAGACATCACTATTTTTGAAAGACACAATCCCATGATACAAATTTACGTTTATGGTCTAAGAAATGGTAAAACTATAAAAGGTCCACTGTATAGACCAACGAAGTTAAAAGAGGGGTCCAAAATTATTCATTTGCTGTATATAGAAAATGATAATTCATCTCATTATTGTCTCATAACAGATTTACCTCGTCTTGTAAAAAGTCAAATCACAAAACACCATAGTAAATTGTATTTTTGTAAAACTTGTTTATTGTTTTTTCCTGATCAAAAAAAATATAATAAACATCAATGTGAAGGGATCGTTACTGTTTTACCAAATAAGGGGTCGGTTATACAATTTAAAAACTATCAAAGCAAACAAAATGTTCCATTTGCGATATATGCTGATTTTGAAACATTACTTGAACAGATTTGTAACCATGAACATGACACCGCGAATACGCTCCGCTTACAACGGCACGTTCCTACTGCATTCGCATATAACATTGTTTCTTCGATAGATGATAATTTTAATGAATTTAAATCGTATCGTGGTATTGACTGTGTGTCAAAATTTATTGATTTTCTTACTGAAGACGTTAGGAGGATTCATAAGATATTATCCGAAAACGTTAGGATGAAATTTTCACAAAAAGATGAGTTTGATTACATTCAAGCATGGCAGTGTCACATATGTGATCTTCCCTTACGGAATAACAAAGTTAGAGATCATTGTCATATCACCGGTCGTTATCGTGGCGCCGCACATTAACATTGTAATTTACAGTATAAAGTACCAATATTTGTACCAATATTTTTTTTCACAATTTATCAGGCTACGACTGTCATTTATTCATTAAAAAACTAGGGAACATTCCAGGCAAGTTAACTATAATTCCAAAAAGTAAAGAAAAATACATTTCGTTTTCTAAATTCGTATTGATCAACGATAGTGAATACGTTCATGTTAGATTTTTAGATTCATTTCATTTTTTAGGTACTAGTTTAGACAAACTTGCAAAAACTATGGCCATTGAAGACTTTAAAAATATGCGTTATCATTTTCCAAGTTATGATCACTTTCGATTGCTTACGCGAAAAGGTGTATACCCTTATGATTACATCAGGGACTGGAAATGCTATGACGAAACTGTCTTGTCATCACAGCGTTTCTTTTTTAATTCTTTAACCAATGAAAGTATTTCCTCGCAGGACTATGAACACGCTAAGTTAGGGTGGAATGCATTTGACATAAACAATTTAGGTGAATATACTGACTTATATTTAAAAACCGATGTACTTCTACTTACCGATATATTTTAAAAGTTCCGGAAAACGTGCAAGTTACATTATAAGCTCGATCCCGCATTTTATATTACAGCACCGAGTTTATCTTTTGATGCCATGCTTTTAAAAACTGGTGTCCGATTAGAGCTCATAGATGATCTGGCTATTGTGCGAATGATTCAAAATGGTATAAGAGGAGGGTTATGTGTGTGCTCACACCGTTATGCTGAAGCTAATCATAAGTACATGTCTTCTTATGATTCAACAAAACCATCGTGCTTTATAGTTTATTTGGATTGCAATAACTTTTATGGTTTTAGTATGTGTCAATACTTACCCTACTCGGATTTTATATTTTTGAATGAAACTGAAATAGAACAATTACATAATAATATTAACACTATAAAGGATGAGGTAGAATGGGGTTTCATATTGGAAGTAGATCTGTTGTATCCGGAATCTTTACATCCTTTGCATAATGATTTACCATTTTGTCCTGAAAAATGCATTCCACCAGGTGGTAAAACGAAAAAACTTATTTCCAACCTTTACAATAAGTACAACTGTGTAATTCATTATGTTCACTTAAAAAAGTGTTTGGAACATGGATGAATATTACATAAGATTCATAAAGTTATCACATTTAGGCAAAGTGCATACCTGAAAGAGTATATTGAATTAAATACGCAACTACGACAAAAGGCAAATAATGTATTCGAACAAGATTTTTTCAAGCTATACAGTGTGTACAATAACAGCGTGTTTGGGAAAACACAGAGAATAGAGTGAATGTTCATTTAGTTTATACTTGGAATGATTCTAATAATGTTACTAAAAATGTCACACTGCTGAAAAAACTTATTAGTAATCCTTATCCCATCAAAAACATTATGTAAAAAACTAGCCAAGTCTCGATGGAGCTGCTTGTTTATCTCTAAAAAGTAATGAAATCTAGACAAAGTCGTACCAAGTCTAAGGTTTCTTACTGCGATTTCTTTATTATTCTAGTTAATGTTGTGTGACTTGGCCGTTGAACATCTAGACACACGGCAGTGTGTCCGCCAAGTTCGAGCAAACAAAGCGACGCACCACCGTGGGTTATATTACACGAACCATTTCGGGCCAATTTCGACCACCCTATAACTCAAAACATATTTTATCTACGCATATGAAATTTCGAGTGTCTGTTGACATCCCCTTTATTGTCTAGAATACTAAATTTCATTATTCTATCTATAGTAGTTCTTGAGATATTGACGTCAGAAAATCGCAATTTTTACTATACACTCACTGAGTCATCAAAAACCTAAACCACTTCCAATGGTCGTACTGACTTGAAATTTGGCATGGAGATAGGTCTTAAGGTCAAAGTAAAGAGAAAAATCTGAAAACGGCCAAGTGTGAGTCGGTTTTAAAAATAGCGAAGGTGTAACATTGTTCTACTATGAAGTCATAATGAACTCAATGGGTCTATCTTTCAATGGTCGTATCGACCTGAAATTTGGCTCAAAGGTTTGCCTTTAGGGCGAAATAAAGTAAAAATCTGAACACGGCCAAATGTGAGTCAGTTTCGAAAACAACGAATGTGTTATTTTGTTCTACTATAAGTAGGTATGGAGGGGAAGTGAAATAAGACTTATTAAAAGGAGAATGACCAAGTGACTAGGCACTTAGTGTCACTATCAAATATGTTGTGCCACAATGTTATATATCTTAATATAAAGTATGATTCATGTCCTTTTAATTACAGTAATTATTTTTTAAATACTTCCCCGGATTTTGCCGTAGTTTTGAAGTGAAATAGTTGCAAAAAGCGATTTTTTTATGAAATTCATCAACAGATTTCATCTTGTTAGAATGAGAAAAATCAATCTAAAGATAATCTGTATGTTGTGCTAGCAGTAGGGGACGGTTCCACCTACTTTATGCTGCAGAACAGTGACTACTTTTTAGAACCTCGTCATCAACATGTTAGTAATTCCAATTGTATCCAAAATGTCGATAGACGACGGTGACCACTTAGGTACAAGAAGTACCTTCTTTGCTAGATTATTCTGTTGGTCAGTCTAATGATATAAAAAAAAATATAACTAGAAATACGAATCACACAGGCATTTTAAAATGAATACTGCAAATACTCAAACATAAGTTTATTAAATAAAAGTGTAGAACTTGATGGGTACACCCATCAAGTTCTACATTTTCATATTATCCTATTCGTCAAAAATATCATCTAAAGATAGAGCTGGGACTTGAAATTCTATTATGCCGTATTATTATGAAAAACTGCTCGTAGGTACTACTACCGTTAATCTCGTTCGGTGGTACAAGCGTGCCCCAATCTTAATAACGTAATGATTGTTAACCCTTTATAAAGTACTCTGTGATGATTCTCTCTCGTTGACAAACGCATTACTCGTGGCCCATGATATGACATTATTTAATATAAATAATATAACTATTACTTCTTAAAAGTAATTCGTAATGAAATACACAAACACTCGCTTCGCGTGTCTAAATTTTGGTATCGTTTTGACTGAGTGTAGAGTGTAAGTAGTAATGTACGAAGTTGATAAGTACCCACATACAAAAAAAAAACAAACTGAGTGTTGTTTTGAAAGCAGTTTTTCAAAAACTGTTTACCTTATATACATAGCCATGTAACGAAACCATAGCGCCTTTTAATTTTACTTGTGGTGCCATCTCTTGTCAGATAGTATGTTATTGAATATATTTACGTTGTTAAACATTTATTTTTATCAGTTTTTATTCCTGTGAAGTTATGATTATCTACTATTATAAATAGGCTTTAAAAATAAAAAAAGGAATTATCGTTATTACCAAATTATGGCACAATTTAGATTGAAGCGATACTGGAACTGGTCATTCTCCTTTAGATACATACCAATTTAAAACAATACATGTTTGTCTTAATGACAAAAACAATAAAATTGTTCACCACTCTGTGTGTGTCTGTTGCGGGAACCGAACCCACGATTTACGAAGTGCAAAGCAGATCGCACACTAGGTGCGATAAATCAGTCAAACAAAAATGAAAAGACTATTTTTTTCTCGCACAGTCTAATTTCTAATTTGACAACTAATAAAATCGCATATTCAAGAACATGGAAACCATATATACTCTAAGATGGAATTATATATACTACTGCGCATCTCACCCTCTGATACGCCACGGGATGAGATAGGATGGCGCACTTCTAGGGCTACATAATACCTACTGGTAGGTAGGTATTACCAAGTTGTTAATTATCTATGTAGGTAGCGTACTTACAAACAGAATAAAGTACGTTATTGATGTATGTTATTATATGTAAGTAGGTACATAAAGCAAAATTTATAAAAAAAATATAAAGAACCTACACCTAACAAAAATAAATGAAATCCCATCAAAAACATAAATGTAAAAAGGCTGCCAAGTTCGATACTATGGCAATGCTTCGCCTATAAAAGAAGTGAGATCTAAATAAGTACCAAGTTCCATAAAAATACCTCAAATCATAAATAGTTATAGGAATGCACACTTGATTTCCAGCAGTTTTTAAGGTACATTTTGAATAAGTATCATGTTACAAAGAAATACATAAAATTATAATAGTCAGAGAAACGCACACCGGTTTTTTAGCAGTTTCCTGATAACATTCATTATTTTCAATACTTGTCAATGATGTTACTTGGCAAGTTTTTACACACTACACACCTTTTCATTGCAATTAATCGACACTTTTGGACTGCAACGTGTCAAGTATATAATTTTCTATTAAAACTTGCCAAGTTACATCATTAAAATGTACTGTACATGAAATCAAGTGTGCATTCCTATAACTATTTATGATTTGAGGTATTTTTATGGAACTTGGTACTTATTTAGATCTCACTTCTTTTATAGGCGAAGCATTGCCATAGTATCGAACTTGGCAGCCTTTTTACATTTATGTTTTTGATGGGATTTCTTTTACGTTAGTGTGTACAAGTCAATTTTGTTAACATATTGACACTACCTATGTTTGTTAAGCCAGATAATAGCCCGTACTGGTATTTGTAATTAGAAACTAGTAACCTAACCTCATTTAAGGCTGTTGTTGATTGTGCAACACATGCATTCAGCATTGTCAATGCTGACTTCTGCTCTCTTTTATTTTGAGCGTCACATCGACCACCGATCTAACATAAAATAGACGTACAGACGGACTTCTCTCAATGATTATATGTCCGTCTACTTTGCAAATATTTTTTTATACAGTTATGTGTAGCCTCGCCTAAACATAAGTATTATTGATTTACGCAGCTTAAGCCTACAATTGTCTGGTTATTGAATAAACGTTTTCCTAGTGGTAATTTTCCATCGTCAATGGGTAGCGGTTCAGGCGATAGATAGGTGCACTGGTGTCATGTAGCACCTGGTTTTCTACCCTTGTGTACCCTTCAACGGGCAAGTCACACAACATTAACTAGAATAATAAAGAAATCGCAGTAAGGAACCTTAGACTTGGTACGACTTTGTCTAGATTTCATTACTTTTTAGAGGTAAACAAGCAGCTCCATCGAGACTTGGCTAGTTTTTTACAGAATGTTTTTGATGGGATTTTACTTCTTTTTGTAGAAATATGTATTGATTTATTTTATTATATTTTCTTATTTGACACCGTTTTTTCTTTTTAGGAGTATTTTTTATGACATCACAATTCTTTCTTTTTTAGCAGTATTAGTTAATATTTAAGTAATACCTACTTTATGTTTAATATATGACAGCCGATATAAACACCGATATCTGACAGACGTGTTTTTTTTTGTCACCATGACAATCAGCAAAAATGAATATTTTAGGAAGAAGGTTTGTGGAAGGAGTCCACCACACTTTATTAATATTATAATCCGTCACTAATCATACAATTACCTTAACCTATGCAAATCTTCGAATTGTTATAATAACAACTTGCTAATCTAGCGAAGCGTGCGAGTATCACCGCCACTCTTAGTCCAATGCATTATACATATTTTGTCCAAATTTTGAGTGAAATTAATATTTTAGTGTAATTTGTTTATTTAATTTGTGTAATGTTCGAGTAGAATAATGTAAATCGTTCTACTATTTCTTCTTGTAAAGTTGTAAGTATAAGTATAAGTATAAAAGCCTGACTAGTCTTATCCAGAGTTTTCCTTTAATTGTATTAAGGCGGACGGAAAGACTTTTGAAAATTCGGTTATTGAAGAAAGTAGTGCCTATCGTTCTACCGCAAGGTTTGTAAATGAGGTTTATTAGAATATCATTGGAATGAGAGCGTAATTTGACAGTGTGTGATAAAACTAATGTCAAAACGCGCTCGTTTCGTGTAGTTGTCTCTTAGGCCTCGTTTACGGAGACGCGGGGCGTCGGGCGCGGTCTGCACTGAATTCAAATATATGGAGTTGTATGAGTGCGTTTACGGAGAAGCGATTTTATACGCTGAATAAAACTACTTTTTACGGATTTTTTCGCGGTTTTAATTTTAGATTTTGGTCCCGACGTTTCGACACCTTTGCAGGTATCATGGTTAAATGCATTCTTAAAACATCTCAACTCCATCCATAACAAAATTCAATTCACTATGGAGTTGGAGGATAATAAATCTCTTGCCTTCTTAGACATATTAGTCAAACGAAATCCTGATCAGACAATAAGTCACACAGTGTATCGCAAAAAGACCCATACAGATAGGTACTTAAACGGTCAATCTCACCACCACCCTAAACAGTAAGCTACCGTGGGAAAATCATTGTTTCAGAGAGCACGCGGACTCTGTGATGACAGACACCTTGCCGCTGAGCTTCAACACGTCAAGCAAGTACTGCGAGACAACAAGCTCCAAATTCCACGGCCCCGTCACAGAGAACGAGTGAAGCCAGCCACAGTTGATCGTTTACCTGCTGTACTACCATACGTCAGAGGTGTCACAGACAAGATTGGCTACATCCTAAAACGAGCTTCAATCAAAACATACTTCAAGCCGCCCAAGAAGATTAGTCAGTCATTACCATCCGTCAAGTGTCACATACCTCTACAAGATGCAGGAGTTTATAAACTAGATTGTGACTGCGGCCTCTCTTACATCGGTCAAACGAAACGAAGCATAGGGACCCGCATTAAAGAACACATCGCTGTCGTAAAACACCGCCGCTCAACGAAGTCTGCAGTCGCCGAACATGCTGAAGGCTCCAGCCATTATATTAGATTTGACCAACCACAGATCCTCGCTAAAGAATCCAGATTCCTACCTAGGATGTTCCGCGAGGCTATTGAGATTAAAAAACACCCTAATTTCAATAGAGAAGATGGCTGGAAGATATCACCTACTTGGGACCCAATAATACACAAACTCAAGGCCAAACCCAAGAGCAGCGCTGCAAGACATCAAGACATAGTGAGCTCATATTGCGTAGGTCGGAACTCAATAATAAATTAAAATATGTAGGTAGAACGAGCAACATCTTCTGTCAAGACGAACGCCATCTCAGTCTGCCCGTGACTATGATACCTGCAAAGGTGTCGAAACGTCCGGACCAAAATCTAAAATTAAAACCGCGAAAAAATCCGTAAAAAGTAGTTTTATTCAATGTCTAACATTCGCGTAAATCTAAGATTTTATACGCGTTTGTTTGAAATAGGGCGTTTTTCGCGGCGGGCCCCGCGGATTGCACCGCCGCGTCCCGCGCGGCGTTTACCACGGCGGCGCACGCAGCGGCAATTCTCGATGAAGCTATGCCCGAGGCGGAATCTTCTGTCAGTCTTATTTAGAAATCAACAACACAGACGTAGTATGATATGATAAAAATCTGACTTGTAGTCGATTTGATCGTGGCGAGCGTGCACCGCCACTCTTCCCGCCTCGCTTCTCTATGAACAACGTCGTATATTGCTATAAGTTTGTGTTTACGCGTGCGATGATGCGTGCCGCTTCACGCGCCGCCCCGCCGTAAACAGAAACGCCCGACGCGCCGCGAGACGCCACGCCACACGCGACGCCCGACGCCCCGCGTCTCCGTAAACGAGGCCTTAGTTGTCTACTTACTTACCAAAGTCATTATATCATCTGCACTCGTAAATTGGATTTTTTTGACGTATAAACAAGGGGTAACCATAACAGTAAAAGGGAGCCATATGATGAATTTTTTGAAACACTAGCCGTAGTAGTAATCAGCTTGGTGGTAGTGCGATTGAGAATTACTATTCTTGCTGCCAGTTCAAATCTTAGGAAACCTACCCTTTTTGTGTTTTAGTAAATAATATTTTTTAATTAGATATTTTCTAAAATTATGTTGCTCTTTACGACATACAAACATTTTGGATGGTTTATATTTTTGTCGTGCATTTTTTACACAACACGACCTATGATTGTTATGTGTTTGTGTTTACTATTTTTCTTTACGTAAGTTTGATGCCCATTGCAGACAAAGAGTGAATTATGGCGTAAAAAACATATGGTACCTATATCTGTGCCATCATTTATAGTATTTCTTTGACTAATAATAATTTTTGGTACATTTACTTGTGATTATTATTACTTATTGTTTTTACTCAATGCCCAATGATCATTTAATAACACAATTCATTAGTGACTACTAACTCTTAACTATTCATAATAAGGCAGCTTGCTATTCATGTAGTTATTGTTGCCTTGATATAGGTAAATCATAAAGATTTTGTAAAAAGAGCTTTCTTAAAAAAAAAAAATGACATACATTTAAATTACCTCCTACACACACTGGAAATCATTTTTTCATTATAAAAATATTCATACTAAGTTCAGAAACCAGCGAAAAACAGACGAGAGCGTTTGTATGGAGAAAAGTCACCACTTCTCTTAGAAGCAGAATGTGAGGCATTCGCCTAGCAGCGGGATACTATAGACTAGATTAAATTAGGAGATGTGACCCACTACTCTGGATTTTTGCAATGACAGTCGCTTTGTTTTAAGTACGAATAGTATAAGGGGGCATAATTACCGTATCTCTAATACAGCTGAAACCAGCAGAGGGTTCTTCATCAGATACTTCAGACCTTCAATTTTTGCGCTCCACCAAGTTGAATATTTTTTGTTAAGGTGGTATGTCGATCTCTAATAGTTTGCTTGGGCTCCTGTGTTTTCTAATGAGAGTCACCAGGTACTCCAGATCTTCGATTATCCTAGTTTTTATAGTTTTCCCTTTATGTAGCCATTAAACCCTAAATCTGTACCAAATTTCAACTCTCTGAGTTTATGGGAAGTACTAGTTCTATTTTGATGATCATGAGTGAGTGAGTGTCGTAAATGCGAAACTTTGGTTTCGCTTAACTTTGGAACTAAATGAGCTACAGACCTGAAATTTTGGATTTTAAGTATATAATTACAGCTAACTGGATGCCGAAAATTTCTGCGTTCTGGTCTTATCCAGAGGTTCTCAAATAGAGGCCTGAAAATGTGGCGACATGGTTCCAGTAAAGGATGGTGCGGCAGTGTTTGCTTCGCGCTCGACTTGGCGGGGGCACTGCCGTGCCCCCCGATTTTCATAGTGCCTCAGTTTTCTCAGAAAATTTAGCAGCGATACAAATGAAACCTGATCAAATAATTTTAGACAAACCTATTTATATTGGCTTTACCGTTTTAGAATTATCTAAATCGCATATTTATAATTTTCATTACAATATCATGAAACCCTTTTATAAAAATAAAGTAAAATTATGTTATACGGATACAGATTCCTTAGTGTGTGAGATATTTACATCAAACTTTTATCAAGATACGAATTTTAAGTTTTTAGAATATTTTGATACTAGTAATTACTGTACCGATAACGAATTTAAAATTCCTCAAATTAATAAAAAAAACCCTGGAAATTTTGATATTTTTTTGGTAGAGATCTTTGCAGTTAGCCTGAGCGCAGGCTTTGTCTGCTTCAACAGACTTTTGGCGAGGACCTTAAGGCCTCCAGCCAGAGCAATAGGAAAAACTAAGTACATTAGCAACGTCTACTAAGGGCAGCCCCTGCGGGGTTCGGACCTCGACTTCATGCGTTGCTATCAATCTTAATAAAACAAAAAAGCAAGGGATGGCTGGATCTAAGTTTTTATTATTTAGGGACATATTTTTATTGCTAGTTTGGCCGGCTCGGGCCAGCTTGGTCTAGGGACGGGAGAATAACATTTACGTTACTATTATTTATAATACGCGACGGGCCTAGCCGGCGAGGACGTAATATACGGCGGTTGTGTTTTTTATTGCTACTGCTAGCTAGATCGAATGCTTCTTGGAGAAGCGTTGTTTTATCGTCGGGGTAGGAGAGAGGAAGTCTGGGGCGTTTAATCTTAGATATTACGGAAGGTACGTATTGCGCGGCCGCTACGATAAGCGGGTTACGGTGGGTTTTGGAGGAGTCGAAAAATCGGATCACGGCGCGTTTCATGAACTGCTTGATTGTTGGCAGCTTCAAGTCACAGGGCAACTGCAAGTTACGGACGTAACCTGGAGCGCCTGTGGCTCTACGCATGAAACCGTTTTGGAGAGTTTGCATTCGTTTGAGTCGATAATCGGGTACGTGAGAGAATACGACGCTGCCGTAAATCATGATAGGTCTCACACACGCAGTGTAAATTCTCTTCTTACAAGTAAGAGAGAGTTTACTGCGCTTGTTCAACATACAAAAAATCCCTGGATTATTCAAAGATGAGATGGGAGGAAAAGTCATCACAGAATTTGTTGGTTTGAGGTCAAAATTGTTTTCTATTAAAACTCCTGATTATGTTATTAAGAAAGCGAAAGGGACACAATCTAGTGTAGTACGTGATTTAACAATTAACGATTATGTGAATGTTTTGTCCAATAAAGGAGTCATTCGAAGGAAAAATACATTGTTCAAATCAATTAAGCACGAGATATTCACGCAAAGTGTAAATAAAATGTACTCCCTAAAAATTATTATAAACGAGTATTATCTTCAGATAACATTTCAACGCGTGCATGGGGTCACTTTGCAATTTTAAAAGAAATGTATTAATGAATAAGATTTTGTCACATTAAAATATTATATAAGGTGCTTCCGAAATATCTGCCTCGGCTTTAATAGGAGGTAGTATTGTGTTTATAGATTACAATAGTAAAGATAAATTATTGATAATTTATCATATTTTATTTCATACAAAAATAAACATCGTATAAATTTGAATTGATTCATTAGTATAAAACCATCCCGTGTCATAAGCTGTTGCCGCACCGCACCGAATTCGTTCATGCGCTGTTGCCATTCCTATTAAAAGCATGCCACCGTACGCGCCGGCCGGCGCCGCTCAGTCTACAAAGCCCTGCCCCGCGCGCCCCCACCCTCACCCGCTACCCCGCTCGTCGCACGCGCCTAGCGACCGCCGGTCGCCAGTCGCCTCGCGCGTGTTCCGGAAGATAGTTTAGTGGTTAGCGACAAGGATTTCGCGCGCGCTTTGATTCCAAAATCGCACAAAATCCCTCCCAGACGACGGTATTCCAATCAAGGCTATCTTGAAATGGTATCGTGCTACCGCGAGTGTAACTCCATAACTGCGCACGCGGTAAACTTATACAAGCAGAGGTTTGGTGTGCGAGTGAGTCATCATACCATTCTGGATGCCGTGTACAGGTCTAGAGAATACGGCCGCTTTGACCCGCCTCCAGTTGACGCAGGCAGGCCTTCATACTCGGCCGAACTCGAAGAGAAAGTGTTAGACTTCTTCCGGCGTCATCCTCTTGCGAGCACCAGGGATGCTGCTCGAGTCTTCGACGTGAGCGAGAATTACGTGTGACGACTTTTAAGTCGTGAAGGGCTCCATCCTTACCACTTCACAAAAGTGCAAGAACGCCGTAATATTATGTGGACTGACGAGATCAAACGCGCATTTAGGCAAGTGAAAAGTGAATCGGACACATTAACTAAAGTGAAGAGACATGTGTGCAACGCGAAGGCGGACTTGTGTAACAGTTTTGTAGATAAGTACGTAGGAAGTGTGTAAATAACTGTAAATACGGTGCAGTTGTTGTAAATAAAATGATTAACTTTTAAACACGCCAAGTTACTGTAACTTATCGTTATTCGATATTAATCTAACTAAAGTACGCGCCAAATAAACCTGCAACAAAGTTTGTTCACCTCCTTCTACTAATGTATCCCAATATTTAAAAACTTTCACATTGCGCATAATTTGTGAAACACGTTATGCAGAATAGAGTTAATGTTCATTTAACTATTTTAATCTCTAAAATTTAATTGACTGTTCGGGGGTACGAAATTTCTTCACTATTGTAATCTATAAACTCAATACTACCTCCTATTAAAGCCGAGGCAGATATTTCGGAAACACCTTATATAGATACATGTATGTGGAGACCCGCTTGAACTCAGTGGACGATCTATAACAAAACAATACAAACATGATAACAAAACCATACATTTTAAAAGCTTGATTTTAAATTTTTTCCACATGCAGGTTTAGGGACAACTTGTCGTCAATTAACACGCCAAGATCTCTCACAGTGGATACATTACTAAGTGTTGTGCCGTGCAAAGAGTATTTAAAGTTAATAATTGTTTTATTCTTCGTGAAATTGATGCAATTGCACTTAGAGAGACTAAGGTGTAGTTTATTGATTAGGCAGTAGTCAACACAACTGTTCAGATCTTGCTAGACGAGTCGACAATCCTCTACAGTCCGTATAGACCTATAAGCTTTTAGATCAGCGTATACAAGAAATTTAGTATGTTTTAAACATTTATCTATGTCATTTATACAAGGTGTAAAATAATATTGATCATAGCTTCAGACACCCCAATTAGTTTATTAAATTATAATACCCATATGTGCACTAAAATTTAATTTAGACGAACTAAACCTAGTAATTTTTCATTTAATAGATGCCCTGACTTTACGTTGAACGTTTGGTCGTATTAACCTACGCACGCACACAGGCGCGCTCACTCGATTGTTCGTCAGCTGTTTAGGCACTAGTTCAATGATCGAACATTCTAACTAAACTCAAATTATCTTTAATACCTAACTACTGTTCACACTACGCTGGATATTATCATGGTATAAGTTATTGAATTGATAGTTTTCTAACCAGTAAAATAGGTAATAAAGTTTCTATGTTTTCGTCACACTTGCAGACTGATCGGACTGGCATGTTTGATGAGATGTGTGTGTTTAAAAGTTAATTAAACATAATAACGGTATTTTACTTTAATCGCTGTGCGACTTTCAACCATTTATTAATGTGACAAATTAATAAAGTCATAAGTAGTCGTAGGTACTTATCGTCAATAACGTAACGTTAAACCCCTGCAGGGTTGGCGCCCGAGTCGCCGTATTACACTCGTCGAGTAGGTAATTAAACGCGGCAAAGAAGGAATTAGAAAATTGAAAGTTGTACTTACAAAACTAAACATAATGTAGAAACTTTCTTTGTTTCTTCGTCAATAAACTGCCGTATTTTTCGATTCACTTTAGGTATTACCCGATTTTTCATTTTTTTTCTTACTTTAACTAACTTTAACCCATCTATCGGGTGCAATACTTCACGTCAAGGTCATAAGGCACAAAATAAATAACGAGACAATCATAGCACGCTGTCGGCGGATGACTAATCGTCTTTGATGTTAGGCGGAGGGTTGCCGCTCTTGACGCTGCATTTAGATAAGCTTTATTTCGGTGCCGTAAGATCCAAATTTCTTTGAATAAACATTGCGCGCGAAAAAAATATTTTCGTTCTAACTTAAATATTTAAAATGTTTTTATTGTTTGTGTGTAATTGAACGAATTAAAAATTGTTCGTGGATTTATGTACGATTTTGTTTCAATGTCATAAATTAAATAGTAAATTGATTTGTTACGAGATGGTAATTCTAATTCAAGACCTTTGAATTGAGTTTTCTTCATAAATCGTCAACTGTTTAGGCACTAGACCACTAGTACGAAGTACCTACTAGTAGGACGGACATTCTATCGAAAATCTCTATTACTTAGCTACATAATCTCTATGCTCTTTACTCAGGTTGATGATACACTTCTCATCAAAAAAATCGAAACACTTTCGTTTTTATTGTTTTTGTCCTAATTTTTTACAAAAGAGAATTATTTCCATGAAAAAAAAAAACATTATTGTGTAGCTGGCAGTTTGGTCATTACAGTAAGAAGAAAAAAAACAAAATTCGAAATTAGAATTTCATTTGTTTATCCTATAAATGAAATTAATCACTGTTTTGAGACAAATGTGTATTTAGGGTTGGAGTACGTTTCTCGTTTAAAAACTAAAAATTAGCGCTTGTCCTTAAACTTTTTGTTTCTTATTTCATTTACTGTAACTTTGGGACGTCTGAAAAAACTTTTTTTTCTAAAACATATGGATACTTCGCCCGCAGAAGCCGCCCAAGTGGTGGCATTGCTGGATTCTGGACTTAGTCAGCGTGTTGTGGCTGCAAGATTGCATCTAAGCTTATCATCTGTTCATAGAGTCTACAAACGCTATCGGGAGACTGGTTCGTTCACGCGCCGTTCAGGATCTGGCAGGAATCGGGTCACTTCTGAGCGAGATGATCGATATATTGTAACAACTTCTTTACGAAATCGACGTCTTAACGCTTTTCAACTGCAGCAGCAGCTTCGCGTTGTACGAAGAGTAGCTGTAAGTGACTCTACAATAAGAAGAAGGTTGAAGGAACGCGGATTGGCACCGCATAAGCCAGCGAATGGGCCGAAATTAACTGCAGACCATCGAAGAGCGCGCCTTAACTTTGCACGCGAGCACCTAACTTGGTCATACCTTCAGTGGAGCAAAGTACTGTTTTCTGATGAGTGTAAAATTATGCTGTATGGTAACGACGGAAGGAACAAGGTCTACAGAAGAGTTGGAGAACGCTTTGCACAATGCTGCATTGAAGAAAAGGTCAGCTATGGTGGCGGTTCGTGGACGGTTTGGGGAGGAACCAGCGCCGACGGTAAGACAGAACTTGCCTTTGTGTCTGGGCCACGGCTGCCTGCACTAAACTCTCATCGGTTCATCGAACAGTGTCTTGAATCTCATGTGATGCCCTATGCACATTTTATTGGCAACGACTTCATATTCATGCACGACAATGCTAGAGCTCACACCGCAGGCGTCGTACGAGATTATCTTACCGAAGTCGGTATCTCCATTATGGTATGGCCAGCAAGAAGCCCAGACATGAATCCCATTGAACATCTATGGGATGAATTAAAGAGACGAATTCGAGCAAGAGATCCAGCCCCAGAAACACTTAGCCAGCTTCAAAATGCAATCCAAGAGGAATGGGATAATATACCACAACATGTGATCGTGACTCTCATCCGATCGATGAAGAACCGTATGGAAGCAGTAATAAGAGCTCGCGGAGGGAATACAAGTTATTAAATAAACGTTTCTTACATTTATTTTTCATTTACGCGTGTTGTTTTACCCATTTCCTTCATATTCCATACAGGGTAAAAATTACTCATTATACAAAATACGAAACCTATGAAGACTTAATTTGAATTTAGAACATTACCATTAGGATTTAAAAACCTCATACTACTCACTATTAAATGACATTTTACATTTATTCCTAAATATACACATTTTTCTGATAATCCTTATCAAATCATAAACTGCGAGGTGTTTCGATTTTTTTGATGAGAAGTGTATTATCATTTAGTAGAGAAGAAGTATAATTTTATGATAGTTGTAAGTAAAATAGGTTATTAAGATTCCGTCTTTGCATCACACATCGGACACACGCTGTTTATTTAATGACGATTATTTTACAATATTTTTTTAAGTCGTTCAGGTATAATAGAGCGAATAAAGGGTTATACCTACGCAAATTTAATCGATATATGACTTTCGTCTGCGATTTAGGTAGGTAGCTATGTACGTAGATAACTATCTATGACGTAGCGTGGACCGGTAGGTGTCTGAGTCGTTTTTTACACTTGTAGGTAGGTATAACTCGGCGAAAATAAATTGAAAAGAGATTGTACTTACAGAACATTTTGTAGAAATTGAAATAAAACTACTTTTTACGGATTTTTTCGCGGTTTGTATTTAGATTTTAGGTCCCGACGTTTCGTGTCGACGTGTATCGCAAAAAGACCCATACAGATAGGTACCTAAACGGTGAATCTCACCACCACCCTAAACAGTTAGCTACCGTGGGAAAATCCTTGTTTCAGAGAGCACGCGGACTCTGTGATGACAGACACCTTGCCGCTGAGCTTCAACATGTCAAGCAAGTACTGCGAGACAACAAGCTCCAAATTCCACGGCCCCGTCACAGAAACCGAGTGAAGCCAGCCACAGTTGATCGTTTACCTGCTGTACTACCATACGTCAGAGGTGTCACAGACAAGATTGGCTACATCCTAAAACGAGCTTCAATAAAAACATACTTCAAGCCGCCCAAGAAGATTAGTCAGTCATTACCACCCGTCAAGTGTCACATACCTCTACAAGATGCAGGAGTTTATAAACTAGATTGTGACTGCGGCCTCTCTTACATCGGTCAAACAAAACGAAGCATAGGGACCCGCGTTAAAGAACACATAGCTGATGTGAAACACCGCCGCTCAACGAAGTCTGCAGTCGCCGAACATGCTGAAGGCTCCAGCCATTATATTAGATTTGACCAACCACAGATACTCGCTAAAGAACCCAAATTCCTACCTAGGATGTTTCGCGAGGCTATTGAGATTAAAAAACACCCTAATTTCAATAGAGAAGATGGCTGGAAGATATCACCTACTTGGGACCCAATAATACATAAACTCAAGGCCAAACCCAAGAGCAGCGCTGCAAGACAACAAGACACAGTGAGCTCATATTGCGTAGGTCGGAACTCAAATAATTAGTTAAAATATGAAGGTAGAACGAGCAACATCCACTGTCAAGACGAACGCCATCTCAGTCTGCCCGTGACCATGATACCTGCAAAGGTGTCGAAACGTCGGGACCTAAAATCTAAATACAAACCGCGAAAAAATCCGTAAAAAGTAGTTTTATTTCAATGTCTAACATTCGCGTAAACCTAAGAAACCAATATTTTGTAGAAACACTAATTAACACTGTTTCTTCTCCTTCTTTTCAACAGTGACTCGAAATGTCCGCCGCCTTGTTCGATGCACTGTATTGCCCGCTTTCTTATGTTGGCTTTTAGTTTGTCCAGCACTTGAGTGTCACTTTTCACTTTTTGGAACGCGAGCTCAATGCGTCTTTTTAGGTCCTCAACACTTGTAGCCTCGTTTGTGTACACCAGCGATTTTACACGACCCCATAAATAAAAATCCAACGGTGTTAAGTCGGCGGATCTGGGTGGCCACTGCACGGGGCCCCCGCGACCTATCCATCGGGCGCCATACTCCACGTCAAGGTGTTGGCGAACACTCAATGAGTAATGCGCTGGGGCACCGTCGTGTTGGTAAAAAACGTTCCTCAGGTGCACTAGGGGAACGTCATCCAGCAACTCCGGCAATGTTTCGCGCAAAAACTGAAGGTAGGTCTCGCCGTTCAACCTCGGTAGGAAAACCGGGCCGAGTACGTGTGTACCTAATACGCCCGCCCACACGTTTACGGAGAACCTGTGCTGAAAAGAATCCACACGGCATGCGTGTGGATTCTCATGCCGCCACAAGTGTTGGTTGTGCTGGTTGTACATACCTACTCGCGTAAATGTACTCTCGTCCGTCCAAATAATGTTCCGTTGCCAGTTCTCCAACAACCACCTACTAAATTGTATACGCGGCTGGTAGTCAGCGGGCGTAAGCTCCTGGCAACGTCGTAAGTGGAACGGGTGTTCTCCATCAGCACGTAATGTTCGCCACACGTACATGTGGCTGCAGTCGAACATTGGCGCTGCTTCTCTTGTGCTGCTTTCGGGGTGTTCGTCGAAAAAATCGAGGATCGCACCTTGCAGACGAGTACTGCGCACATTCGCCCCTCTTTCAATCGCTGTGTTAGGGCGAAAGGTCCCAAAGTCCCTCAAACGTTGAGTTGCACTTAACATTGTCCTAGCACTCACTGTGGTTTGATACCGGCTATTAAACTCACGACACGCTAACTCGACATTATCTTCGCAACGAGCAAGTGTCCTCACCATCTCAGTATACTGAATATTTGTATACCGGAAAGTCATCGCGCGCGAAAACAAAGTTGTCAAGAAGGATAACGGAAAACGATCACAGAAGGCTGTCGGCGGATGACTAATCGTCTTTGATGTTAGGCGGGCGGTTGCCGCTCTTGGCGCTGCTGCAGCGCGAGCGGCCGCGGCGCGTGCGGCGCTCATTGGTCAGAGGGTGGCGGGAAATGTTTGCGTCTCACTCGCATGCATTATGTTTACATTAGCAAATGACGTACCTACAATATTTTTTTAGGGATTTCGCGTCTTTTTGACACAACAATGTAAAATGCCGACTACAAAGTCGGAAGTACATTTAGATAAGCTTTATTTCGTTGCAGTAAGTTCCAAAGGACAATGGCGAAATAATTGTTGATGTAATTCTTATGCGGCTACAAACGTCATCATTACAGACTTACATGAAATAATAAGTTACGTTTTATCAAGCTTTATTTAAATAGCGTCTAAGTCTATAAAAATATATTTTAAATTGGAAATACAATTGATTAAATTGTACTTTGAGTGCTGCCATGACTGAAAGTTAAATCTGAACTAAGTCATACGAATATATTTCGCTAGTTAACTAAAAAAGCTGTTTTTTTTTTAATATATTGAAGTTTTATGAACAAGAATAATCTAAAGACATATTATTTCTTCCCAACATTATCGAAATAAATAAATGAAATCAAAATAATATTACGTAAACTCAAGGGTAAACTTCATTCCAGCATGGCAACAACAACGGATACAATCAATGTGACATTTTGAGTTGTGACATTGTTTGTGATCTGTCAATTCAAACGTTCGTTACTCTTATTATTGTTGTATCTATTAATGTTTTTATTTATATTATTTGATTTATGTTTCTTGATCTGGACTGCTTATGGACTTTCGACATATCTCCTGTGACGTGTGCTTGCTAAAGGATTCCGATTACCTACCACTTACGACGACATTTTGCTGTGAACTTTTGACTCCGATTCTACTTCTTACTTTGGATTTTACTGCGTGTAAAAGACGATTTGTTTTTTTACAATTGGAAGTCGTGTAAAGCCTCTCAGCACCGGCTGGTTTCCTGGATGATATCGTGATAAGGGAGGATGAAAATAGAAAATGAAAAAATCTACATAATAATGTTGTTTAATTTCTTTGAGAATCCCCTGTTAGAATTAATGCTTTTTTTATTTCATTCATGCAGTTTGGTAGCTATTATATGGACGATTTTGTGCACTTAACAATATAACAAGAAAGCCTATTAACATATTCTGTTAGGATTATAGATTTTAAAAGATACCTCTGATTAATACTCTCTAAATTATCAAAATGATACCAGGGAAAACCGAGTTTAATTTTATCTATATTAAGAACTATGACGTAAACACATTTAATCTTTAAAAAAATTAGTGAACATTTCACGAGGTTTACTGTTTCAACATATTTCCTATGAATTTCTGTTATAAAAATGCAAGGTCGAGCAAAAGTAATTAATTGCTTACATTAATTTCACTCATAAATAACTGAATTTCTTTTAGTTTGAACCTTAGAGTATAGATAAGAAACTAAAGAGTGAGTCTCAGAGAGTCATCAGAGTTTGAACCGTAAGCACTAGTATGAACTAGTTTTTTCGTGAATTATGCATGAAGATGGACCTTGCCGTTTTAATAAATCTACCTTAAACACTAAATACTATCCTAACAATGTCAAAACCATCGATATTTTTGTATATAAGTTTATCGTTGAGCGAGCAATTAGTAAAATCATTAAACGAATGTACTAGATACAGACTAAAAAGTGCTCTCGCTTGGCACAAGTCTATGTATAATATGTAAAGTTTATGGTATGAACGCATCTTAAATGACAAGACACCTAGCCTCGAATTCTTTAAAACTTAAATATCTTTTATTCGTGACTTCGTTCATCAGTGAACCTTAAGACAATATTGTTCAGAAATCTAAACTCTATATTTTAAGATTTTTTTTATTAGTAGACGCAACAAAATTATGTCAACAAAAATTTGTATGGGAGTTCGCCATTGTCCTTTCTTTGAATATTTATTATTCGCGTTCTAACAACTTAAATATTTAAAATGTTTTATGGTTTATGTGTGCGTAAAGAAACTAGCGACGTACGAGAAATACAAATTGGTCTTTATGCTTTTGACTTAAGGTTCAAATTACTTTAAACTAAAGATTAAATTGATTTGTTATGTTTCTAATTCAACACTTGTGAAGAGAGTTTTCCTGAAAAATTAAAATGATTTTTTTTTTCGGAATTAGATTAAGATGCCTATTCTGAACTGACTGCTTTTTTAACTAGCGTCATTTGTATTACACGTTGTATACAAAATAAACAATAATGGTCCCAAGATTGAACCCTGTGGAACTCCTGATGTTATTTGCACAGCATCAGACTGATGACCGTTAACGACAACCTTTTGAGTTCTATTTTTGATATAGGATGGGAACCAGCGAAGCAAATTTCCCCGTATACCATTGAATGCGATCTTGTTCAGTAGAAGTTCATGGTCGTTCATGGTCGTTGTCAAAGGCTTTTTTAAATTTATAATATGAGCTAGAGGTTCTGATATACTTGTAGAGCATAGTTTTAAGATTTTTGTATTAATATCATCATATCCAGTAGAATTTGTGTTTTTTAAGGAAGCAATAATTTTTAGTATATCATCTTTAAGTACTGGGGTCAAGTATATTGAGTTGGGATAATGTTTTAAACTAGATTCATAATGATTGTAAGTAGTTAATTCACTTAAAGGATTACTGTTATTACTTATATTTATAAAGAATTTATTGAATTCGTTTGCTATTGTGTTAGGTTCAGACTAGATTTAGCAGTATAGATCGTAGTAGGGGGGTAGTTGAAGAGAAGTAACAGATTTTTCGGCTCTGCATAAATAAAACATAAAAAAATAGTTACAAAGGGTTTATTTACATTTATTTAATGAAAAAGAACTACTAAGACTCTCTACCTGCCATTTCTGTGTTATCCTTTCGATAACTATAAACTTGCAAGCACTGAACTTTGGAACACACTATGGAAGCACTACAGGGGTCAATGTCCCAGATGATGAAAACTTTCCATGACAGAATGTCTAAGTTTGAGCCGGATTTAAAGCAATCACCGAATTCTACGGACTCTTTGGCGGCTGACTTTACTTCATTTCGATCCTTGGTCTTGGAAGCCCTTAGTTGTCTCCAAGGTCAAATGCAGAAACTTGCCCGTGACGTGGATACGCTGGAGATGCGCGCTCGTCGGAAGATCCTTCTCTTGCACGGCGTTCCTGAGCTGCCGAAGGAGGAAACCTCGAAGGTAGTAACATGTGTTATCCAGGAACACATTAAGATTGAGAAATTTGCTGCCGCCGCCATTCGGAGGTGCCATAGAATGGGCCGCCACACCAACGGGAGCAAACCCAGACCAATACTTGTCAAGCTGATGGACGTTGATCTTCGTGACAAGATATGGTTTGCGAAAACGAAGCTTAAGGGTACCGGCATTACGTTATCAGAGTTCCTGACTAAATTTCGGCATGATGCTTTTATGATGGCGCGTGAGAGGTTTGGCGTTTCAAACTGCTGGACTCAACGAGGCGATGTATGTATATGTAACATCGGGTTGTGAATATGTATGACCTCAACGCAATTGCTCAACCTCCGGAAGGTCCCGTCAAGCATAGGTCTGTATCTCCAGTTAACGTATCGCCAGCCAGCATAGCGACTGCTGCACCACGAAAAAAGCGCGCTGCCGCTATCAGGAAATAGTGCTTCAAGTTGTGTATGTCGCGTCCACGTGGCTGTTTCACGGTAACTTCTACCTAACTTATACCTTATTCCGTATTTTTCACATAATTTCTGATCCGACTTACTTTCTGTTATATCTTTAATAACAATTTCCGGCAAAACAATTTTTAATTTCATTATTATAACATCGTTAAATTTTGCAAGTACGGTATGCAATGATATTGTTTACTTTTGATACCTTGCTAACTAGAATATTTACTATACTCTGTGATTCGAATCGCACTATTTTCCCGAAGCAACTGTCACTTGTGTTTAATTGTCTATGACCGGTAAATTATTTGGTTTCATGGCTTTTGGGTCAAAACTTTATGCTGGCGGTCCAGACTCATTGTAATTTGCAGTCTTAATTTTGAGCATTCATATATCGTACTGCTTAAAGCGGTTGATATTTTGAATGCTGGAAATCTTACCGTGAAATAGTCTTAAGTCTTTCTGTTTGTTTTATTGTTTTATTTACATTATTGTCTAGTTAAGTTAAATACGAGCTTATCATTCAGATAAGAAATTCTGATTGTAACACAGAACTGGCGGGTGGATTGGTTGTAGTTTAATTTTTATTTCTCGTTTTATTTATCTATTTTATTTATTTATCATAAACTTATATTTATTTATTTATTGGGAAAATTAACGGTTACACATTCAAGTATACAAACAATATCTAATACTAAAAAGAAATCTAAAAGTATAACCAACATCTTTTTCCACATAATATAAACGATTATAAACGTAGTACAAAGCATGTGTGAATTTATTTAACTACTACAATAACACCACATCTGAGGAAATGAACCTTGTGCGATGGAAAGGTTATATATTATTTGCAATGGAATGCAGATATTCACAGCTGTATGTTTAATGAAAGCTGCCGGCAGACCATCAGATCCCGGACCTTTTGAAAAATCTAATTTCTTAAGGGCATCAAGTACATCATCCAGGGTGAAGTGAATGTTACTTAAGACAGAACAGTCTTCAGAAAAATCCATTGAACAAGAAGTTGCAGCTGAAGCTGAGGCAGATGGTTCATAAACTGATGCAAAGAAATTTGAGAAGAGATTACATATGCTCTCCGGATCACTAGCCAACTTGCCATCATAATTCATGAGAGAAGGTACACCAGAACAAGATTTGCGATTAGAAATAAACTTCCAGAAATGTTTAACATTATATTGAATTCTGTCCTCGACAGAGTTAATATACCTCCTATAACAGTTTTTACACACCAGTAAGAATCTCGATCGATAAAGAGAGAACTGTTCATAGTCTGAAATATTTTGATATTGTTTCCATCTTATCCACGCTTTGTTTTTGTTTTTATAAATGTGAATTAAAGATTTAGAAAACCAGACAGGGTACTTCGATGATCTACATTTGCTCAAAGGCACATGCTTTTTAATTATAGAGAATATAATATTATAGAATGTTTCTACAGCATCGTCCACTGTTTTGGTACATAAGGTACAGTTCCAATCTGTATCTATTAAGTCTTGATTTATTTTTGAATAATCTGCTTTAAAATAATTATATTTTTTATTTATGTTTTTGACCATGTAAGAATGTGGTATAGTTAATGAAATCAATACACAAAATGGAGGATGGTGCTTGTCAAGCTGCAGAAGATGGTCGGAAGGTGAAAAAACAGTGCAATTATCGCTAGTAATAATTAAGTCTAGTATATTTCCACTTGAATTTTTTATATTATTATACTAGCGGCCCGCCCCGGCTTTGCTCGGGTGCAACCACGGGGTGCAACGCTGAAACCAAATATAAAAACTACACAATCATAAAGTTCTGTAGGGCGAAGCACAGCCTTGGACGCACTATTAGGTATAGGCACGCGCCTCCCGGCCGGCACCGCCGCAACCGCTATGTCCCTGCATTTTAAATTTGTAATATCTTCGAAAATATTCATTTGAATTGCATGCTGTTAAGGGCAATATTGATCTATATTACATGCACAATTTATTAAAGGTACTTAATTGGATAAGGATTAATACTATATTGCTTAAAATCGCTTTTTCGTAAATAAGTAATAAATAAACGATAAAAATGGTTATTGTGGGTTATCCTCAAGAGATAGACATATGCCATCGCGGACTTTTTTGTAGATCTTTTTAAGGTGCACAATACTGTAGTACATTATTTTGATCTATCTCGTAGGGTTAAGCCAGCGTTTGCAATGAAAGCGCAAAAAATGTGTTCATTTACGACCTTACATTAGAAATCTCTAATATTATCCGTGTTTATCTCCTATACTATGCATATAAACCTTCCTCTTGAATCACTCTATCTATTAAAAAAAACCGCATCAAAATCCGTGGCGTAGTTTTAAAGATCTATGCATACATAGGGACAGACAGCGGGAAGCGACTTTGTTTTATACTATGTAGTGATAGTGATAGTGATAGTGATTGGTGAGCGTTTAAAACTGACATAAATTCACTAAAGTATAGAGGAAAGTTACCACTGCAAATCAGAGCAGATGTATTATCGCTGTCTGTGTCAACGGTCCAATTGATGTTTGGCAAATTAAAGTCGCCTAGCAAGTAAAAGCTTTCGACACTAGAGTCTCCTAGAATTGATTGCAGAAAGTCAAGGTATTCGACATACACGCACTCAGGTGCTTTTGGGGGTATATATGCTGCGGAAATTATTTGATACTTACCTCGCTTTGAGCTGGGTAAACGTATGACGACGTGTTCAATGTTCACATTTTGTATAGGCAACAGTGGAATATATCTTTCAGAGCGCAGACCTTTCAACACCGCCACAAGAACACCACCACCGTCCTTCTTATTAGTAAGCGAGCGGTCACGATCAAATCGGTACACTGCATAACGGTCATCAATGAACTCACTATTAAGTATCTCCGGCGTCAACCAGGTCTCAGTCAGAATAATTATATCATAACAATTAGATAAAATATTCATGAATAAGATGTGTAATTTAGTTCGGATTCCCCTACAATTTTGATAGTATATAATCATATTATCTGCCATTGGAACTGTAAAAATCGTATTAAAAACTTACATTCATTATCCGTTGTTAATTTAGAAATGATCAAGGCTACGCAATACATTATATCAACACAGAAAACAAAATACACAAAATAGTAATCAATAAAGCATGAGAATAACGTGTGCAAGGTAAAAACATTGTTTACTAATAAGCTATTAATTTGGGCCAAAGTGCCTATAAATAAGTGCATAGCAAATACACTCGGGTTCAACGAATAGTTTTGATTATAAATAAAAATAAAATGCGATGGAAACAAATAAAGCAGAGCAAACACTAAACTAGCCAAAGTCGATTCATTTGTTATTTTAATGTTTTTCTTTAATTGGAGCTGCAGAGCTAGATCTGATTTTAACAACGTCTTGCGGACTTCGTATAGCAAAAGCGTTCGAAGTCTCTTTTTCACGGGCAAGTATGGTTCCATGTTTAACCCATAAAAACTTATACCCGTGCATTTAAGCGGCGTCTCGACATTCTCGAAATATTTTTTTGTTCTTCAGTGTAAGATGTTCATGCATGTAAACTCTTTGCGATGTTCCTGTAATGCCAATTTGTTCAGTGTTGAAGCCCTTACATAAACGGTTGGCACTGAGAATGTTATCTCGTAGTATGCGTGAAGTAAACTTTACAATAATATTTTTCGGTCCGTTGTTAAGGTGATGTGCATGAGGTACACGGTGAACGGATATTAGGTCATTCTGTTGGATGTTGTATTTAATCACTGAGCCTATACTTTGCACTAGGGTGATAAGGTTTTCATTACGTCGCTCAGGAACATTACAAATCTCTATATTGCAACTTCGGGCGTTCTGTTCCATGTTATCTATTTTTGCAGTAAGTTCGCACAGAGTATTGCTCATGACAGAAGTGTCTTTTAATTGTTTGCTCAAAGTGCTCAAACTGTCAACCCTCTTGCAGAGGTCCATATGATCCGCATTAGCAAATTGTGCTGAGTTCTTAATAGACTCAATCTCAGTAGCCATACCTTCGCATTTAATATGTAGTACTGAAACCCTTTGTTGTAGAAGTGATTGTTCAGCTTTAATAGAATTTATGTCGCTCTTTATGTCAGATGTGATCTGTGTAAGCGTAGCTAATTCATCCTTCAATGACATCACATTGTTTGATATCTTGTTCACGCCAGCTTCTAAGTCAAGCCGCCACTCATTTAAAGTATTCTTTAACTCTCTAGATAGGTCGGTTATAGCTTGTGCCCACTCGGGTTCCGGTTGTTTACGTTTGTTGCGTACCGAAACATTTTGTTCGTCGCTTCTTACCAAACTGGAATCTCCTTTTTTACTAAGGTCGGTATCAGAAAGGCATTTTTGCTTGTCTGGTGAATGGAACATTTTGTTAAAGTAGGTAGGTGAGCTTGTTCAGGTTAAAACATAAATTATTTATAAGATAAAGACAACTTCGGCAGCGGGATTCGAACCGTCAACTCTTAGCGCACACGATATGAGGCAAAAAGCACGCGCTTCACCACTCGACCACGGTAGCTTAAGTAATTTTTGCGAAATACTAGATGACTTCATAGATGTACTTAAGTGATTCATGCATTCGTAGATTATGACCAATTAGCTCCTTTGTGTTAAAAACCGGTCACTAAACTCACTTAGCACTTGACACTATTAAAGTTTATTTGTATTTAACTGGGTTTATTGGCAAGTTTTAATATTTAAAAACGTTTGTTTGCAGTCACTGTACACACCACAATAAGTTTTTGGATTGATTTTGCAGTAAATTCGACTTATTTTATAATATTCTTAAAGCAGACGTAGACACACAGTGCTCGGACCAACGAACGAACGATGAATATAATTATACATGCATGAATAGCATACATTTAATGAATAATGTCTCTAGCCCGGTTAGTGATGACGAAAGCTTCATATCTGCTTCCAGTAATGACAGCTTTACTAGTATTCCATCTTTGAGCGAAACACTGCAGTCTCAATTTTCTGATGTTCTTAAAAATCTGAATGTAGTCCATATCAACGCACATTCCGGCTCATTTCCACGATATGCTGGCTAGTTTTGATAGTAAAAATATCCATGCAATACTTGTTTCCGAGTCTTGGTTAAAGCCTTGCCTTCCTTCCACTTCGTATTCCTTACCTGGGTTTGTGCTTATTAGAAATGATCGCAGCGTTGGCGGTGGTGGTGGTGTTGCCATATACCTCCGGGCCAACATTCCTTTTTCCATAGTAAATATGTCAGCACAGCCATCTCCGTCAAATGCCGGTGAGCATCTCTTTTTAGAAGTTACCCTTTCCAGTACAAAAATTCTACTTGGAGTTTACTATTGCCCTTCATCTCGCATTAATTTCTTCTCCTCTTTTGAAAATATCCTTGAAAATCTTACACCATCCTATAGTCATATCATTATAATGGGTGACTTCAATACTTGTCTTTTGAAAAATGACAGTCGCTCATCCACTTTTAAGTCCGCCATTCAATCTTGTAATTTAACTCCTCTTCCTCTAGGTGCTACTCATCATTTCCCGAATTCCATCCCTTCACTTCTTGACCTTATCCTTGTTTCTTCTACGCAGCATGTTGTAAAACATGGTCAGTGCGCAGCTGACGCGTTTTCCTACCATGATCTCATCTATCTGGCTTATAAAATCCGACCTCCTAAGGCAAAACATCGTGTAATGTTGCAACGCAATTTTGCTGGTATGGACCTTCAAAAACTTTGTGAGGATTCTGGTAGAATTGACTGGTCGCATCTCTTAGCTGCTTCGACAGTAGATGACAAAATTAATATTTTTAATTCGGAATTAATAGCTCTTTACGACCTCCATGCTCCAGTTCGACCAGTTAAAATGAAGCACCTACCAGCACCTTGGCTAACAGATGACATAAAAAATCTTCTGCAACGAAAAGCTGCAGCCAAAGCTAAGTATAAGTGCAGACCCAGCCCCTTAGCTTGGGAAAAATATACCTCCATCCGCAATCACTGCAATAAGGTGTGTAGAGATGCTCAACGCCGACATATTCACAAGTCAGTGGAAAACAGTGAACCTGCGAAGGTCTGGAATTTTTTGAGATCAATGGGAGTGGGGACATCACGTCAAGACGTGATCCCAAAAGATGTCGACCTAGAGTCGTTAAATTCATTTTTCAGCTCTTCGTCCCAATGTGATGGGACTTCTAAAGCTAACACATTGAATTATCTTTCTTCCCTTCCAACTCCCGACTATCCACAGTTTTTATTTAATCAATTCTCGGCTTGTGATGTGAAGAAGAGCGTGGTATCAATCACTTCTTATACTGTTGGAAGTGATTGCGTTAGCCGTAAATGATTGTCCCTATCCTGGATGAGATCCTTCCTATTATTACTCATATCCTGAATTTCTCCATTACATTTGGCGTTTTTCCCACTGTTTGGAAACATGCTCAAATTACTCCTCTTCCCAAAACTCCCAATCCCCAATCTAGACACACGGTAGTGTGTCAGCCAAGTTCGAGCAAACAAAGCGACACAGCACCGTGGGTTATATTACACGAACTATTTCGGGCCAATTTCAACACCCTATAACTCGAAACATATTTTATCTACGCATATGAAATTTCAAGTGTCTGTAGAGATCCCCTTAATTGTCTAGAATACAAAATTTCATTATTCTATCTATAGTAGTTCTTGAGATATTGACGTCAGAAAATCGCAATTTTTACTATACACTCACTGACTCATCAAAAACCTAAACCACTTCCAATGGTCGTACTGACTTGAAATTTGGCATGGAGATAGGTCTTAAGGTCAAAATAAAGAGAAAAATCTGAAAACGGCCAAGTGTGAGTCGGTTTTAAAAATAGCGAAGGTGTAACTTTGTTCTACTATGAAGTCATAATGAACTCAATGGGTCTATCTTCGAATGGTCGTATCGACCTGAAATTTGGTTCGAAGGTTTGTCTTTAGGTTAAAATAAAGTAAAAATCTGAACACGGCCAAATGTGAGTCAGTTTCGAAAACAACGAATGTGTTATTTTGTTCTACTATAAGTAGGTATGGAGTGGAACTGAAATAAGACTTATTAAAAGGAGAATGACTCAAGTGACTAGGCACTTAGTATCACTATCAAATATGTTGTGCCACAATGTTATATATCTTAATATAAAGTATGATTCATGTCCTTTTAATTACAGTAATTATTTTTTAAATACTTCGCCGCATTTTGCCGTAGTTTTGAATTGAAATAGTTGAAAAGCGATTTTTTTATGAAATTTATCCACAGATTTCATCTTGTTAGAATGAGAAAAATCAATCTAAAGATAATCTGTATATTGTGCTAGCAGTAAAGGACGGTTCCACCTACTTTATGCTGCAGAACAGTGACTACTTTTTAGAACCTCGTCATCAACATGTTAGTAATTCCAATTGTATCCGAAATGTCGATAGACGACGGTGACCACTTAGGTACTTCTTTCTTTGCTAGATTATTCTGTTGGTCAGTCTAGTGATATAAAAAAAATATAACTAGAAATACGAATCACACAGGCATTTTAAAATGAATACTGCAAATACTCAAACATAAGTTTATTAAATAAAAGTGTAGAACTTGATGGGTACACCCATCAAGTTCTACACTTTTTGCTGTACACACTGCAGTTTCCTGATAACATTCATTATTTTCAATACTTTTCAATTATATTACTTGGCAAGTTTTCACACACCACACACCTTTTCAATGCAATCAATCGACACTTTTGGCCTGCAATATGTCAAGTATATAATTTTCTATTAAAACTTGCCAAGTGACATCATTAAAAAGTACTGAAAATAATAAATGATATCAGGAAACTGCTAAAAAAACCGGTGTGCGTTTTTCTGACTATTATAATTTTAGGTATTTCTTTGTAATATGATACTTATTCAAACTCTACCTTAAAAACTACTGTAAAACAAGTGTGCATTCTTATAACTATTTATGATTTGAGTTGTTTTTATGGAACTTGGTACTTATTTAGATCTCACTTCTTTTATAGGCGAAGCATTGCCATAGTATCGAGCTTGGCAGCCTTTTACATTTATGTTTTTGATGGGATTTCATTTATTTTTGTTAGGTGTAGGTTCTTTATTATTTTTTTATCTATTTTGCTTTATGTACCTACTTACATATAATTACATACATCAATAACGTACTTTATTCTGTTTGTAAGTACGCTACCTACATAGATAATTAAAAACTTGGTAATACCTACCTACCAGTAGGTATTATAATTGGTGGCCTATTATGTAGCGCTTGACGTACACCATCCCATCTCATCCCGTGGCGTATCGGAGGGTGAGATGGGCAGTAGTATATATAATTCCATCTTAGTGTATTAATGGTTTCCATATTCTTGAATATGCGATTTTATTAGTTGTACAATTAGAAATTATTTAGACTACGCGAGAAAAACATGGTCTTTTCATTGATGTTTGACTGAATTAGCGCACCTGGTGTACCTAGTGACCTACTTTGCACTTCGTAAATTGCGGGTTTGGTTCCCGCAACAGACACACACAGAGTGGTGAACAATTTATTGTCTTTAAGACAAACATGTATTGTCTTAAATTGGTATGTATCTAAATTTAAATAAGTCTTATTTCATTTCCACTCCATACCTATTTATAGTAGAACAAAATAACACATTCGTTGTTTTCGAAACTGACTCACATTTGGCCGTGTTCAGATTTTTACTTTATTTCGCCCTAAAGGCAAACCTTTGAGCCAAATTTCAGGTCGATACGACCATTGGAAGATAGACCCATTGAGTTCATTATGACTTCATAGTAGAACAAAGTTACACCTTCGCTATTTTTAAAACGGACTCACACTTGGCCGTTTTCAGATTTTTCTCTTTACTTTGACCTTAAGACCTATCTCCATGCCAAATTTCAAGTCAGAACGACCATTGGAAGTGGTTTAGGTTTTTGATGAGTCAGTGAGTGTATAGTAAAAATTGCGATTTTCTGACGTCAATATCTCAAGAACTACTATAGATAGAATAATGAAATTTTGTATTCTAGACAATTAAGGGGATGTCTACGGACACCCGAAATTTCATATGCGTAGATAAAATATGTTTTGAGTTATAGGGTGGTCGAAATGGTTCGTGTAACCCACGGCCGTGTGTCGCTTTTTTTGCTCGAACTTGGCGGAAAGAGTTTAAAACATGTTGTAGACAACCTCCTTTAAAAACCGAAAATAAGAGATGGCTACTTTATTCATCCACAAATCTAAAAACATATATTTATCAAAATACTTCCACATGAACACCTTCTTAACCCTAGAAAGATAACCTACGCTTCAGAGGCGCCCGCGTCGGTTTGACATCGCTGTCTCTTTCTAACGAGCGCGCGTACCTACCTGTCCTTTTAAGTTAGCTCAGTGGTCGGTGCACAGCGTCGCGGGACGGCCGTTTTTACGCGGTAAGTACTGTAGTTTTGCAGTTATGACTAAGTGTTGCGCTCCTAAGGCGCATGGTTATCTTTTGTGTGACTTTTAGTGAAAGTATGAATTTGTTTATACTTACATAAAATGTTTATTATAACTGTTTATTTCTTTCTAGGTTTATCGCTGAAGAGGATGAACGAGCATAAACGAGTACAAGGAAGTGACTGTGAGATAGAAGACAATTTGAGTGAATACAATTTATTATTTTCAGTACATTTTAATGATGTAACTTGGCAAGTTTTAATAGAAAATTATATACTTGACACGTTGCAGTCCAAAGGTGTCGATTAATTGCATAGAAAAGGTGTGTAGTGTGTAAAAACTTGCCAAGTAACATCATTGAAAAGTATTGAAAATAATGAATGTTATCAGGAAACTGCTAAAGAACCGGTGTGCGTTTCTCTGACTATTATAATTTTAGGTATTTCTTTGTAACATGATACTTATTCAAACTGTACCTTAAAAACTGCTGGAAATCAAGTGTGCATTCCTATAACTATTTATGATTTGAGGTATTTTTATGGAACTTGGTACTTATTTAGATCTCACTTCTTTTATAGGCGAAGCATTGCCATAGTATCGAACTTGGCAGCCTTTTTACATTTATGTTTTTGATGGGATTGAATGATACACAAAATGAAGACGATATAAGTCCGCTTGTATCTTCAGAGCCCACTGGAATTTTGGAATCATCCCGTCGTGACCAGCGCATAATTGTTCCTGATCGCCGTGTGCTTAGGGGTAAGAACCAACATTGCTGGTCGACAATAAAAGGACAAAGTCGCGGAAGGACATCTGCCATAAACATTATTCGCACAAGTAGAGGTCCAACGCGCATGTGTCGAAATATACCATATTTATAAGCAGTACCTTTGTACCTATTTATTCTGTATATGTCGATTATTCTATGTCTGTTGTGTGTACAAAAACTTATAAATAAATAAATAAATAAAATATGTGACCCAATCTTATGTTTTAATTTGTTTGTTACCGACGAAATAGTGGATGAGATCGTCCGTTGGACGAATGTTGAGATCTCTATGAAACGTCGAGATAACATGACCAAAGCCACTTTCAGAGATACGTCTGTGACAGAAGTCCAAGCTTTGTTTGCGATACTGACCTTGAGTGCAGCAATGAAAGACAATCACTTGTCTACTGATGAGCTGTTCGATAGTAGTTTTTCGGGTACACGGTACGTGGCAGTGATGAGTAGGGATCGTTTTGATTTCCTGCTTAGATGTCTACGATTTGATGACAAGTCTATACGACCCTCTTTACGTCATGAAGATCCATTCATACATATTAGAAAAATATGGGAATTATTTGTAACTCGGTGTAAACTAAATTATACTCCAGGAAAGCATGTCACAATAGATGAGCGACTATTAGGATTTCGAGGACGGTGCCCGTTCCGCATGTATATCCCCAATAAACCCAGTAAATATGGAATTAAAATCCCTATGCTGTGTGACAGCGGAACGAAGTACATGCTAAATGCAATGCCGTATATTGGCAGAGCTACGAACACTCATGGGTTGCCTTAAGGAGAATTTTATGTAAAGGAGTTGTCTCGGCCCTTGCATGGCACTAACCGAAATATAACTTGTGACAATTGGTTCACTTCGGTTCTTCTCACGAAATCCCTACTTCAGGAACCGTACAAACTAACCCTCGTTGGCACTATACGATCTAATAAACGAGAAATCCCCGAAGAACTGAAAAACACTCGGTCTCGTTCGGTAGGCACGTCAATGTTCTGCTACGATGGATGTTTGACCCTAGTCTCGTACAAGCCGAAGCCCTCTAAGATGGTTTACCTGCTATCATCGTGTGATGAAGACGGTGTCATCAACCCAATAACTAGTAAGCCTGAAATTATTATATTATAATCAGACCAAAGGTGGGGTGGACACTTTTGATCAAATGTGTTCCTCCATGTCATGTTCGATGGCCAATGTCTATGTTTTATGGCATTCTGAACATAGCATTCGTCAATTCTTATGTCATATATTGTCACAACATTCTTGCGAAAAATAAACCCTCTAAATAGAAGGTGTTATACGAAAAAGTTTAGCACCCGTTATCTGAATCGTGGATGAAGGAAAGACTGGAAGCTCCTACTTTGCCAAAGCATGTGAGAGATAATATAGCAAATATTCTTCCGAAATGAAGAAGAACCTCCAGCCAAGAAAAGGCGGTACTGCACCTTTTGCACTAATAAAAAAAAAAGAATGTCTAAGATGACTTGCGTCAAATGCAGGAAAACAGTTTGCGGCGAACACAAAAATGATGTTTGTTTTGAATGCCTATCAAACTAAATTTGAGCAAATCGATTATAGATTTGACTGTTTTTTTTTAGTGGATTAGTTATTAAGAAATAATATAATAAGTTTTTAAGAAAAAAGATATTATTTTTTGCTACTATGTTCCTGTAAACAGAAGACTGCTAATTTTGTTGATTTTTTCTAGAGGTTTTTTAATTTAAGTTTAATCCGTAAAAAGTAGTTTTATTTCAATGTCTAACATTCGCGTAAACCTAAGAAACCAATATTAAGTTTAATGTTTAAAATATTTCACTAAAATGAGTTTTTATTATTAGTTCATTAACCACATTTCAAAACAATCAAGTAAATAAATACAATAAATAGGTATTTCATTAAAAAAAAATACTAATATATCGTGTGCCTCCGAAGCGCAAGGTTATCTTTTGTGACAGTCAAAATATGGTTATCTTTCTAGGGTTAATTGCGGTCCCTAATTAAATGCGGAAAATATAATTAAAAGTGAATCGTACTCGGAATGCGTCCGCTCTGGCCTATATTGTGCACCTTCGCGCCTATTTAATTTATACGAGTAGTAATGCTGACCTCTTTAACTTGCACGTATAATTAAGTTTGAAACAACTGATATATTAACGAGACCAAGCTAATAAATGAAGGCATACATCAATTCAATGTCCAATCAAGCAATTTACAAATAAGTCGCAAATCGCAAAATTATAAGTACGTTGTCGGAACACAACCGCACAGGATCTGGGCTACCCACGGAACAGAAAAAACAAGTGGAAGTGCAATACGCCAAAATTACTATGGGAACCGCTGTCGCCAAATTCACACAAATAATCCGATAATAACATATGCACTACAACGAAATAATCCGTATGATTGGTAGTTTTAAATTTTGACAAAATTAGCCTACATCACAGAATTAAAATAAACCCTGACTTTCTAAAAATAAGGTTTATTTTGCATTAGCAACAATACGTATTTACGGTCTACAGTCGCACTAAATTCGATTGACGAGTTAGTTTTGCTACTTGACCATAGATGGCGATATATAATCAATATAAGCAATTATCAACATAATTGCTTTAGACATACGGTTGACAATGGCGTGACTCTAATGCTACTCGGCCAAGGACACACCACGTATTACATTTAAATTCTTTATCGATATCGATAGATAACCGATTTTTGTTCAATTACTATAAATACGACTCGTTGGGAGTATATTTATTAATTTGTTACACAAACCGCTGTACCTTTTAAACCATTAATTAATAGACACACAAGACTGACGGACAGATAGGTAAAGGGACATGCCCAAGTTTCATAGTGAGTTTGGCCCAGAGTGCACACTTATGATATGATGTCTTAAATTTAATATAAGGTGTTTCCGAAATATCTGCCTCGGCTTTAATAGGACGTAGTATTGTGTTTATAGATTACAATAGTAAAGATAAACTATTGATAATTTATCATTTTTTATTTCATACAAAAATAAATATCGTATAAATTTGAATTTACTTATTAGTATAAAACCATCCCGTGTCATAAGCTGTTGCCGCACCGCACCGAATTCGTTCATGCGCTGTTGCCATTCCTATTCCTATCAAAGCATGCCGCCGTACGCGCCGGCCGGCGCCGCTCAGTCTACAAAGCCCTGCCCCGCGCGCCCCCACCCTCACCCGCTGCCCCGCTCGTCGCACGCGCCTAGCGACTGCCGCCCGCCGGTCGCCAGTCTCGCCTCGCCTCCCGCGCGTTCCGGAAGTTAGTTTAGTGGTTAGCGACAAGGATTTCGCGCGCGCTTTGATTAAAAATCCCTTGACGCAGGCAGGCCTTCATACTCGGCCGAACTCGAAGAGAAAGTGTTAGACTTCTTCCGGCGTCATCCTTTTGCGAGCACCAGGGATGCTGCTCGAGTCTTCGACGTGAGCGACAATTACGTGTGGCGACTTTTAAATCGTGAAGGGCTCCATCCTTACCACTTCACAAGAGTGCAAGAACGCCGTAACATTATGTGGAATGACGAGATCAAACGCGCATTTAGGCAAGTGAAAAGTGAATCGGACACATTAACTAAAGTGAAGAGACATGTGTGCAACGCGAAGGCGGACTTGTGTAACAGTTTTGTAGATAAGCAGGTAGGAAGTGTGTAAATAACTGTAAATACGGTGCAGTTGTTGTAAATAAAATGATTAACTTTTAAACACGCCAAGTTACTGTAACTTATCGTTATTCGATATTAATCTAACTAAAGTACGCGACAAATAAACCTGCAACAAAGTTTGTTCACCTCCTTCTACTAATGTATCCCAATATTAAAAAAACGATACGTGTCGTTAACACGATCGAAACAAGTGTTTCGTGGTAAGAGGCGTCTTTATCGCAAGACAGTACATGCATCACGGAATATGCCTATACATTTTTTTCGTATCCTTTTTAAATATTGGGATACATTAGTAGAAGGAGGTGAACAAACTTTGTTGCAGGTTTATTTGGCGCGTACTTTAGTAAGATTAATATCGAATAATGATAAGTGACAGTAACTTGGCGTGTTTAAAAGTTAATAATTTTATTTACAACAACTGCACCGTATTTACAGTTATTTACGCACTCCCTACCTACTTATCAACACAACTGTTACGCGTGCTATACCTATTACACTAACTTGTCAGTCCAAAGCCTGTTTCAAGTGTGATGGGAAGTTTATCATCTTATTTACCTACGTCAGTGTTTTTGAAGAATGCGGTTACTGGTAAGTACTTTTAAAACACTTGTATGCCTGCGTATTATTGTGTACCTAGTAGATTTTGTAGTGACGAACTAGTCAGCTGATTGCAGTTCTTATTCACAGAAATGATTGAAAGAGATAGCAGTTGTTTTCATTGACGAACCGTCACATTGCGCGTAATTTGTGAACACGTTATGCAGAATAGAGTTAATGTTCATTTAACTATTTTAATCTCTAAAATTTTATTGACTGTTCGGGGGTACGAAATTTCTTCACTATTGTAATCTATAAACACAATACTACTTCCTATTAAAGCCGAGGCAGATATTTCGGAAACACCTTATATAGATTGTCAACTTGTAATTAAAGAACGAATCAGATAAATAAAACTTCGGGTTTTATAGTAAAAATTCGTCTTTAATATTCCGCATATGTTGAAATTCTCATGATTCTCGTGAATTAAATGGACTTTTTGCCGTGAAACTTGAAGAAAGGAAGTGCAGTGTCGATTTCACGAGTTTTCATCTATCCACCGGTGGATGTATCAGGATTTAGCTTGCCGGCCGGCCGCCCACAACGCAAGGACGCACTCTCTATCCATTTCTCTTTCATGCTTGTGACTTTGGGAAACCTGAATTTTTTTTTTAATGAAGGTTAAAAAATCCTACCTACTGTTTGTAACACTCTGTGTGTAACGTCTCAGTCATTAATAAATTATAATAATTATGTTACTATTTAAAACATTGATTATATTTTTGCTTTATACCACTTAAACGACCATATATTTCGTGTATGAATTAAGGCGACCTCGTACCTATATTGTAATGCAAAACGAAATAAATAAAAATAACTGTTTGGGTTAAGATAGTTATTCCTCGTATCGACATCAATCGACAAAAACAATTTTCGACTTGACCACATCACTACATTGAGTAGCGATGGTCTTTCTAGAATGTTCTATGGAAAAAACAATCGAAAATAAACTTTGTCTTAACTGCATAAGGTTTATTTTGACTAACCGTTCTATTAAATTTTTGTAAATTGGAAGAAAATAAGATTTTTATTAGAAAACAATAAAAATCGTACTTACCGATGATACGAAATACCTCCATTCGTAAGATTTCTTCTCCTACTATCATTTTTGCACGCTGAAACGGAACAATACGGCATAGCTAGGTAAATATTAATTTGTCACGAGACGAGCAACTCGACGCGATGACAGACGCAACTGGGATCGGTTAAGCGCAAGTTAAGCGTAACAACGCTTAATTGTGACACGCGTGCCACGCCTACTTAGCACTTCCACCTGTTTTTTCTGTTCCGTGGGGCTACCCGTTACATTATTATACTCTTTGATCTGGGCGCTCGCGCGTATGACGCGCGGCTTCCGAACGCTTTGGTTAGTCGACTCCCCGCCTCCCGCGCGTACGCGTCAGCGGCATGAGCGGGCGAACGGATGGCATGAGCTGGCCGACAGCGCGAGCGCGGCAGACGAGTGAAGGCAGCGACGGAGGGTGCGCGAGGTGGGTAAAAGGATTTTTTATCTAGGATCACTATACATACATAATATTTAATTAATTTTTAATTTAATCTATGATAATATAATAATATCCTGGGACATCTCACACACGGTTATCTGATCCCAAGCTAAGCAGAGCTTGTGTTATGGTAACCAGACAACTGATATACATACTGATATATTTCTAAATACATACATATTATAGATAAATGACACCCAGACACAGAACAAATGATCGTGCTCATCACACAAACATTTGTCCAGAGTGGGAATCGAACCCACGACCTCCAGTATGGCAGTCAGGGTCACTAACCACTAGACCTCAGGCCCGTCACATGATAAATCCTATTTTACTATTTATTTATAGGGGATTTTTACAAATGAACTGGCTATACACTTATAAAATGTACCTCCTTACATACATCAATAACGTACTTTATTCTGTTTGTAAGTACGCTACCTACATAGATAATTAATAACTTGGTAATACCTACCTACCAGTAGGTATTATGTAGCCCTAGAAGTGCGCCATCCTATCTCATCCCGTGGCGTATCAGAGGGTGAGATGCGCAGTAGTATATATGTTATGGACCAGGTGATTAATGCGGGCATTATTTATAATGCACGAGCATTATGAATAATGTCTAGCTTTATTGGGCTAAGTGATTAATTACTATCTTAACTTCATTATTTGTCACATTGCACGGTCATTATTATATTGCTACATGATAGTTGGGCAATTTGATAATAAAGGTATATGTGTTGACGAATTCGTCCCGTTCGCCAAAGTAGTAACACTGTTTTAGATTTTGCTCCGTTAGAATATTGATTGAAAAGTGGTTAAAAGTGATTACTGCAAATAGTGTTATATATCCCCGTAAAGCTGTGAGTTCGGACAGTACAGTGGTATATAAAACTTCCCTGGAATGTTATCGGATTGTGAGTAATAAGCAAATTACTTTCAAAACATTTTTGTAACGGCTGCGTTGTCAACGTGTCCCTGACCTTTTTTTTTTTTTTTCGGGGGGAAATCCTCATGGACTTCCTCCGCCTGGGGAGAGGCGGAGGGGCATGCCGGACTCTTACCGGCTAAAACCCCCCGGTGTCTCCTCCTCGCACGTGCACGTGGGGCCGCGGGAATCCAAATTCTTCCGCAGCCCCACGCTGGTGCTGGCCCGGTTGTCCGGGCCTCATCTCGTGCACGGGGTAGTGAGGTGTAAGACTACCCCGTGCTCCGCCTCGGAGGCGCGCGCCGACACCCGCGCGCGCCTACGCCTCGGGTCCAGCGGTTAGGGGGCGGGGACTTCCCCAAATCCCTCGCCCCTGGACCCATTCATGGGGGGCGGAAAAGGGCGTTGTCCGCCCTTCTCCTGCGCCCGGTGCGCCTTCTGCGGCCGGGGAAGAGAGACGAGATCTCCCTCTCCCGTTCCGCAGTCTCCTTCTGCGACATCACGTCCTCGCAGAAGGACACCACCGCATCCCACGACTCTGCGCTACCGACCATACTCTGCACTACGGCCGGCAGCGACAGATCGCCTCCTACTTCATTTGCGAGGACACGGCGCTGCTCCTCCCAAGCTACACACTCAGCGAGCGTGTGTTGCGCCGTGTCCTCCCCGCAATGGACGCAGTGGTGGCACCGAGCGTCCGGCTCCCTGCCCATGCGACACAGGTACTTGCCGAAGCACCCATGCCCCGACAGCACCTGCGTCACCCTGAACGACTGGCCGGATCGCCTCGACGGTAGCGAGGCCGGCGGCAGGGCGCAGAAGCCTTTGCCGCCATTCCGCCACCAGGACCTGACGGAGCTCTCCTCGGCGCAGCTCGATCTGCCGCTGCACCGGCGTCGAGCCCCGCGCCCGCTCTTCCTCGCGCCATCGGTACAATGACGCGAGTACTTTCGCCTCCAGGTCCCAGGGCGGGGATCCGGCCAGGACACAAGCCGCCTCGTAGGAAATCGTGCGGTACCCGCGGGCGACTCTGACGGCCATCGCTCTCTGCGGCTTTCGCAGAATGGCGAGAGTGCTGGCCGTCAGGTCTAACGCCCAGACGGGAGCCCCGTAAAGGGCTATAGACCGCACGATTCCCACGTACAACCGCCTACAGGCGGCGCTCGGGCCCCCCATGTTGGGAAGCAACGTTGAGAGCGCGCCCGCCGCGCCCATCAGCTTGGGCGCTAGCCGCCGGAAGTGAGGCAACGTGTCCCTGACCTTTTTTTTTTTTTTTTTGTCGGGGGGAAATCCTCATGGACTTCCTCCGCCTGGGGAGAGGCGGAGGGGCATGCCGGACTCTTACCGGCTAAAACCCCCCGGTGTCTCCTCCTCGCACGTGCACGTGGGGCCGCGGGAATCCAAATTCTTCCGCAGCCCCACGCTGGTGCTGGCCCGGTTGTCCGGGCCTCCTCTCGTGCACGGGGTAGTGAGGTGTAAGACTACCCCGTGCTCCGCCTCGGAGGCGCGCGCCGACACCCGCGCGCGCCTACGCCTCGGGTCCAGCGGTTAGGGGGCGGGGACTTCCCCAAGTCCCTCGCCCCTGGACCCATTCATGGGGGGCGGAAAAGGGCGTTGTCCGCCCTTCTCCTGCGCCCGGTGCGCCTTCTGCGGCCGGGGAAGAGAGACGAGATCTCCCTCTCCCGTTCCGCAGTCTCCTTCTGCGACATCACGTCCTCGCAGAAGGACACCACCGCGTCCCACGACTCTGCGCTACCGACCATACTCTGCACTACGGTCGGCAGCGACAGATCGCCTCCTACTTCATTTGTGAGGACACGGCGCTGCTCCTCCCAAGCTACACACTCAGCGAGCGTGTGTTGCGCCGTGTCCTCCCCGCAATGGACGCAGTGGTGGCACCGAGCGTCCGGCTCCCTGCCCATGCGACACAGGTACTTGCCGAAGCACCCATGCCCCGACAGCACCTGCGTCACCCTAAACGACAGGGAACCGTGCCTTCTCCCGAGCCAGTCGTCGAGTACTGACCGGATCGCCTCGACGGTAGCGAGGCCGGCGGCAGGGCGCAGAAGCCTTTGCCGCCATTCCGCCACCAGGACCTGACGGAGCTCTCCCCGGCGCAGCTCAATCTGCCGCTGCACCGGCGTCGAGCCCCGCGCCCGCTCTTCCTCGCGCCATCGGTACAATGACGCGAGTACTTTCGCCTCCAGGTCCCAGGGCGGGGATCCGGCCAGGACACAAGCCGCCTCGTAAGAAATCGTGCGGTACCCGCGGGCGACTCTGACGGCCATCGCCCTCTGCGGCTTTCGCAGAATGGCGAGAGTGCTGGCCGTCAGGTCTAACGCCCAGACGGGAGCCCCGTAAAGGGCTATAGACCGCACGATTCCCACGTACAACCGCCTACAGGCGGCGCTCGGGCCCCCCATGTTGGGAAGCAACGTTGAGAGCGCGCCCGCCGCGCCCATCAGCTTGGGCGCTAGCCGCCGGAAGTGAGGCCCGAATTCCCACCGGCTGTCGAGCACCAATCCCAGGTACTTCATGGTGTACCCGACAGCTATCCGAGCCCCACCGACCACAATGTGTGATACCGGCGCCTGTGTCGGTCCCTGACCTAGGGCAACCCGCAGATCGCTCGCTTCTACGCACACACACGCAGCGCGTACGTGTGCGCGCTATTGCCGCTTTACGATTCTACGATATTGAGCTTTATGGTGCAAGTAATAACTGCTAAATTTGCTTGTGCATGAAAATTGAAGATTTTATTTATTTTATTTTTTCTCCCTTGCTATCTAAACTTTGAAACTATATTATGTCACCAATCAAAAGTATTTGTGCGGGATTCCTTAAAGAGATAAAAGGTATAGAATACTTGAATTGCTGCGAGTGTAAGTCAAGATATGACATTTCTTGTGTAAATATACCTAAGAACAACTTCTATCTGATGGACCTCGACTACAAATCGACCTGGAAGTGTCCTGAATGTTGTTGCAAACAGCAAAAATCTGACAACACTAATACGCCTGTGCGTCCGACAACTAGTGCTGCGAGTATTCGTCACTCTCCTGTCCGGAAACAACCGTCAAGTCCTAAAACTCTTTCTACAAAGAACACCCCGCCTGATGCGAATGTGACACATAGAAAGAAAAGTTGCCAACCTGTCGAAAGTAAACAAGAACAATGGTTTAGCAAAGGTACGCTAAGAGAGATTATTAAAGAAGAATTGGCTGCCGCATTAGAGTCATCCTTCAAGGACTTAGTAACCAACCAATTGAGTAACATACAAGGAGAAATATCAGAGTTTAAAGTTTCTTTTGGTTTTTTTAACGAAAAATTTGAAGATTTCAAGAATCATTTTCACGAAAAAGATGCCCTAATTGAGCAACTGCGTCATGATAATGAAAACCTTCAGCAAAGTGTTAGAGAACTTACTACTCGGTTAACTATCGTAGAACAAAACATGCGTGATAGTAATGTGGAAATCAATGGTATACCTGAGGATAAGTCTGAAAACTTGATAAATACATTGAAAAAAATAGCTGACGTCACTAATTGTGACATTTGTGACGGTGATATCATGCAAATTACAAGAGTAGCGAAACTGAACAAAGAAAATAGCCGGCCACGTACTGTGATTGCTAAGCTGCGCAGCCCCCGACAACGTGACAACTTGCTGGCTGCTGTTGGTGTTTTCAACAAAAAACAATCCTCCAACAAATTGAACTCATTTCACTTAGGCTTGCCAGGTAACTCAATGCCTATTTTTGTGAGTGAACATTTATGCCCAGCTGGCAAACAACTACATGCGGCTACACGAAAACTAGCAAAGGAACTGTCCTTCAAATTTGTATGGATACGTAACGGAAGAATCTTTGTACGAAAAGACATTAATTCAAAATCCATACACATTCGTGATCAGGACAGTCTAAAACTAATGAAAACATTTGATTCTATAGATTAGGATTAGTTTTAATTTAGAAGTTTTAATTTTTAACAATGTTCCTAGCTTTATATTTTTTCGCAATGCTTGATATTTATTATCAAAATGTACGTGGGATGAGAACTAAGACTGAAGATATCTTTAAAAATGTTTTATTGACTAGTACTTGGCTAAATCCTAACATTTCTAATGGTGAATTCTTAGACTCACGGTACGTAGTATATCGTAGAGATAGACTAAGTTCTAAGGTTTCAAAAAAGGATGGAGGTGGGGTTATGTTCGCTGTAAATAATAAAATTAAATCTACTAGAATTAAGAACTGGGAAAGTGATTATGAAGACTTGTGGCTATCTGTGGAGTTAGATGTTAATAATTGTAAAAAGAAAATTGCATTTGTCTTATATACATATATGTCTCCACCAATTAAACTTGACTCTCTACACTGCTTTTTAAATAACGTGAACAATGTATTAAATTATGTCGATGATGTTGTGATCCTAGGGGACTTTAATTTGAGCTTTATTGATTGGAACCGGAAAGACGACGAATTAAATCTCTCACCATCGAATTATGAAAATTCACTAGGTTTCTCACTGGTAGACTTTTTGTCAGGTAATGAACTCCATCAGTGTAATAATAGTCTAAACGCTGACGGCAAAATTCTAGATTTGGTCTTAACCAACATACCCGACGTAATAGTTACTAAACCCAATGACCTGCTTAGTAAACTTGATTCCTATCACCCTAACTTACTAATAACAATACCGTTCTCAAACATAAACCAATTAAAATCAAAACATCGCTCTGGTAACAATTTTTTTAAGGCTGACTATGATGGAATTCAAAATTATCTTAAAAATATTAACTGGTACGATACATTCCATAAATGTGTTGATGTAAACAAAAGAGTCGATTCCTTCTACGGAGTGTGTAACACTCCGTAGAAGGAATCGACTCTTTTGTTGCACTATTGATGAGTTTGTGCCGAAATATACAAGTAGAAAATCTAAATTCCCTTCTTGGTATACTGATTCGCTTATTAGGGCCTTGTCAGAAAAAGAGAAATATAGACAAAAATACCGTAAACATAAAAATCCTAGAGACAGACTTACCTTTGAACTGCTTCGTACTCGCTGTCAAACGTTAAAGATACTTGCTACAATACATATAAATGTAAAATTGAAAATGATATACCTAAAAATCCTAAAGCATTTTGGCGCTTCATAAAAGATAAACGTCGAGGAGACTCTAGCATACCTGCCGAAATGTTCATGAATGACCAGGTGGCTAGTAATGGCACTGAAATTGCAAATTTATTCGCTGATCACTTTGTTTCCGTTTTTAGTCAAAACGCTACACCTCATAATAGTTATCCTTACGAATCAACAGGTATCGATAGTATTATAAAAACTTTAAAGTTTACGGAAGAAGAAGTTTTAAATAAACTCAAACACTTAGACGCTTCGAAGGGTCCAGGACCAGATTTTTTGCCACCCTCATTCATAAAACGCTGCAGCCAAGAGCTTGCATTGCCATTACAGTGCATTTTTAATTCATCTTTGGAGGAAGGGATTTTCCCTAAGTTGTGGAAGCGCGCTAAAATAGTGCCAGTTTTTAAAAAAGGTGACCCCTCAAACGTTAAAAACTACCGCCCTATATCAATCTTATCGTGCTTTGCAAAAATATTTGAGTCTCTCATCTGTCCAGTCATCACTCGTCATATAGACAAAATCATATCACCTAACCAACATGGATTTAAAACTGGACGCAGTGTTGAGACAAATCTTGTTGAGTTCGTATCTGATGTGACTCTAGCTCTTGACAAAAGGTTAGAAGTGGATGCCATATATACGGACTTTAGCAGTGCGTTTGACAAAGTCGACCATTCTCTGCTACTAGCGAAGCTAGAATATAATGGTATACATGGTTCATTGCTTAACTGGTTCTCGTCTTATCTGGCTCATCGATCGCAGATTCTTGCCGTCAATGGTTACGAATCTTATTCATACCATGCTGTTTCAGGAGTTCCCCAAGGTTCTCATCTAGCCCCAATTCTTTTCTCACTCTTCATCAATGACTTAACAGACGAAGTCCATCACTGCAAATATTTAATGTTTGCTGACGATTTAAAAATTTACAGAACCATCAGTTCAAGTGAAGACGCTATACTAATTCAACACGATTTAGATAGGATTGAGCGATGGTGCAACTCGAACCTAATGACGCTTAATGTTCAGAAATGTAGTCACATACGATTTTCCAGAAAAAAGCATACAAAGACTGAATCATATAAAATAAATGGAATTCCTGTTGAGTCTGTGAAAGAGGTGCGGGATCTTGGAGTTATAATGGACGATCAACTTAACTTTAGAAGTCACATTGATAGTATAGTGAATAAATCAGCACGGCTACTTGGGTTTCTTAAGAGAAGCACTAAAGGTTTTAAGCTTGTACGAACCAAAATTGTTTTGTGCAATGCACTAGTCCGCAGTCATTTAGAATTTGCTAGCGTGGTGTGGAGCCCGCATTATGCAGTACACTCGCAAAGGGTTGAAAGTATCCAGAGGGCCTTCACGAAGCACCTAGCATATACCTCCGCTAAAATTTCTCCCAGGTGTCCGTATGAACAACGTATTCAGTTCTTCAATGTTGATGCTCTGCGCGATCGTCGACTCACGCAGGGACTGTTATTTCTGCACAAATTAGGTAGCAATAGACTAGACTGCAGTAAGCTAGTCGAGCGTACTGCAATTAAAGTTCCTTACAATATACCCAGATTTCCTATTACCAATATATTCCACGTTCAGTCATCTAAGTCAAACATAGGTGTGAACTCCCCAGTTAACAGACTCTGTCGAAATATGAATTCTTTTGTAAAATCTGTACCAGATGTTGACATTTATCACGATTCCTTCAAAGTCTTTAAGGCCAAATTACTGTATTACCGAAGAACGCAACTTAACTAATTCGTAGTGTTTTTGCAATTAAATAATACAACTATACTATATATTATATAAGTCTTGAATTTTTGTGTCATTGTCATCTGATAGCTGTGTGTATTATTTGTTGTTTCTTTTTTAATCTTGTATTGATTTTGCTCCCACTGTACCATTTTACTTTAATATTTTTAGTTTTTGTTATTTATCCGGAAATATTGTATTTTTGTTATGCTTTCATCTATTTTTAATTTGATTACTTGTAATGTTATGTTGTAATTTTATTTCCGTTTTTCTTTTATCAAAATTTTAATAAGTAATAAATTCAATGTTATTACTTAGAATGTTGGTCGACCTATTATTGGCGACTGTGTAAGTCTGACGTTTTTCTGCTTATTTTTATGTAATGTTTTTATACAGAAGCTGTTGGTTTGCCTTTAAGAAATAAATAAATAAAATGTTACTGTAAAAGCTCGTACTTACAGTAAATCCTAAGATTTTCCAGTAAGACCTAAGATTTACCAATTATTATTCTTGATGTTAAATGTCCAAAAAGGTTTGCGTTTTTTTTTTACCATCATTCGCTTGGTAAATCTTAGGATTTTACAATATGGCTCGGTATATGTAAAAAAATCAAGTCATGATCGCTGTCAACTTGCTGTCGAGCGCAAATCAAACTCTCGGCTTAGTATTAAACCGACATAGGCCCAGAAATCCATTGCTTAGTTAGGTTCGACTTTATGACAGAGATCAGTAGGTTAGGTTAGATTAGATATTTTGACCTTGCAACAGAGCGAGCGAAGCGAGCGACGACATATTTATTCAAAATCTATATTTAGTAACGATTTCGTGCTATTTGTAGATAAAAAAAATAGTAGTTAAATATATTACCCTGCCCAAAAGGTGATGAGCAATATGTACAGTGCCCAGGCAATTTGATTATTTGAATAATTATTATCAAATTGCACTCTCATATTGAGCATTTTTCATAATGACCGGGCATTGTGTATAATGCGCAATTTATCATTTGGTCCATAACATCGCTACAATCTAAATTGCGCCATAATTATGTAATAACGATGATTCCTTTTTTTTTTTATTTTTAAAGCCTATTTATAATAGTAGATAATCATAACTTCCCCGGAATAAAAACTGATAAAAATAAATGTTTAACAACGTAAATATATTCAATGACATACTATCTGACAAGAGATGGCACCACAAGTAAAATTAAAAGGCGCTATGGTTTCTTTCCATGGCTATGTATATGTCGCAGACAAATAGTATAATATGGCATTTTACTTACGGCGTCGTCAGTTTAAAAACGTTTGCGGTTATGTAATATGCCGTAGGCAAAATGACAACTCATTCAATCGTTATAATGCGACGTTAGTGTTATTTTAGGGTGACCATGCTCATTAAAATCTCGAGACAAATTTTGAATTACATACGTCGTCGCTCGCTTCGCTCGCTCTGTTGCAAGGTCACAATATCTAACCTTTTTTTTTTTTTTTTTTTTTTTTTTCGGGGGGAAATCCTCATGGACTTCCTCCGCCTGGGGAGAGGCGGAGGGGCATGCCGGACTCTTACCGGCTAAAACCCCCCGGTGTCTCCTCCTCGCACGTGCACGTGGGGCCGCGGGAATCCAAATTCTTCCCTAACCTAACCTAACCTATTGATCTCTGTCACAAAGTCGAACCTAATCAAGCAATGGATTTCTGGGCCTATGAATTTATGAATATTCGATCAAATACATGTTTTTTTGACCAAAAATACTCCGCAGGAGTCCTTCACGACCCAGAGTCCATGGATACCTTAGCATTTTTGACGTGCCGGATAACCTCAAAAACGAAATTCTTCAATTTGCCTCGGCATTATGTATATGGTGTTTAAATTTTCGATGAAATGTTGAGGCATATTATAAAGTGACACGGAAATCTACATTTTGTCTTCGGCATATTACATAACCGCAAACGTTTTTAAACTGACGACGCCGTATGTAAAATGCCATATTATACTATTTGTCTGCGACGTATATAAGGTAAACAGTTTTTGAAAAACTGCTTTCAAAACAACACTGAGTTTGTTTTTTTTTGTATGTGGGTATTTATCAACTTCGTACATTACTACTTAAACTCTACACTCAGTCAAAACGATACCAAAATTTAGACACGCGAAGCGAGTGTTTGTGTGTTTCATTACGAATTACTTTTAAGAAGTAATAGTTATATTATTTGTATTAAATAATTTCATATCATGGGCCACGAGTAATGCGTTTGTCACCGAGAGAGAATCATCACAGAGTACTTTATAAAGGGTAAACAATCATTACGTTATTAAGATTGGGGCACGCTTGTACCACCGAACGAGATTAACGGTAGTAGTACCTACGAGCAGTTTTTCATAATAATACAGCATAATAGAATTTCAAGTCCCAGCTCTATCTTTAGATGATATTTTTGACGAATAGGATAATATGAAAATGTAGAACTTGATGGGTGTACCCATCAAGTTCTACACTTTTATTTAATAAACTTATGTTTGAGTATTTGCAGTATTCATTTTAAAATGCCTGTGTGATTCGTATTTCTAGTTATATTTTTTTATATCATTAGACTGACCAACAGAATAATCTAGCAAAGAAAGAAGTACCTAAGTGGTCACCGTCGTCTATCGACATTGCGGATACAATTGGAATTACTAACATGTTGATGACGAGGTTCTAAAAAGTAGTCACTGTTCTGCAGCATAAAGTAGGTGGAACCGTCCCCTACTGCTAGCACAACATAAGATTATCTTTAGATTGATTTTTCTCATTCTAACAAGATGAAATCTGTGGATAAATTTCATAAAAAAACGCTTTTCAACTATTTCAATTCAAAACTACGGCAAAATGCGGCGAAGTATTTAAAACATAATTAATGTAATTAAAAGGACATAAATCATACTTTATATTAAGATATATAACATTGTGGCACAACATATTTGATAGTGATACTAAGTGCCTAGTCACTTGGTCATTCTCCTTTTAATAAGTCTTATTTCACTTCCACTTCATACCTACTTATAGTAGAACAAAATAACACATTCGTTGTTTTCGAAACTGACTCACATTTGGCCATGTTCAGATTTTTACTTTATTTAACCTAAAGACAAACCTTCGAACCAAATTTCAGGTCGATACGACCATTGGAAGATAGACCCATTGAGTTCATTATGACTTCATAGTAGAACAAAGTTACACCTTCGCTATTTTTAAAACCGACTCACACTTGGCCGTTTTCAGATTTTTCTCTTTACTTTGACCTTAAGACCTATCTCCATGCCAAATTTCAAGTCAGTACGACCATTGGAAGTGGTTTAGGTTTTTGATGAGTCAGTGAGTGTATAGTAAAAATTGCGATTTTCTGACGTCAATATCTCAAGAACTAACTATAGATAGAATAATGAAATTTTGTATTCTAGACAATAAAGGGGATGTCAACAGACACTCGAAATTTCATATGCGTAGATAAAATATGTTTCGAGTTATAGGGTGTCGAAATTGGCCCGAAATGGTTCGTGTAATATAACCCACGGTGCTGTGTAGCTTTGTTTGCTCGAACTTGGCGGACACACTACCGTGTGTCTAGATTTTTATCAGTTTTTATTCCGGGGAAGTTATGATTATCTACTATTATAAATAGGCTTTAAAAATAAAAAAAAGGAATTATCGTTATTACAAAATTATGGCACAATTTAGATTGAAGCGATACTGGAAATGGTCATTCTCTTTTAGATACATACCAATTTGAAACAATACATGTTGTTTTTAATGACAAAAACAAAGAAAATTGTTCACCACTCTGTGTGTGTCTGTTGCGGGAACCGAACCCACGATTTACGAAGTGCAAAGCAGATCGCACACTAGGTGCGATAAATCAGTCAAACAAAAATGAAAAGACTATTTGTTTTCTCGCAATCTAAATAATTTCTAATTTGACAACTAATAAAATCGCATATTCAAGAACATGGAAATCATATATACTCTAAGATGGAATTATATACACCGTGAAAATTGAATGGTTGTTTTCCCGCGGCAGGACGATTACCCATCAGTAGTACTATCGAAATACAAAGTTTAACTTAAAAAACATAATGTTTTTTTTTTCAAATCATTAAAAAAGTATTCATAAACTCGAAAGAGCGATAATCAATAGTAGTTCACTCACTAGAGATCACGTAGGCACCTGTAGGTAACACGAAACGCACACGCCGCCGCCACGTGTTGTTGGCAAACTTACAAAGAAAGAATCAATAATAAATGTTCAGAGGAAAATAAGCTCTCGGTCATGGTGATACGGTATAAATTAGCTTGCATGCACGCGGCAAGCGCCGAAACACAATAGAATGCCGCCAAATGTTGCGCTTTGTGCCTACGGCTTAGTACCTATTACTTATTAGTTAGTGTTCTGTGCGCGAACGTCGATGACGTCAAGTGATGAATGTGCGATGAAAGTGCTCAACACAGAAGGACTGCTTCCTTATCATTTTATTTTCGTGGCGGGCCACACCCTTGGCCTCCGAGGAGCCCGGCCTTGACTCCCTTGGACTTTTATTTGTGGCTTGAGCTCAAGAACTTGGTGTATCGTGAGGAACACCAAACACGCGACTCTTTGATAAGTGCGATAGTGGACGCTTTTAATATCGTGAGACGTGACAAAGACACTTTAATGAAACTGAAAGACAATCAGTTAAAACGTGTTCGTTTGTGCATTGAACGTAGTGGTTTACATTTCGAACAATTACTCCGCTACCGTTAAGTGTAAGTACTCGTACTTTGTAAATAAACATTTAAAAGTAGGTTAGGTAATCAAAATCATTGTAAATAAGTTGATTCCATTTTTAAATACCTGCCTTAAATACTTAATTATCAAATTCCGACTTTTTTTAAAGATACCTATTTTGATTTTTTAAGTATTTATGACGATCCTAAGCCCGTAAAAGTTTGAAGCGAAAATTTGAATTACTTATTGGTTTTGTGTTTTATTAAATCACGAGTAGCGATCAGCTGATTTACACGCGAAGTGCAACGACCGCGCGGCGTTCGGGGTAACCGCGCGCCCGCCCGCGTAGGTATAGCGCGATGTATTACTACTGGTTCAAGTCACTTTCGAGTTTTGTTTATAACAATTGTTAATCCGCCATTTATTGAGTCTAATTTTTTTTTATATATATTAATCGATTGTATGACCGATACAAACTCATTTCGCTTCGGGAAAACAACGACCTAATATTCACGCTGTATACTACTGCGCATCTCACCCTCTGATACGCCACGGGATGAGATAGGATGGCGCACTTCTAGGGCTACATAATACCTACTGGTAGGTAGGTATTACCAAGTTATTAATTATCTATGTAGGTAGCGTACTTACAAACAGAATAAAGTACGTTATTGATGTATGTAAGGAGGTACATTTTAAAAGTGTATAGCCAGTTCATTTGTAAAAATCCCCTATAAATAAATAGTAAAACCCTGACTGCCATACTGGAGGTCGTGGGTTCGATTCCCACTCTGGACAAATGTTTGTGTGATGAGCACGATCATTTGTTCTGTGTCTGGGTGTCATTTATCTATAATATGTATGTATTTAGAAATATATCAGTATGTATATCAGTTGTCTGGTTACCATAACACAAGCTCTGCTTAGCTTGGGAGCTTTATTATTATATTTTCATAGATTAAATTAAAAATTAATTAAATATTATGTATGTATAGTGATCCTAGATAAAAAATCCTTTTACCCACCTCGCGCACCCTCCGTCGCTGCCTTCACTCGTCTGCCGCGCTCGCGCTGTCGGCCGGCTCATGCCATCCGTTCGCCCGCTCATGCCGCTGACGCGTACGCGCGGGAGGCGGGGAGTCGACTAACCAAAGCGTTCGGAAGCCGCGCGTCATACGCGCGAGCGCCCAGATCAAAGAGTAAAATAATGTAACGGGTAACCCAGATACTGTGCGGTTGTGTTCCGACAACGTACTTATAATTTTGCGATTTGCGACTTATTTGTAAATTGCTTGATTGGACATTGAATTGATGTATGCCTTCATTTATTAGCTTGGTCTCGTTAATATATGAGTTGTTTCAAACTTAATATACGTGCAAGTTAAAGAGGTCAGCATTACTACTCGTATAAATTAAAAAGGCGCGAAGGTGCACAATATAGGCCAGAGCGGACGCATTCCGAGTACGATTCACTTTTAATCAGATTTTCCGCATTTAATTAGGGACCGCAATTAAGAAGGTGTTCATGTGGAAGTATTTTGATAAATATATGTTTTTAGATTTGTGGATGAATAAAGTAGGCATCTCTTATTTTCGGTTTTAAAAGGAGGTTGTCTACAACATGTTTTAAACTCTTTCCACCAAGTTCGAGCAAAAAAAGCGACACACCGCCGTGGGTTCTGTACTTTGTAACATGATACTTATTCAAAATGTACCTTAAAAACTGCTGGAAATCAAGTGTGCATTCCTATAACTATTTATGATTTGAGGTATTTTTATGGAACTTGGTACTTATTTAGATCTCACTTCTTTTATAGGCAAAGCATTGCCATAGTATCGAACTTGGCAGCCTTTTACATTTATGTTTTTGATGGGATTAATCTAACTAAAGTACGCGCCCAATAAACCTGTAACAAAGTTTGTTCACCTCCTTCTACTAATGTATCCCAATATTTAAAAACGATACGAAAAAAATGTATAGGCATATTCCTTAATGCATGTACTGTCTAGCGATAAAGACGCCTCTTACCACGAAACACTTGTTTCGATCGTGTTAACGACACGTATCGTTTTTAAATATTGGGATACATTAGTAGAAGGAGGGGAACAAACTTTGTTGCAGGTTTATTTGGCGCGTACTTTAGTTAGATTAATATCGAATAACGATAAGTTACAGTAACTTGGCGTGTTTAAAAGTTAATCATCTAGACACACGGTAGTGTGTCCGCCAAGTTCGAGCAAACAAAGCGACACAGCACCGTGGGTTATATTACACGAACCATTTCGGGCCAATTTCGACACCCTATAACTCGAAACATATTTTATCTACGCATATGAAATTTCGAGTGTCTGTTGACATCCCCTTAATTGTCTAGAATACAAAATTTCATTATTCTATCTATAGTAGTTCTTGAGATATTGACGTCAGAAAATCGTAATTTTTACTATACACTCACTGACTCATCAAAATCCTAAACCACTTCCAATGGTCGTACTGACTTGAAATTTGGCATGGAGATAGGTCTTAAGGTCAAAGTAAAGAGAAAAATCTGAAAACGGCCAAGTGTGAGTCGGTTTTAAAAATAGCGAAGGTGTAACTTTGTTCTACTATAAGTAGGTATGGAGTGGAAATGAAATAAGACTTATTAAAAGGAGAATGACCAAGTCACTAGGCACTTAGTATCACTATCAAATATGTTGTGCCACAATGTTATATATCTTAATATAAAGTATGATTCATGTCCTTTTAATTACAGTAATTATTTTTTAAATACTTCGCCGCATTTTGCCGTAGTTTTGAATTGAAATAGTTGAAAAGCGATTTTTTTTATGAAATTTATCCACAGATTTAATCTTGTTGGGGGGTGTACCCATCAAGTTCTACATTTTCATATTATCCTATTCGTACAACAAACGCATTCCTCGTAGCCCATGATATGACATTGTTTAATACAAATAATATAACTATTACTTCTTAAAAGTAATTCGTAATGAAACACACAAACACTCGCTTCGCGTGTCTAAATTTTGGTATCGTTTTGACTGAGTGTAGAGTGTAAGTAGTAATGTACGAAGTTGATAAGTACCCACATACAAAAAAAAAAACAAACTCAGTGTTGTTTTGAAAGCAGTTTTTCAAAAACTGTTTACCTTATATACATAGCCATGTAACGAAACCATAGCGCCTTTTAATTTTACTTGTGGTGCCATCTCTTGTCAGATAGTATGTCATTGAATATATTTACGTTGTTAAACATTTATTTTTATCAGTTTTTATCCCGGGGAAGTTATGATTATCTACTATTATAAATAGGCTTTAAAAATAAAAAAAGGAATTATCGTTATTACAAAATTATGGCACAATTTAGATTGAAGCGATACTGGAAATGGTCATTCTCTTTTAGATACATACCAATTTAAAACAATACATGTTTGTCTTAATGACAAAAACAATAAAATTGTTCACCACTCTGTGTGTGTCTGTTGCGGGAACCGAACCCACGATTTACGAAGTGCAAAGCAGATCGCACACTAGGTGCGATAAATCAGTCAAACAAAAATGAAAAGACTATTTTTTTCTCGCAATCTAAATAATTTCTAATTTGACAACTAATAAAATCGCATATTCAAGAACATGGAAATCATATATACTCTAAGATGGAACTATATATACTACTGCGCATCTCACCCTCTGATACGCCACGGGATGAGATAGGATGGCGCACTTCTAGGGCTACATAATACCTACTGGTAGGTAGGTATTACCAAGTTATTAATTATCTATGTAGGTAGCGTACTTACAAACAGAATAAAGTACGTTATTGATGTATGTAAGGAGGTACATTTTATAAGTGTATAGCCAGTTCATTTGTAAAAATCCCCTATAAATAAATAGTAAAATAGGATTTATCATGTGACGGGCCTGAGGTCTAGTGGTTAGTGACCCTGACTGCCATACTGGAGGTCGTGGGTTCGATTCCCACTCTGGACAAATGTTTGTGGGATGAGCACGATCATTTGTTCTGTGTCTGGGTGTCATTTATCTATAATATGTATGTATTTAGAAATATATCAGTATGTATATCAGTTGTCTGGTTACCATAACACAAGCTCTGCTTAGCTTGGGATCAGATAACCGTGTGTGAGATGTCCCAGGATATTATTATATTATTTATTTATTTAATTATTAAATACTTCTTGCACACAATGTACAATGGCGGACTTAACGCCTTAGGCGTTCTCTACCAGTCTACCTTTGGGTGTTGGAGAGAAAGCATAGGTAGGTGCCAAGAAATTTAAAGGGAACCTTATTACACATACACCTACATATATTACAATACACATATAATTATTATTAGTATATATACATATATATAACTATATAAATATGTACACTACATATAATACTTATACTTACATAACAAGAAAAATAATTAGAGAACGAAATACTGTTATGAATCTGCTAATTTCCCTAGAATGTGGTTACGTAATTTTACTTTGAAGGTGTGACGGCTGTTTAACGTCCTGATCTCTAGAGGTAACTCATTCCAGAGGAGAATAGATTTAACAAAGAAGGAAGAATGAATAATATCAGAACGATGTGCAGGGCAGAGTAGAAGACGATTTTTTGAAGAGCGTAGATTTTTGGCATGATGTGAACAAAGACTTTCGAAGTGAGAAGTTAAATAGGAAGGTGAAATGGGAGTGTGAAGTATGGAGAAGAGAGTGGTCAACGCCCTCAACTCACGACGCTGCCTTATAGGTAGCCATCGGAGCTGCGTTCGATACACTGAAACATGATCGTACTTGCGGAGATTAAAAACGAATCGAATGCAATTATTGAGAAGCCGGTCAAGTTTGTTTAGCAGATCTGCATTCAGGTCATAGTAGCAAACATCACCATAGTCAATTATGGGGAAGATTAAGGTTTGCATAAGCATCGCTTTCACATTGGACGGAAGCAAATTTTTCAGGCGGTATAGGAACCGTAGCATGTTAGTGACCTTTTGGCTGACAGCTGCGACTTGTGCTTGCCAGTTAAGTATGGAGTCAATATGTAAGCCAAGATTTTTAACGTTACCACTATAAGGTACTACCATGCCATTGAATACTACAGGTGGTAAGCCGGGAGTATCAACTTTGCTTATAAATCTCGAGCTGCCGATAACTATGGCTTGGCATTTTCCTGGGTTGACTGCCACGCCGAACCTGTCAGCCCAATTTTTCACGACAACTAAGTCCTCATTGATTTGTCTGAGCGTGACAGCCAACTCATCAACAGTAGTATGACGATATAACTGCAAGTCATCGGCATAAAGTTGATACGAACACTGAAGCTCAGGAGTAAGTAAATTTATAAATACAGCGAAGAGAAGAGGTGAAAGTATGCCGCCTTGCGGAACGCCAACATCCAAATTACACCAGGTTGACGAAACTTCGTCTACCCGAACCGACTGCTGGCGCTCCCGAAGATAAGAAGAGAACCAGTCTAATGCCTTGGAAGAGACCATGAGATATGACAGGATAGATAGAAGGATATCGTGACTGACGGTATTGAACGCATTAGAGAAGTCTACAAGGACCAACACAGTCAGGTTAGCGTTTTCCACGGCGAGTCTAATATCGCCAGTCACTTTGAGAAGGGCAGAGGAAGTGCTATGGCCTGGCCTAAACCCAGATTGAAATTGGCTCAAAAGCTCGTTTTCATAAACAAAACGAGTGAATTGTTTATGCGCACAAGCCTCTAGCACTTTGGATAAGAATGGCAGGATTGAGATTGGACGGAAATGATTGGGGAGTGTTGGATTAGAAATTTTAGGAAGAGGACAAACGTACGCTTTCCTCCAAAGCGAAGGAAATACTCCGGAGAAAAGGGAAAAGTTAACAATATGAGTGATGACAGGAAGAATTGGGACAAGGATAGAAATAATCATATGGCGGCTGATGTTGTCACAGCCCACCGCTTTCGATTTGATAGAGAGGATAATCTTTTTGACCTCTTTCTCGGCGACTGGCGAAAAATTAAAAGAATTGATATCAGGCCTCGATAGCCCAAAAATATAGTTAATAGTATCCTGTTTGATTACATAATCCACATTGGAAGAAGTGCAGAACTGACTATTTAAAGTATCTAAGCTGATTGAGCTAGGTAGGTCTAAATGCCGCGATTTGCCAATACCGAGCGTTCTAAGAAATTTCCAGATATCAGCAGGAGAAGAAGAGGAGATATTGTTTAGAATATGGCGGCGTTTGGCGTTACGTATCATGTGATTACACCGATTCCTTGCAGTTTTAAATTGAGCCCAATTTTCATCTGTACGGTCTTTTTTAAAGTTCCGAAACGCACGATCCCTCCTTCGCATTGCGATTTTAATAAGCCTGGTCATCCATGGTGCTGGTGAACGTTTAACTCTTACTCTCTTAACGGGCGCATGGAGATCAAATAAAATGTTCACCCGGTTGTTAAAAATATCCAGCTTATCATCTACTGAGTCATTTTCCATCAATGGAGTCCAATTGATATCGGAAGCATCCTTGAGAAGCTGATCAACGTCCATACGCGCAAAGCAACGCCTATGCAAAACCTTAGGCTTGGACTTTGGAGGTTTAAGGATATAGGAAAAGAATTAAGGTCGTGATGAGAAAAGCCGGGAGCTACAAACTGACCATGAGAGGAAACAAGAGAAAGGTTGGAAGTTAGGATTAAATCCAGCCAGGAATCATCACCTGCTGTAGATCGGTGAGTTGCCTGTAAGGGCAGGATGTTTAAGCTGGATGATTCCACAATATGAATGAGTTCTCGGGATCGAGGAGAACTAGGAGCAAGGAGATTGGTATTGAAATCACCCATGATGATGTAATGTGCATACTCAGAACCCAGCGATTCTAAAACCGATTCAAAATCAGTGAAGAAATCGATAGAGGGGGGGCAAAACACAACACCAACGACGACTTTAGCTCCTTTAACTGAAACCTCTAGAAAAAGATATTCAGCACTAGCCTGATGACCAGAAGAAGCTGCCAAGATCTTGTAGGAACAGTCAGATCGAAGGTATATTGCCACACCACCCCCTCTTCTCCCAAGCCGATCATTCCGAACAAGAACAAAACCAGGAAGGGGGTACGAGGTAGATAAGAGATTTGGTTTGAGCCAGCTCTTTGAGATCAGGATGGCGTGCACATTAATGTTGGAAAAGGTCTCAAAGAGCTCACTATAGTGACTTGCAACACTTTGTGCATTAATGTGACACACGTTAAACACCTTGTCCGATTGATTGAATTGTGTTCTCAGAGTATCGGTCAAAGAGCTGAAACTATCATCACTATCGCCCACATCCAAGGATTCATTAGCAGAATGAAAACTATCATTATCTGGATACATAAATAATAAATATGATAGATAAAATTAATTTATAATAATTAAATAAGTTATTAAATTAATCAATATGAATCTAAAAAGTTTACTTTCAGGACAACACCCGCCAGCTAACACCAAAAAATATTAGATCTAAATTACATAACTTGTAAATAAAACGTAATAAATTAATACCAACTAAGAAATTTCTGAACGACATTGTCATGATTATAATCTGTGTATGTTTTGACTTTGACATTTGAGTAATCTATAAAGATTATCAATCGACAGTGACAGTGACACTAAACAAATAATGTACCGGTCGAATCGTGCGCAAAAAAATTAAAAACTAAGTACATTATTAATTATTGAGGGTAGAAAAATAAGTATCTACAACTAGTAAAGTAAAGAAAGAATTGGGATACACTAAAGAGTCCAGAACAAACAAAGACAAGACAAAACAAAAATTTTACGAAGAAATCTAATTAATCTAACAAACAGTAAGTACTTACTTTTACAAACAGCTGCTAATTAATATGTCTAATACCCAAATGCCAGTCGTCACATACCAGTTCTATTTCTGTTCCAGAAACCTCTCAGGCAGTCGGCGTAGGCGAAGACTGTTAGGTACTTCTCCAGGAGTGGCTTCAACTCGTCAATCGAAGCAATCTTGTGGCGACTCCCATCCGAGGCCCTAATGACAATCACGCCGTCCTGCGTCCAACATGAGCGCATTCCGAAGTGCTGCCGTGCCTGAGTAAAGATTGACTGCCTAGTCTTCGTCAGAAACTCCTTAACTGAGATTTTAGACCCCTCCAAGCCAGTCTTCGCCCTCCATATCAGAGATTTATGCTCCAGACTGGAGAACATCTATAATTTTGGAAGAGCAGTCTTCATTTTCAACTTCAGGAAGTCCTTGAAAAATCAGTACCTTCCTCCGGTGCCTCATCTCCAGTGCATCAATGTGCAGAAGGCACTCATTAATTTGCTTTCTCAGCAACCCCAACACACTGTAGATTAGTTCCCTGAAGGCCCGGAACTCCTCTGCAACCTTGGCCACCGTGTCCTTCACAGGCCCTGCTGCTTGAATTTGCGCTCCGAGCTGATCCATCTTCTTGGTGAAATTTTCTTCAAGGTTCTTCTGAATGGTCAAGATCTCTGATAGCTGGGACATTATTTCTTGTGAAAATTAATTGCTCTTTAATAAATGTAATATTAGCTCTGTGACTAGATGTGATGAAGGTGATGGGGCAAGTGGTGTATATACTGCACAACTATTACATTTATTTTATCCAATGTAAGTAATTGGCCTTTAAATTAGAATTAACGAAAATAATTGTAAAAAATACTATTAAATATATTTTTAAAACACTCAGAGTATCTGAGATATGTAGTCACTTTTTCTACTACTATTATCATATATTAAATTAAAAATTAATTAAATAATATGTATGTATAGTGATACTAGATAAAAAATCCTTTCCCCACCTCGCGCACCCTCCGTCGCTGCCTTCACTCGTCTGTCGGCCAGCTCATGCCATCCGTTCGCCCGCTCATGCCGCTGACGCGTACGCGCGGGAGGCGGGGAGTCGACTAACCAAAGCGTTCGGAAGCCGCGCGTCATACGCGCGAGCGCCCAGATCAAAGAGTATAATAATGTAACGGGTAGCCCAGATCCTGTGCGGTTGTGTTCCGACAACGTACTTATAATTTTGCGATTTGCGACTTATTTGTAAATTGCTTGATTGGACATTGAATTGATGTATGCCTTCATTTATTAGCTTGGTCTCGTTAATATATCAGTTGTTTCAAACTTAATATACGTGCAAGTTAAAGAGGTCAGCATTACTACTTGAATAAATTAAAAAGGCGCGAAGGTGCACAATATAGGCCAGAGCGGACGCATTCCGAGTACGATTCACTTTTAATTATATTTTCCGCATTTAATTAGGGACCGCAATTAAGAAGGTATTCATGTGGAAGTATTTTGATAAATATATGTTTTTAGATTTGTGGATGAATAAAGTAGGCATCTCTTATTTTCGGTTTTAAAAGGAGGTTGTCTACAACATGTTTTAAACTCTTTCCGCCAAGTTCGAGCAAAAAAGCGACACCGCCGTGGGTTTTTACACGAACCATTTCGGGCCAATTTCGACCACCCTATAACTCAAAACATATTTTATCTACGCATATGAAATTTCGCGTGTCTGTAGACATCTCCTTAATTATCTAGAATACAAAATTTCATTATTCTATCTATAGTAGTTCTTGAGATATTGACGTCAGAAAATCGCAATTTTTACTATACACTCACTGACTCATCAAAAACCTAAACCACTTCCAATGGTTGTACTGACTTGAAATTTGGCATGGAGATAGGTCTTCAGGTCAAAGTAAAGAGAAAAATCTGAAAACGGCCAAGTGTGAGTCGGTATTAAAATAGCAAAGGTGTAACTTTGTTCTACTATGCAGTCATAATTAACTCAATGGGTCTACCTTCCAATGGTCGTATCGACCTGAAATTTGGCTCTTAGGTTTGTCTTTAGGTTGAAATAAAGTGAAAATCTGAACACGGCCAAATGTGAGGCAGTTTCGAAAACAACGAATGTGTTATTTTTGTTCTACTATAAGTAGGTATGGAGTGGAAATAAAATAAGACTTATATAAATTTAGATACATACCAATTTAAGACAATACATGTTTGTCTTAAAGACAATAAATTGTTCACCACTCTGTGTGTGTCTGTTGCGGGAACCAAACCCGCGATTTACGAAGTGCAAAGTAGGTCACTAGGTACACCAGGTGCGCTAATTCAGTCAAACATCAATGAAAAGACCATGTTTTTCTCGCGTAGTCTAAATAATTTCTAATTGTACAACTAATAAAATCGCATATTCAAGAATATGGAAACCATTAATACACTAAGATGGAATTATATATACTACTGCCCATCTCACCCTCCGATACACCACGGGATGAGATGGGATGGTGTACGTCTAGCGCTACATAATAGGCCACCAATTATAATACCTACTGGTAGATAGGTATTACCAAGTTTTTAATTATCTATGTAGGTAGCGTACTTACAAGCAGAATAAAGTACGTTATTGATGTATGTAATTATATGTAAGTAGGTACAAAAAGCAAAATAGATAAAAAAATTATAAAGAACCTACACCTAACAAAAATAAATGAAATCCCATCAAAAAAATAAATGTAAAAGGCTGCTAAGTTCGATAAGTGAGATCTAAATAAGTACCAAGTTACATAAAAACAACTCAAATCATAAATAGTTATAAGAATGCACACTTGTTTTACAGTAGTTTTTAAGGTAGATTTTGAATAAGTATCATGTTACAAAGAAATACCTAAAATTATAATAGTCAGAGAAACGCACACCGTTATGATTTGAGTTGTTTTTTGTTCCTCTTTCGTCCAAACCACCGTCCAGTATAGACGTGTTGACAAGCTTCTTAAGAAATATACTATTTCTCTAATTGCGATAATAGTTCTAGTGATAAGTGCAGTAGAATAGTTTATTAAAAAACAGTGCGCGGACGCACCGCGTCAGAAGCCCCCTGAGCCTCGACCCGCGAGAAAGAGAGCGGTCCAATAATTGCTGTCCCTCTCTGCCTTCGCCGAGGTCACGTGTGATCGTGTCGCCGTTTCACCCTCGTACCACGAAACTTCGTCACCGCGACGCGCTACGCCCGCCTACCACGGAACCTCCGCTACCCTTTTAGTATTGCTTTACTGCACACGGCTGTGCTACGAATTGCTTCACCGCCATCGCCGCCATCGAGCTCAGTTCGGCTACGCTACAAGTGCTACAACATAATTTGTACACTACATACCTCAAAGTAAGCTTCATTTCCTTACTATTAAAGATGAATCTTCCTCGCACTCCGCCGCAGGGTTTCTCCTCATCCGATACAGATAAACATAAATCAAGCGGCCCATTGGTAACGCCTTCTTCGTTTAATATAACTACAAGAAACACCAAGCGATGTCGACAAGAAAATGTTGAAGGCAACAGTTTCGATATCTTCAAAGACGAGATTAAGGACTTGCTACAGTCATGGATGACTCAGCAGAATAGTCGATTAGAAAATCTTGAAAGAAATCTGAATGGTATCAAGAATCAGTTTGAGAGTATGCAAACATCAAGTACAGACTTTAAATGTTACTTCGAGGAACTGTCGGCCCAAATTAAAGACGTTGATCAGAAAATTGATTTATTGGAGGCCGAGAGGAATAATACCCGAGTAAAAATTTACGCTTTAGTACGGAGTCAACTTGAATATGCAAGCGTAGTTTGGAATCCCATATATGCTGTCCATTCGCAAAAAATTGAAAGCATACAAAGAGCATTTACCAGATATCTAGCCTATTTTTCCCCAGATATCAGTTACCGATGTCCTTACGTGGAACGTCTGCACCATTACAATATGAAATCTCTTCGAGACCGTCGTCAATCAAGTGATCTCATATTTTTATTTAAGATTGTAAACGGTATCATACAGTGCAGTGCCTTGGTTGAAAAAATAATGTATTCGGTTCCATCAAGGATTCCCAGGCATCCAATAAGTCACACATTTCATATTCCGCGTCGCAATACTAACCTGGGCCTTAACGCTCCACTTCTTCGAATATGTAGGACGTACAACACCCTGGGAGGTAAATCGCGAAACATCGATATCCACGCTGATTCTTTAAATAAATATATTGAAAAAATAACAGATGATGGGTAACATACGCAATAGGTAAAATCAAGCATCTTATTCAGTTGTGTGGTTTATAGTAATATTTGATTGTTAAATTAGGCAGTAGCTACACTGTTTCCTATGTTAATGTTATTTAATATTGATTGATTGCCACGTTTTAATTTAGTCGTTGTCGATAATTTTGTTTATATTTTTTTCTTTTCCTTAATATTTTATAGACGTTTATTTTTGTTTTGTTTTATTAGAGAGATAGTTGTTTAGTTTTAGTTTTGTTTTTTTTTTTTTTTTTGTTACCTCTAGATTTTTTAACTCAAATTATATATAACACAACCTTAGTACACTTATGTTGTAAATGCTGTGTGTACCTATAATAGGCATGCATATAAGAAATGCTGTCATTACTGTTTTAATTTTGTACACAATATATGTTATGCTGTTGGTATACCTAATTAATAAATTAATAAATAAATAAATAAATAAAAATCATCGAGCTGGAAGAAAGAACAGAAAGTCTAGAAAGAATTATTAGGAAGACTAGCATCGAAATTAGGGGAGTCCCTAAATTGAAGAAAGAGAAAAAAGACAATTTACTTAATATGGTTACGAACCTGTTGAATAATATCGGTGTTGACTACTCTCCCTATGATATAAAAGATGTATATCGTCTACCCTCAAGAGAGAACAATTCCACAGCCACAGTTGTAACCGAGTTCACCACCACCTTCTTCAAGGACAAGTTACTGAAAAGGGCAAAGTTCTTTAACACCTCACAAAAAGATAAACAGTTGAACACGACGCTTCTTGGTCTGGAGAGACCAGAATATACCATATATATATCAGACCATCTAACCTCACGAACTAAAAGACTACACTTTCTCGCCAAAGATTTTGCCTGTGCTGAAAATTTTCAATACTGCTGGGTTGCAAATGGGCGTGTCTTTCTACGAAAGAAAGAAGGAGACCGATATACCCTTGTTAGGAACGAGCAGACTATTCAACATCTTCGTGAGAGCAACAAAACTGAAAATCAAATATAGGTATAATTGTATTGATTTTTACAACTTATCTTTTGTAATTTTTATTGAAAAAATATACTTTTTCATACAAATAATATCATACATAAATGTAAACCATACACTCAATATTCAACGCCTTCAGTACACTAAACATATATCAGATACACACCTAAATACCCTAATACACACTATCACACATACTCAGTACACTTTCACACAATTACTATCAATACACTATCACTACACTTTCACATATTACTACGTAAATAACACATTCACCTTCACTAATCAATTATGTGATTTCCTTAAAATATGTCTAACTTAATTCTTATGGCTTCTTGTTTATTATGCTGGGCATATCTTGTTCATATTATTCTGACATCGCACTGGAATGCAATGTAACTGAGCTAATTAGCTTCAACCGCTTCCATGTTAATTTATATAGTAAGATAATTGTACACGACTTAGAAAAGCAATACTTGATAAGTTTCTTACACATTTATAAATTCATAGTTAAACAGTACCTTGCTTATACCCATACCTATCTCATGGCGATAGACAGTTACTATATACATAAACATCATAATATGATACATGCTCTCACAGACAAACATATTAGAACTCCAACCTATAGCAATACTTCTCACACTCTATTACATTATACATATACGATTACTATGTATTATACATCCCAAGACGTGTCAATCAAATACCAATCTATTATTTTACTTAAACTTACCTGTAATTTTTATAAACTATCATTATTACTCATCATAAATCCCACAATATTACATGAACATATTATTACACTGTTATACACTTCTCATCAAAAAAATCGAAACACCTCGCAGTTTATGATTTGATAAGGATTATCAGAAAAATGTGTATATTTAGGAATAAATGTAAAATGTCATTTAATAGTGAGTAGTATGAGGTTTTTAAATCCTAATGTTAATGTTCTAAATTCAAATTAAGTCTTCATAGGTTTCGTATTTTGTTTAATGAGTAATTTTTACCCTGTATGGAATATGAAGGAAATGGGTAAAACAACACGCGTAAATGAAAAAAAATGTAAGAAACGTTTATTTAATAACTTGTATTCCCTCCGCGAGCTCTTATTACTGCTTCCATACGGTTCTTCATCGATCGGATGAGAGTCACGATCACATGTTGTGGTATATTATCCCATTCCTCTTGGATTGCATTTTGCTGCTGGCTAAGTGTTTCTGGGGCTGGATCTCTTGCTCGAATTCGTCTCTTTAATTCATCCCATAGATGTTCAATGGGATTCATGTCCGGGCTTCTTGCTGGCCATACCATAATGGAGATACCGACTTCGGTAAGATAATCTCGTACGACGCCCGCGGTGTGAGCTCTAGCATTGTCGTGCATGAATATGAAGTCGTTGACAATAAAATGTGCATAGGGCATCACATGAGGTTCAAGACACTGTTCGATGTACCGATGAGAGTTTAGTGCAGGCAGCCGTCGCTCAGACACAAAGGCAAGTTCTGTCTTACCGTCGGCGCTGATTCCTCCCCAAACCGTCCACGAACCGCCACCATAGCTGATCTTTTCTTCAATGCAGCATTGTGCAAAGCGTTCTCCAACTCTTCTGTAGACCTTGTTCCTTCCGTCGTTACCATACAGCATAATTTTACACTCATCAGAAAACAGTACTTTGCTCCACTGAAGGTATGACCAAGTTAGGTGCTCGCGTGCAAAGTTAAGGCGCGCTCTTCGATGGTCTGCAGTTAATTTCGGCCCATTCGCTGGCTTATGCGGTGCCAATCCGCGTTCCTTCAACCTTCTTCTTATTGTAGAGTCACTTACAGCTACTCTTCGTACAACGCGAAGCTGCTGCTGCAGTTGAAAAGCGTTAAGGCGTCGATTTCGTAAAGAAGTTGTTACAATAAATCGATCATCTCGCTCAGAAGTGACCCGATTCCTGCCAGATCGTGAACGGCGCGTGAACGAACCAGTCTCCTGATAGCGTTTGTAGACTCTATGAACAGATGATAAGCTTAGATGCAATCTTGCAGCCACAACACGCTGACTAAGTCCAGAATCCAGCAATGCCACCACTTGGGCGGCTTCTGCGGGCGAAGTATCCATATGTTTTAGAAAAAAAAGTTTTTTCAGACGTCCCAAAGTCACAGTAAATGAAATAAGAAACAAAAAGTTTAAAGACAAGCGCTCATTTTTAGTTTTTAAACAAGAAACGTACTCCAACCCTAAATACACATTTGTCTCAAAACAGTGATTAATTTCATTTATAGGATAAATAAATGAAATTCTAATTTCGAATTTTGATTTTTTTCTTCTTACTGTAATGACCAAACTGCCAGCTACACAATAATGTTTTTTTTTTTATGGAATTAATTCTGTTTTGTAAAAAATTAGGACAAAAACAATAAAAACGAAAGTGTTTCGATTTTTTTGATGAGAAGTGTATTTACACTATAGCCTTAGTAGCGTATGGAGCTACGTATGTATACTGCACAATACATGCTTAAACATTCTTTTCAATTTAATTATTTTAAATGGCTAATGGAGCTCAGGTTGCCGACGAAATTGATATGACAGATATTACAAATTCTTACAAAATTGACTCAATAGATGAGTGCAAACATTATTTAGGAGACACGGCAACTCAGTACACCGTTATTGTGCAGAATATACGCAATATAAATAAGAATTTTGACAACTTTATTGTACTTCTTAGTAGACTTCTCTTTCTACCAGACATTATTATACTAACAGAATGCTGGCTAAATCAATTTTCTCCTAGTTTCAACATTGACGGATATGAGTATTACTGCTCTAAAACGTACATCAATCAAAACGATGGCATTGTGGTGTTCGCCAGATCTCATCTGCAGGTTAATGTCCAAGAACCACCGTTCAAAAACTCAAACTGTTTACTAAGTAATATATTTAATCAAGTATCAATTATTGCTCTCTACCGATCTCCATCCTTCTCTAACATTGCGGACTTCTGTGACTCGCTTGGTGCAGTCATGGCAATTAGCACTGGACAGTCTTGTGTTATAGTTTCTGATGTAAATTTAGATATCAAGACTGGATATACTGACCCACGGTCTACAGAATACCTGGATTTAACTGGTTACCAATGGTACTATCCTGGACATAATTTTCCTACTAGGGGAACGAATTGTTTGGACCATGTACTGCTAAAATCTCGCTGTAGCACAACGGTAATTGTCTGTGAGTCGGGCGTTACAGATCACGATACCGTAACGTTGGGTATTCAGAAAGAACCGACAAAATCACTTTTTCCCAGAGAAGTAACTAAAATTGACTATGATGCGGTTGAGGTTGAACTGGCTCAAGTAGACTGGGAATGGCTTTACTGTTTTTCAGATATTAACAGTGCAGTGGACGGCTTTACCGAATTTCTCCAAAATGTAATTAAAAACCATACGAAATATATTCTCTATAGAATATATTCTTAATATCTTCTCTGCGCAGTGCGGACGTCATAGCGAAACCTTGGATCACTAAGAGTTTATTAAAATGCATTAGACGAAGAGATGCCTTACACATCAAAGCTAATAAGAAGGTAAATCGTGACAATCCTGCAATCCAACTTGAATATAAAAAGTATAGGAACCACTGTAATAATATGTTAAGTTCCCTTAAACATAATTATGAACGCAATCGTCTGAATCTGTGGTCAGAAATTAAGAGCATTTGCAATATTTCTGATCGTAAAGCAGAGAAATCTAAGCTTATGTCTGGAGACAGTAATTTGATGAATAAGCTAAATAATGTTAATGCTTACTTTTCTACAGTCGGGCAAAAGCTCGCTGCTAGTACTCTAATAAACCTTAACGTCAGCGAAGACCAATTAGCTAATAGTCATTGTAAGTCAAGTAAATTGTCCAGAACCCCCCACTCCTTTTTCTTTGCACCGACAGACGAATCAGAAATTTGCAATATTATTCAAAACTTAAAAACAACATCAGCTTCTGGTGTCGATGGATTAAGTAAAATATTCTTTAAAAGAGCAATAAAATCACTTATAAAACCTATCTCATTCTTGTGCAACCTTAGTCTATCGACTAATTGTGTTCCAGACAATATGAAGACGGCAAATGTCTGTCCTATATACAAGAGTGGTGATGAGCTGGATCCAGCTAACTATAGGCCAATTTCTCTGTTGACATCTCTTTCCAAAATTTTGGAAAAAGTGGTCAACAAAAGACTTCTTGCCTATTTGGAGAAGCATAAACTGCTCTCAGACAATCAGTACGGTTTTAGAGCTGCTAGATCGACGGAGGATGCCGTTACAAATGCTGTGGACTATATCACACAAAAGCTAGATGAAGGCAAAGCTTGTATAGGCGTCTTCCTCGACCTCGCTAAAGCCTTTGACACCGTGTCCCAAAAAATACTTTTTGAAAAACTTTTGGCCTTAGGCATACGAGGTGGACCATTGGAATGGTTTCGATCATACCTCAGTGGCAGGAAACAAAGGGTGGTCGTGGGAAGCTGTTGTAGTGGCATCTCCGAGGTGCATTATGGTGTGCCCCAAGGAAGCGTTCTTGGTCCTACGCTCTTTATTATATATATTTAGCTTTCAGCAACAGAATTTATTAAAAAAAAACACAATTTTGAACACAACAGCAGTTTTAATTGCGAAAATATAAAAATAACCTCCAAATCTGATTAACTTAAACTTTAATACGATTTCAACCTAAAAATAAGACACCAATAAATTCATGAACAAAAGAGTACGTACTTACTGAGCATAATTCACACTTTTACCAACAAAATCAAAATAACGGTAACTATCAAATCGCGTCAACACTACCGCACCCTATGAAAGCCAACGAGCAAATGGCCGACACAGACATGCTCGCTGCCTTTTATAGGTATCGTTTGACAATTAAGATCTATTCCCTAAATCGGCCTATCCTGATGGTGCGTCGTCCTCGGCGCGGTCTTCCTGATGCACATCTTGTACTGGGGCCGGTTCTGCGGCTGGAGGTTCACCACCTTGCCCGGTTATCTCTGCACCAGGCTGTACGGACGCTGACGAGGGTCCTGCACTGGGATCACACACTTCATCATCTGAAATATGAGCAGAGTTAAGAAGTTGTCATGCGATATATGAAGCGTACATACACACACAGCATGTAACAAAGATTGAAAATAAAGACTTAATTTCATGAGAGCTCTCAAAATTATGTTTTCAGTCTTCATATCCATCGATGAAGCGCTCCAGTTGACATAGGACTGCATCTGTGAACAGATCAGACAGAAGGCGTCCCCGCTGTCTGAGGTTGACGGAGGCATCGCTGAATCGCACGTCAACACTTACACAAACTCATAGAGCAATACCTCTCATTATAGGCATGTCTATCAGGACGGAGGCATCACTGAATCGCACGTCCAACCATAGCTGTTTTCTCATCAGTCAAGCACATATAAGCTCATTAATTTGGGGCAGACGGAGGCATCCCTGAATCGCACGTCTCGCCCAAATAGTCACGGTTTAAGTACACACGCAGTTCAGCAAGCCGATCCACCACAATTCCCCTGCTCATATAAAAATATCTAGAAGCTATTTTGCAAGATTTAGGAGTTATAACGTTTAAATGTATGAAAGTTAAGATAAAAGCAATGAATGATCATAGAGCAAGTCAGAATAATGGTAGAGCAACTCACTAAGGCTGTACATGTGTAGCAGAACCAGCTCGACACTCACCCTCGAAAAAGGCTGCACATGACTCTGGACACCACTCTCCGTTCCAGGGAACCATGTACTCAGCGGCTGCCTGAGTGGTCTTGCCGTATGAACCACTGATGAGTTTTAGCTGGTAACGGCCACTGGGTAGAACCTTGATCACTCGGTAAGGTCCACGCATGCCTGGATCTAGTTTTCCTGTAGACTGGGAATATTTAATCACGAAAACCAGATCATTAATATTAAAGTTCCGTGGAGTTTGCCGTTGCCGGTTGACATAAGCATCTTGTTTGGCTTGATTTCGAGTCAATAGTTGGCGAGCTCTTGTTCTATCCAGCTCCCGTCGCCCTTCGAGGTTCTGAGAAATCTCGATGGCGACATCACGGATTAGTGTCCGAACGACAGGTATGGTGGCTTCAGTACCAACCAGAAGCTTCAGGGCTGATGTCTGCGTTGTTTTATGTTTGGTGATGTTTAAAACAAGTTGAAGCTTCCATAATTGTTCAGACCATTTTGAATGTCTATGATTAGTTTCAATGCGAATCATATTCAAAACCGTTCTGACGTATCTTTCTACCTGTCCGTTGGCATTGTGCATTTCGGGAGTTATGAAATGAATCCCACAGCCAAGTTCGGTTAAGAGTGCTGAAAATTCTGAAGACTCGAACATTCGCCCGCGGTCGGCTACCAAAAGTTTAGGGACACCAAAAAGTGAAATTGCGTTGGTAAATGTGCGTTTAAGCTCATTAACATCTTGTTTATAAATTGGATATAACAAACAGTACTTTGTAAAAGAATCTACCATTAACAAAACAAACTTATAACCGTCTGATTCGGGTAAAGGTCCTAGTGCATCTATGTGTAATGTTTCAAAAGGGGTACTAGGTTTTTCCCAGGATGTGATTGGTTGGTGAGGAGCCCTAGGCACGCGCTTGTATGATACGCACACGAGGCAGTGTTTTATGTACTTCGCTACAAATTGACGAAGTCCGGGGAACCAGAAATACTTCAGTATTAGATCTACAGTTTTTTCCGCGCAAATGTGCTCATGCTCGTCGTGAAATATTCTTAAAAGGCTTAGACGGTGTCCCTTTGGTATAAAGCACAGGAGTCTAGCCTCCTCACCTACTGGTGTATAACGATAGTAAAGGAGGTCGTTTTGACGAACATATCGTTGAGAGTCTAACTCCCCATCCTGTAATTTTTGTAAAAGACTTTGCGTCTCGTCGTCTGCGGACTGAGCGATTTGTGCCCAATTCCGTGGCCTAGATATTTGATGCACTTTGGCGTCTAGGACTGGGTTTCGGCTAAGGTAGTCTGCATGTGTCATTAAAGTACCCTTTCTATAATCAATACTAAAATTAAAGTCTTGCAAATAAATCCACCATCTAGCGACGCGCGGAAGCAGGTCTTTCTTCTTTTCAGTAGCCTTAAGGGCGTTGCAGTCAGTAATGACTTTAAAGTTTATGCCTACCAGATAATGGCGGAAATTTTGTAACGCCCGTACGACGGCTAAAGTTTCGAGTTCGTACGAATGATACCTGCTTTCGGCGCCCTGAGTGGCTTTGCTGTAGTAGGCGACCACATGCTTCGTACCATCAGCCTTCTTCTGCATCAATACCGCGCCATAGCCGATACTGCTAGCATCGGTGTGCACTTCGGTGTGTAAGGACTGATCAAAAATGGACAGTATCGGGGAGTTAGTTAGGTAGCCTATTATCTCTTGCCTAACTTTCTCTTGTTCTGGGCCCCAGCAGAAGCTAACGTCCTTTTTCATTAAGCGCGCAATACAGGCGGTCTTAGTCGCGTAATCTTTAATGTATCGTCTAAAATACCCGGCTAAGCCCAGGAACTGGCGTATTTGTTTGACGTTATGTGGTGTTGGAGCGTCTACTAGCGCCTGGATTTTACGAGGGCTCGGCCTAACCTGACCTTGACTAATTACGCGACCTAAGTATTCAACTTCGGTGGACAGAAAAGAGCATTTTCGTAAGTTTATTGAAAAGCCCGATCCGGTTAGGGTTTCCAGGACCCTCTTTAACAAGCTTATCCCATCATTGATAGTATTGCTCATACAAAGGACGTCCTCGACATATACTAATACGTTGCCAGCCTCAATATGACTACGAAGGGTATCGTTAATAATTCTTTGGTAGACTATGGGAGAGTTCGTCAAACCGTAAGGCATCCGAAGATACTCGTAATGTCCTTCCGGTGTGACGAACGCTGTCTTGTGAATTGAATCATCTTTAATAGCTATTTGGTGAAAGCCTGTAGCCATATCAAGGCTGCTGAAATATTTAAAGTTACCTAGGCGGTCTATGTGATTGTCTATCAGTGGTAATGGGTACCGGTCCCTGACTGTTAATCGATTGAGCGCCCTATAGTCGACGCACATCCTGTCGCTACCATCCTTCTTCTTTACTAATATTATGGGACTGGCATACTCAGAGTCTGAGTCGCGGATGATGCCTTTATCCTTCAAATCGCGCACAATTTCCCGAACTTTAAGTTTTTCGGCGTGTGACAGTTTATACGGCCGGTAAGCAACAGGTGTATCGTCCGTAAGCTTTATAGACATCTTGCCAGTTGTGACAGTCGTCGAAGCGGTGCCAGAAATTAAGAATTTCGAGAAATGTTTTATTAAGCTTTTAAGAGACTCAAGTTCGACACCCTGAAGGGGCGTATTAATTAATAGCTCGTCATTAGACACCGCATGAACGACTCCCCCAATGGCTCGAGTTAGGTACTGTCTGTCTCTAGTACGCACGTATGTAATACCATCACGGTTGAGGATATCCGTTCCTATAACTACAGGTGTAGTCATATAAGACCCGGGTACTACAACGAAGTCCGCCTCAATAGAGATTTCATCAAACTCAATCGTTAACGTAACGTAGGAGTCGGCCCGAATAGCGGAGTCGCTGATTCCTTTTAGGGTACAGTGTCTAGATTTCCGTTCACAAGTAAAATGTTTCAATGCGTCAGAAGAAACCAGCGATACATTTAAGGCGCCGCTATCGATAAGAACATCGACAGGGATGCCCTGTATAATTGCAGTTTTAAGATCACTATTACGCGAAGAACCGATCGTGGGTGTAGTACATAAATTGATGTTCCGCTTATTACGCGAGCCTGACCTTTCCTTAGCAAAACAAACATCCTCACTATGTCCTGGTTTTTTACAAAAATTACATGTTATTTTACCGACGTTATTGCTCGTGGCGGGATTAGGCGCCTGATCAGCTTTAGGCTTCTTGGAGCAGTGGTGAGATTTATGCCCGAGTTGTCCGCAGACAAAACATTTTAATGGACGATTATTACTACCCGGGGGCTTGGAGGGATGGCTTCGATTTTCTGATTTAGTACGTGTAGGCTTGGTGTAAATCGATAAGAACGAGACGAGATCATATATCTGCAGGTTAGCGTTCGCTGCCGCGGCCCTAACCTGAGCGTCCATAATACCGCGAATGACTATCAAAGTCCTCAGTTCATCGCTTAGACCCTTTACTATTTTAAGGCGTAACAATGTCCTTCTCGCATATTCAGCGTATGAATTATACTTATCAGAGGTGGTGTGCATTGCATCGTAAAGAATATTTGCATAATCAAGTTTCCGTGGGCACAAAGGCTTGAATTCTCTAACGAAATTACTCCATGTTCGGTCACTAGTCACCCACTCATTTAACCAGGTGCGTGCGTCACCTTTGAGGCATATCGATACGCGTGATAGACACTCTGAATCCCCCCAGTTATTAGAAGTTCTAGCCCGTTCAACTTCCTTGCACCATACATCTATATCGTGGATAGTAGGGTCAAAGTTGGATACAAAATATTTTTGGGATCTATCCGAATTTATCGACCTAATTGCCTCAGCTAATATGCGTGCTGAATCCGTCACCGATTGTTCGCTAAGGTCATGCGTATCGATGCTGGGTCCCTCAGTCGCGATACTCTCGGCGGTAGGTATATTTAATGCGGTGGTGGAGTCAGATATTAGTGTTTCAGATATTAATTCTCTAGCCTGAAGGGCTCGATCTTTCTTCAATTCGTTAATAGGAGGAGTGTGAGAGCTAATGGACGTGCTTTTCTGAACTATACGGCTACCCGACGCACTACTTAGGGCAGAACGTTCCGTTTCTAATGTATTCAAACGAGATAGAATCGATTGTAACGTTTGCTGCATTGCCACGTTTCTATCGCTAGAATGATGATTCGATCGTGAACGCGCTCTACTGTTCGACCGAGATCTACTCGAGTAATAAGTTCTACTACGAGATCGAGAACGATTACGCGAGCGAGACCTATCCCTAGATCTGCGGTACCTATCGTGTCGACGCGACCTGGTAGGTGAATAACACTGCCTTTCGGCCATATTGAATCACAAATAAAAACCACTTAACAAATGTCAAAATAAAATGATAGTTTGGTGTCTTATTTTTATAACTGATTTTACAATAACGAAAGTGAGGTAAGTGGGCGCTTTTTGGAATAAAATCCCACTTCTGAATTTAGCTTTCAGCAACAGAATTTATTAAAAAAAAACACAATTTTGAACACAACAGCAGTTTTAATTGCGAAAATATAAAAATAACCTCCAAATCTGATTAACTTAAACTTTAATACGATTTCAACCTAAAAATAAGACACCAATAAATTCATGAACAAAAGAGTACGTACCTACTGAGCATAATTCACACTTTTACCAACAAAATCAAAATAACGGTAACTATCAAATCGCGTCAACACTACCGCACCCTATGAAAGCCAACGAGCAAATGGCCGACACAGACATGCTCGCTGCCTTTTATAGGTATCGTTTGACAATTAAGATCTATTCCCTAAATATATATTAATGACCTGTGCTCGCTTTTGATTCCCTCAGCAAAAAATTTCACCTATGCTGATGACACTGCGATTGCTTTCCACGGCGACTCTTGGCCTGAAGCCAAGGATAGGACTGAAACTGGTTTGCGGATTCTTGCTGATTGGTTAAGTAATAATCTCTTGACCCTAAACATTGCGAAGACCAAAGCTATTTGCTTTAGTGTCTCAAAGCGAACGGCTCCTGGTATCTCAAGCGCCATCGGACTGCCTGGATCGCGCCAATTGTGTCTGTCCAATAGTTGAGAACACAACCTCCATTAAATACTTAGGTGTCCACTTGGACAGCCACTTGACGTGGTCCGCTCATATAGATAGTCTGACTATGAGAGTCTGAAAACTTTTGTATGTGTTTAAACGATTGGCAAAAAAAGCAACAGATAAAATAATCAAAAGTATATACTACGCACTTTGTCAATCTATCCTCGGATATTGTATTATATCGTGGGGTTCGGCTGCAAAGAAATATGTACTTAAATCAGAAAGAACACAACGTGCGTTGTTGAAATGCGCATATAGTCGACCTTATAGATACCCTACTGATCTCTTATACCAAGAGACTTGGGCTTTCATAAAAATAGCCTTACCACCACAGCCACGACGCGTTCAAAACGTCTCCTAAAGTGGCATACGATCCTTCTTCGATACGGTCCTTTCTTTTTATGGGTCCTTTTAAATATAGAAAGCTAGAAATCAAACTAAAAATAGCTACGCTTTTAAGAAGGACTTGCAAGAAAAAAATTGTTGCTTGGTTATTGAGAACACACACACACACACACACACACACGCACGCACGCACGCACGCACGCACGCACGCACGCACGCACGCACGCACGCACGCACGCACGCACGCACGCACGCACGCACGCACGCACGCACGCACGCACGCACGCACGCACGCACGCACGCACGCACGCACGCACGCACGCACGCACGCACGCACGCACGCACGCACGCACGCACGCACGCACGCACGCACGCACGCACGCACGCACGCACGCACGCACGCACGCACGCACGCACGCACGCACGCACGCAGTTACACTCGCGGTAGCACGATATCGTGCTACCGCGAGTATTGGAATACCGTCATCTGGGAGGGATTTTTAATCAAAGCGCGCGCGAAATCCTTGTCGCTAACCACTAAACTAACTTCCGGAACGCGCGGGAGGCGACTGGCGACCGGCGGTCGCTAGGCGCGTGCGACGAGCGGGGTAGCGGGTGAGGGTGGGGGCGCGCGGGGCAGGGCTTTGTAGACTGAGCGGCGCCGGCATGAACGAATTCGGTGCGGTGCGGCAACATTTTATGACACGGGATGGTTTTATACTAATAAGTCAATTCAAATTTATACGATATTTATTTTTGTATGAAATAAAAAATGATAAATTATCAATAATTTATCTTTACTATTGTAATCTATAAACACAATACTACCTCCTATTAAAGCCGAGGCAGATATTTCGGAAGCACCTTATACAAAGCAGCACCTTCGTACAATCGGGGACACCGACGCCTTATCACTTTTTAGAAGATTTCGTTTGACGTTCGACGCAGGCGACTGGCACGGAAGCTCCGCCCTCCTGGGACGTTGACCAATTAGGACATTGCAGTAACGAGATGTAAATATATGCTTTGACTATTTGTGTGGACGTCAGTCGCACCTCACTGTTTGTTCATTGTTGACGTTCGCTGTTTTCTCCGTGACTTTGACTACTGTTTACGAATACTCGCGCGTGTTTACAGAACTTTTATTTTGTTTGTGTGATATCTAAAATTGACGATCGAAGAGCGAATAAAATTATTAGTCAAATTGCGGATGACCTGAGAATATTTGTAAGTATTAACATTTTAATTATATTTTAAGCATTATGTTTTTATAAGTCAGCCTAAACCCAGATAGATAAAGAGTCTGCAAAGTAGTGGGTTAGAAAAATAAATTATTAACCTGAACTACATAACACTTAATTCTAGTCGGTCAAAATTGTTTTAGATACTAATTATTATTGCACTAAACATGAAACAGATTTATTCAGTGTTGTTCACGGTGACATTTTAATAATGTGTTTAACACAAATGTGTAAAAATGCCTGTTGTGCTGCTAAGTAGGGATGTTTTAAGAATTGATAATTATAATTGATTGCGTGACTCATCTGACACTAGTCTCATGTTTTAACATCTTAACTATTAAGCGTGTATTATTTTAAAGTGATTCCTTATATTACACGTCACACATACTTTTAAAAGGAACTACAGCTTCATTTACGCTCTGTATGAAGTAAATCAGTGCATTTTCATTCATACTTTTGTTGGGATTTATGTAACCATACCAAACGAGTGATATGTTAAATAGAGAAAGTTATAGTTAAATAGATAGTTCGGCTAAGTTCTTGTTTAGGGTATACACATTATTTTAAATAATAATCTTTTTATAATAGTGTTTTGTTAGGTGTTTTTTTTCAATAACATTTCATTCTTTACGGTTATTATAATATCAGATCTAGAACCTTTAAAAGAGTAATTAAATAAACGTGTTAATTTTAATTTAAAAAATGAAACAATAAGTAGCAAAGGCGGCCGGTTTGGCCGGAGCTATGGGTTATTCGTCAACTGAACACACTACGCTGGACACACGTGTGTTCAGTTGGTGAAACTCGAAATTAATACATTTATTGTTTCGTCATCTGGACACGCCAAGATATTTTCGAGTGTTCAGATGGTGAAACTTAAATTAAATCACTTTTATGTTGTCTTCAACTGGACACACCGCAAGAAAAGGTACAGTCAGGTTTAAAAACATTTGAAATAAAACAAATATTTAACAATCAAATCATTTTAAGATTTATTAATTTGAAGCAAAGCACCAATGCTTAGCTTTTTTGAATACCTGTAGGTATTTTCAATAGAATATTCAACTTATAATAATATAAGTCTATTAAGTAATAATAATGATTTAATAATTTAATTTGTTCACCTAGGTGATATCACCCAGGTCAACAAACGACTTTTTAAATTATTTTAGTCGACTTATATTACCCGCATACAAAGTGGTAATAATTTTACTAAATTACATTACAAATTATTTTTACGTTACTGATTGTTAAATAATAAATATTAGAAAATATAGCATGTTCATTGTACAATAATTAAATAAAAAATGGGTAACAATAAAATCAGAATATGCTAAAATTTAAAATAAATACGTGATTTTAATAGACATTGGAGTTTTTTATAGGATTGATAATGTATCCAAGAATGTTTCCTTATTTTTTCATTAAAAATGATTGAAGTATTTATTAGCAATATATTCCGATTTATTATAATTTTATTTATATGGAATATCGTTTGTGTACTTTAATTTTTTTTTGTATTTATTTTAACAACAATCAGTAAAGTAGTTCATATAATTTAATGAACTTCTTGTCACTTTGTATACGTTTGATTTAAGTCGACTAGAATGATTCAAAAAGTCGCGTTTTTCACCTGGGCGATACAATTCCAAGGTGAACAAATTACCTACACAGAAAAAGTCAGCTCATCGAGTCCGAGGTGGAATAAGGAGACACAAAAGTCTACTTTGTTCACCTGGGTTATATCAGCTTGGTGAACGAAGTGGAAATAATAACATGAAAATATGTTATATAATCTTAATATGTAAAAAATATATACTTACTAAATTCAGAAAAGGTGAACAATTTTTAAAAGACATAAAACCCAACATGGTACGTTTAGTGACCGATGATGATTGTGTCTCAGAACGTTTATCTGCGTGACTGTACTTTCTCATAAATTCAAGTAAAATATGAACGTATGTCCAGTTGGAGAAAACATAAAAGTGATTTAATTGAAGTTTCTCTCTCTGGACACACGAAAATATCTTGGCGTGTCCAGATGACGAAACAATAAATATATTAATTTTGAGTTTCACCAACTGAACACACGTGTGCCCAGCATAGTGTGTTCAGTTGACGAATAACCCCTATAACAATAGAATTCCACTGCTATAGATAAAAAACTAGTCGGCTCACTTTTAACAAAAGAGTCATAAACCAGAGCTTGCGGGTACTTGTTTTCGCAAAGCGCATGTTAGTTATTATGACCAAATGATTTCGAAATAAAATCATAAATACTGGATTGAAAAAAAATATATTTTGTTTGTTTTTGGTTAGGTCAAATATTTTCATCAAAGTTAGCCACTGGTAGCCACCGTAAAATGTATTAATAAACAAGCTCGCGCTAATAAACAATTTTTTATTGGAGCAGATTAAAAAAATAATCGTTTTAATTTTTGAGAGAGAATTTGTTATATCGTGTAGGTGGTTTAGACCACGGAAGAGCAAAGTAGGTAATACCTACATAGATGACCAAATTAGCAGAGAGTAGCGATAGTCTAGTAGGTTGGTATTACCCGTTATAATTTCAGTCTCGAGTTCGAACCCAACTTGTCTGATTCTTCGAAATCTATTTGTGATAACAGTCTTCGGTTGTTTTGTAAACTTATTAGAATTTTATTACATATGGATTAATTTTTTAAACATTTTGTTTGCAGCGCTCTTACAGTAAGGCTGTGGATAAGACGATAGTAAGAGGATGAAAGACTAAATAACTGCCCGCGGGAAGCGACGACATGGTTACTTTGTCATCAACGAAGAAGACTGACAGCGGAGGCTGAGAACCTAAGAAGGACCCTTTTACTCCGACGAAGACCATTGATCAACAATTCATCTTTTCTATGCAAACAGAACATTTAATAGGCAAACAGAAAGCCTCTAAAATAAAATACATACAATCTATATAGGTAGAAATTTGTTTGCTAGATGTTTTTAAAACTTTCTTGTAACAATTATTTTAACTTTCTATCATTAAATTGGGACGTTGATTCTGATGAGGATATTTAATATAAAAGTAGCATAATTCTTAGCAGTTTTATTATGTTTAAAAAAGTCATTCGTGGAATATTTTCATCCCCCTGACGGTTTAAAGTAATGTTATAAGTTCCACCAATAATCTTCTTATTCCTCTAACCTCTAAAGATATAAATACGAGTATAATGCGAGCCATTGGAAAATTGGTTCGCATTGTTAATATAATATATACTACTACTATACATATACCTACTATAGTATTTTAACAGTAATACACTAAACGGACGCCGGGTGTAGAATAAAAGCTACAAAAAATCTATGAGAAACAATAAAAAAAACAGTAACATCTTATTATGAACCTTAAACTCATTGTAAAACAGTTCAGTTTTGCTCGCGACAGCTTATTGTTATCATTAAAGTGTACTCAAGAACTGTAATGAAATGCACAAAATGCAACTCTCTCTATCCTGTGCGCAAGCCATGCGTTAGAAAAGAATAGAAATATACCTTTTGTTTGTCTTTTTCGGATAGTTAGACCGACACTAAAATCATAAGTATTATTTTGGTTGTCAAACCATTGAAGTAGAATATCTAATTGATACAAGGTATTTTTTTTTATTCGATTATAACCGTCTTTTGGCCCGGCAGTTAGAAAATGCATGCCCGACTTCCCTTTAGTTTTTTGTAAAACTCTGTTAAACATCATTTAAAAATAATTTAAATAAATATTATGGATTCAGTAAAATAGCTACCTACTATTACTACTACAAAGTGTAATTTTTTCATTGTTATAAAAATTTGTTTATTTGACGTAAGCATAATAAATAACATTTATTGACTGGATAAAGGACCGTCATTAATTATGTAATTGTATTTTTCTTGAAACCTGTGATTTACGAACAAGCTTTACCGCGGTTTGGCATTTGGCGCGACACGGCGCGTTGTCAAAAACTATGCGTCGATCACCGAGGGGCGAAAGGAGCCGCCAGATAAAGGCGTTTTTTTTTGTGTATGTGTTAAAATTACAAGCAAGACGTTAAACACGAATACGTTTTTTCAGTCATTCTTATGGTTATAATATTTATAGTTCTAGACAGCTTTTTTTCGTTTCTTAGTAGATTATTTTTTTTCTAAGTATAATCATGGCTATTAATAAATAATATGATATCACATAATGTAGCTTCCGCTTTTAGGCACTTCAGTTTTAGTGCATTTTTTTTTGTTGGATATCTTTGTAGTTAGCCTGAGCGCAGTCTTTGACTGCTTTACCGGACTTTTAGTACTAAATGTGTTACTATAGCAATACACCGAGAAATAACAGTTTTGTCTCGCCTCGCATTATAATCTGGTATGACAAGCATCGAATAAAACCAGCCGTAGTCTTTACAACGAGCTCGTAGCTCGCTTGTTGATCACAGCCGACGGTGTTATACTTTTATATATATATTATGATCTTGCAAAAGTTTAAACTTAAATAAAATCGGAAAAAAAATCTTGCGAAAAGTTTTAACGACACTTTTTGTTATAGTAAGCTATTGTAAGCTGTGCGGCGTCCGCATGCTAATTAATCAATTGGAACGAAGTTCCATTAATATTTTTAATAATCCTAATAATTATTAAATTAATTTAATATTTTTTTTTATACAGGGTGTTAGAAAACCCTTGTCCGATCTGTTAAGGGTTGTTAGGTATCGATATCTTATTACAAAAAAAGGAAAAAAAAAAATATAACCTAAAATTTTTTTTTCTCCAAATTGCGGGTGATATTGACGGCATCATCTCAGGTTCTGCCAAATGATCATACAAAAGGTCACCATTAATACCGACAAAAATGGTGGTGTAGTTTTTGATTTATCTTCAAATGTATGGATTTCGAAGGCTATTTCAAAGTTCATTATTATTGTTATCATCATGAATATTCCAAATTTGATATTTTATTTGAGCATGTGATTGTGAACCCTATAATACCCTTTCGGGTCGGACAGGGGTTTCGTAACACCCTGTATATATATATTTTTTATAGTAATTAAATTTAATTAATTATAAAATCATTCATCTAATTTAACTAATAATAAAATTATTTATCTAATTTAATTGCTAATAATTTAATTACGTATGAATTTATTAATTTAATTTAATTATTAATGATAAATTAAAAAACAAAAAAAAATACCCGAATAAAATTATTAATATCAATTTAATTAAATATATTATTTATTAAATAAAATTTATTATTAATTAAATCCAGCAGAATCAGCAACAAAATATAATACTATCATTGATCCAGATTTTTCAAGACATTTAAATAAAATAGAATCCCAAACATTATGTTTCCTACTTCAGTTATAATATCAGTTATAATACCATTACTAAAATTGAGCCTACTGATTAAGTTTATATTTCATTATATTTGTTAATTTTTTGTTTTATTTATTATAACTTAAAAAAATATATATTATCATTACTTCACTAATTAATCGAAAGGAACTTCGTTCCATCCGGGTGTCCCTTGACACCTCACAAGTTTTTATTCATCTTATAAACTTAATTTTAATAAGATAGATATAATATCCCTTCTTGTAATTGACTGTAAGCTTCATTAGATGCTAAGTGGTTGCTAATTGAAAGGCCAAGATCGATGGTCGATTTGGGTTATAATTTTGATGGCAAATGGTAACAAGAGTGAACCATTATATTGTTAGAACTACTCATTCAAGGTTTTTTTATGAAAGATGAAAGATCGAGATTTACCAATTAACTAAGTACCGGTTATTATTCAGTTTTACTTTAATCAAAATGAGTTATCTACCAAATAATTATTAAATTATTTCTTTAAATATTATTTCCACAATATATCCTACATCTTACTAACATACCATCATAGTAAATACAACTTTTCACTTAAACCGAGTTATTTGTCTAGTACGAGAACTTCGAAACTCAGAACCGACTGTAAAAAACAACACAACGCGACAAGCGCGGTGAATCTTTAATTATAAGTTATTTTTGTCATTTTCTGAACTACGCTAGAGGCATCAACACGTGAGCGTAATAACGGTAGCTCTCATTATGTTTATATTGTTAAAAATCTTATAAATAAAAATATATTTTGAAGTATCTAATTTGTTTTATTTTGTTTATTCTTTACTTCTAAAAAACATGCTGAAGTTCATGGAGCCAGTCGTTGACCGACCAGCATCGTCTCCTTGTTGCGCGTTTACTCCTTGTTACAAGTGTCCTAGGTGTAGACGCACACTTAAAAATATTGTTATCACAATTAAGGGCGCAACAAAATTTACACTCCAGACTCCATTGAAAAGAATTCCTGCTACACAGGGAAAGGTGGTAAGGTTCAGATACTGGGTTTATTGAGCTTAAAAACTCTAAAGTGGAGTATAAACGGTGATTTTAGTAAGTAAATAGTATTAAAATACTATTTAGACATTTTAAGTTTACATCTAATTAGTATTTTAGTAGTAGTAAAATGCATTATACATCCTACATAAATTAACTTAAACAAAGCAACTAATAATAACATTTAAAGGTAGGTATTGATGCAATTTTACTATTAAGTAAACAAAATATTAAAAACATAAAAATCCCGACTAGCTTTTAATAATAATTCATATTTTCTCAACCCAAATTACATTTAAACATAACATTATGCAACAAATTACATAAATAAAAAAAAGACATAGTATCTATAATAATACTATAACATAATGATAATATCCTGTGACAACTTACACACAGCAATCTAATACCAAAGTAAGCAGAGCTTGTTTTATGGTAACCAGAAAACTGATAAATATCCTCATATATTTCTAATACATTTTACTGATAAAATACACCCAGACACAGAACAAATGATTGTGCTCATCAAAAAAAGAATTGTCCTGGGTGGGTCATCAAACCTACAACCTACGGTCGCAGATCAGCCATTTATAAAAACAGATTTAGAAAACACACTCAACAGATGAAGTAAAAAATCGACAATTTCGTTTTAATCACCCATCGAAATAATAGAAAAATGTCGAAATCTGTCAAGACGTTTAAAAACAGAAATCTAGAAACTTATTATGAGACATGAGCAATAAACCTAACAGTTCCTTGATTTCCGAGTAAGAATAACGATAAATTACATACTTATGTGTAAACACATAACTGTCGGTAAAGCTAGCTTTTTTCGTTACTCTATTATTATAATTTTTGCAAATATACTGAAAATTTAATAAAAAAAATCATCTTAATATTCTAGCATTTATAGTTTACATAATCGACACCACATTTTTATGAAAATATGTGCATAAGAGAAACATATTGCGTAAGTCGTCAAGACATTCGTAGTATTTAGTGACGACAACAACGAACATTACATACGATATATTGTTTTACTCGTGCACAGTGTCAAGTTTTACAATGACACTGGCAATTATAGGTACTATATTAAAACACAAATCAGAAATAAGGGGGCGTCGCCGCGTGTCGCTAGCGTTAGAAAGAGCGCAAGCGACGAAAACCGTTTCTCGACGGTAAGGTGATAAGGCGAAGATGTCCCCGATTGTACATTACATTTTTTTTGCCATAGTTTGTTCGTGGTGAGTATAATTGTATGTTGTTTGCATTTCTAAGTCTAATTTTGTGTATTTGATGTTTTTTTGTGAAATTTATTTGAGTGTGAATGTTTTTGTTAAGTATTTTTCATACTAGGATGCAAGTGTTATATTGGAAGTTTTGTGAAATATTCATTAACTTAGTTTCACTATATGTTTTCTTGTGTTGGTGTACTGTAATCATAGTGGAAGAGTGTTTTATTAATTTGTTCTGTGCTATTTGCAAGGTTTCAATATTGGTTTTAGCCGCTGTGCCCCATACTTCTATAAGATAGTCCAAATGAGGTTTTATAAGGGCGTTATATATGTTGTAGCGCACTTGTTGTGGAAGACATCGGACGACACTCCGCAGAGCCCCCGTGAGAGAAGTCAGTTTAGATTTAACCTTTTCTATATGCAGTTTCCAGTTGAGGTGATTATTTATAATTAAGCCAAGATATTTTTCGTGATCAACTTTTTTTATTGGTTGGTTATTTATGGTTAGTTGTAAGTGGTTTAATATTTTTTGTTTTTTTTTTGCAGCGAAAACTATGTAGTTTGTTTTGGCTATATTTATGGTAAGAAGGTTACACTGGAACCACATATTCAAAAGCTGTAAATCATTCTGAGCGTCTGGTATACCAAAATTTACGATTTTAGGACTACTTTGGGTTTCATTGATCTTAACTACTTGGTAAAGATTTGTAAGATATGATTTGAAAATATCAAAAGCGCTACCAGTGACACCAATATCATTTAGTTTATTTAATAACAGTTTGTGACTTATTGTGTCAAAGGCTTTTTTAAGTCTATGAAAATTCCTAATGCTATCTGCTTTTTATCGATACTTAATTTTATTTTTGTTACTAAATCTATTGCTGCTGGGAGCGTATTAGATTTTGGTCTAAACCCGTATTGTTTTTTAAATAGAAATTTTTGCTCTCGTAGATGGTCATCGAGGCGGTTGTTTAAAACACGTTCAAAAATCTTTGACAAAACTGGCAAGACGGAAATAGGACGATAATTTCCTGGTTCAGATTTACTTGCATTCTTGTAGATTGGACTGACTATGGCAATTTTGAGACTATCGGGAAAAATTCCTAACTCTAAGTTTTTATTTATACAATTTGTTTGTTCGCTAAAAATTAAGTTTTTTGCGCATTTGATTGATTTTGTGCTTATACCATCTAAGCCAGAGCTTGTGTTCAATTTTAGGTTATCTATAATTTTTGAAATTTTATCTACGGTGCACGGTTTTATTTGGGAAAGCGTGACCATGGTTTGAGTCTCATGTGTTCCTTTAGTGTTTGTTACATTATTATGGTAGTGTTTGGGAATTTGACTGGCGAGAATCGATCAAATATTTGAGAAAAAGTCATTGAAACACTCGCAAATGTCATTCTGATTAGTCAAAACTCCAGATGTATCACAAGTTTATTCGGTACTGATGATTCTCTGATCTTGTTCCTAGAGAGATCATTGATAAGACTCCACATTTTTTTAGGATTCTTCTTGCATTGATCAAAAGCATTATGATAATAAGTACTTTTTGTGTGTTGTATAACTTGACTAACTTTATTTCTATCACTTATAAATTTTTCCTGCAGTGATTGATCATTTGGATTTCTTTTATGCATCTTCCATAGAACATTTCTTTTATTTATTATTTTTTTATTCATCTAATCTTGTTTGGGTGGATTCAGTACTTTTGTCTTTATTATTTTACTACTATTTATACTGGATTGTAACTTTTCTTCTAATTTTTGGTAGAGATTTTTTTCATTGGTTATCTTTTTTTTTTTTGGTAGAGATCTTTGCAGTTAGCCTGAGCGCAGGCTTTGACTGCTTCACCGGACTTTTGGCGAGGACCTTAAGGCCTCCAGCCAGAGCAATAGGAAAAACTAACTACGTCAGCAACGTCCACTAAGGGCACCCCCTGCGGGTTTCGGACCTCGACTTAGTGCGTTGCTAACAATCTTAATAAAGCAAAACAGCAAGGGATGGCTGGATCTAAGTTTTTATTATTTAGGGACGTATTTTTATTGCTAGTTTGGCCGGCTCGGGTCAGCTTGGTCTAGGGACGGGGGGGATAACATTTACGTTACTATTATTTATAATACGCGACGGGCCTCGCCGGCGAGGACGTAATATACGGCGGTTGTGTTTTGTATTGCTACTGCTAGCTAAATCGAATGCTTCTTGAAGAAGCGTTGTTTTATCGTCGGGTAGGAGGGCCTTTGGTTATCTGCCATTCTCTCATAGTACTGTAAAGTTTTTCATAATTTACAGCTTCATATTTGACTCTTCTAGGTGGTTCTGGTTGGTATTTTTTTACTTCTAAATATATCGGATTATGATCAGACATAGCAGATGCAACTATAGCAAGATGGAATTTGGTGTCACGCAGGTTCGTGCACACGTGGTCTATTATAGTTTTCGTCGTGGCATTAATGACAATAACATTTTTTTTTTTTTTATTAAATATGTTTGTATCACTCTGCCCATATATGCCGTGTGGTATCCGGCTTAGAATTGACCACCCCCACTCCTCCCGTGGGTGTCGTAAGAGGCGACTAAGGGAAAAATCTAGAAGATGGGCAGCAGCGTCTTCTGTTACTATCACAACAATACTGCGATCCCCAAGCCGCCTGCCAAGCATGGGGATTATGGCAACCCCCCCCCCCCCCAATAATGACAGACAAAACGGCACGACGGCCCCCAGTACCCGGCAGCTCCTCTATCCCTGGCTATGGTAGCGGGTCAGGTAACGGAGGAGCAGGGGGTGCTAAGAATCCCCGGTGGATTTCGCGCTACCGCCCCCACCGGACTTTGGCCCTGGCAACTCACAACGTCCGCACGCTGCGAACTGATGAGAAGATTGTCGAGCTGGAGGAAGAATTGAGCAGGTTGCGTTGGGACATCATGGGATTATCTGAAATCCGACGAGAGGGGCAGGATACGATAATCCTAGATTCCGGCAACATGCTCTTCTTCCGGGAAAGAGACCGAAAATCCCAGGGTGGTGTCGGGTTCCTCGTCTGTAAGTCTCTCATTAACAACGTGATAAAAGTCGATAGTGTGTCAAGCAGGGTAGCGTACCTGATACTCAGAATCACCGATCGGTATTCGTTGAAGGTCATCCAGGTATATGCGCCGACCTCGACACACCCTGACGATGAAGTAGAGGCTATGTATGAGGAGATCTCCGAAGCCATACATGCCTCCGAATCTTACTTCACCGTTGTTATGGGAGACTTCAACGCTAAGGTGGGCACTCAGAATGGCGATAAGTTGAGAGTAGGGTCGTTTGGATATGGGCAGCGGAACGTGAGGGGCCAGCGGCTGGTCGACTTTATGGAGAAGGAGGAACTCTATTTGATGAACTCCTTCTTCCAGAAGCGACCATCCAGGAAGTGGACGTGGATTAGCCCCGATGGTTCAACCAAAAATGAGATCGACTTCATCATGACGACCAAGAAGCGTATATTCAGCGATGTCTCTGTGATCGGGAAGGTGAAAACCGGTAGCGATCATCGCATTGTCAGAGGCACACTGAATATCAATGTAAAGCTTGAACGATCTCGTCTGATTAAGTCCACGCTCCGTCCAGGTCCTGCCCAAATCCAGAATCCCGAAACCTTTCAACTCGAACTGCGTAATCGCTTCCAGTGCCTAGCCGAATGCGAAACTGCGGACGAGATAAACAGCGGGTTGGTGGAAGCTGTCCAAGCAGTAGTGTTGAGGAGCACAGTATTTATAGTTATAGATTAGATTAAGATGACAAAATGTAGTCATATGTTAATGTCAGCGATTGCGCAACGCAGCCATACTTTTGTACGGGCGTTGAGACTGGTTAACAAAGGCGAGTGTGTAGGAGTAGCGGGGTAGCCCACCCGCGTACTCCGCCTGCGACCGTGTTTGGCCGCAGGTAGTAAGTGCAAGTAGCGGGGTGGCCCACCCGCGTACTCCGCCTACGACCGTGTTTGGTCGCAGGTGGGCAGTGAGAATAGCGGGGTGGCCCACCCGCGTACTCCGCCTACGACCGCTCGTATAAGAGTAGGTGTGTTGCGCATTAGCTTTGTAGTTCAGCAGTAGTTCAGCAGTAGTTCAGTAGTTGCATTCAGTATTGTCGGTCGTAATGCCCAATTGTGTGCATACTTTCAATATTGTTAAATCCTTGCTGTAATTACCCGCCGTAATTGTGAAATTGTGAATCTGTGAAAGAAACTCCTGTGATTTGTGTGATTTGTGTGTTTTGTAATAAAAGTGCCTTCAAGCAGCCTCAACCGTGTTTTAGTGTGTCAGTATTCCCTGATTCAACAAACCCCCGCGCCTGAATAGAGTCGCATCCTCTTACACATTTTGGTCCTTCGAGCCGGATCAGGGAATCAGACTACGGATATATCGTCGACACGCACGATGAGTGAGAAGAGCGCTGTTACAACCAGGAGCAAGTTGCGGCGTATTGAAGCCCTGAGAAGACGGGCTATGGAAGCGGACTCCGGCGTGCCATCGGATAGGGCTCCGGGTTCGCCGTCCATCGCACCAACTCTGCATCAGGACCAGACGCAAGTCATCCCACTGACGGGCCCGGGACGTATTGTCGACCACCGGGACATGTCGACGCCAGTGCGGTCGGTGACAGCGAGAAGATCTGGGGCCAGTGTAGCGTCATCGAGGAGCGGCCCAAAGAGTGCCGACTATCTACGACGCAGGGCCGAATATGAAGCAGAGAAGGAGTTAGTGCGCATGAAGGAGAAACTAGTGCAGAAGAAGCTGGAAGCGGACCTAGCAGAGATCGACGCCGCCGCCGACGAGGAGATTTACTCCGAAGCGGATGATACAGTGTGTCGAGTAGAGGAGTGGGTAACACATACCACGCCTGTTGCAACCAGTCAAGAGCAAGTTCGGACAAGTCGAGACATGCCGCCGCCCGGACCGCAAACTCAGGTACCTACCTCAGAAATACTAAGTGAAGTGATAAGACGGCCGTACGCTAATATGGACGCCTGTGTGTCCGCGACCGCGCCGCCGCCCGAACGAGCGCCCGCGCCTATCGTATGTGCGCCCGCGACCGTTCCGCTTCGCGACACCGCGCGTCCGGTGCCCACGGCTGTACACGCTAGTGCCGCGCACGCACCGTTTCATAACCCAACTGAGTGGGACACGGGCGTGGAAGAGGCGGACAGGACCAAGACGACGCGAGACCGAAAAATTGATCAGCTGGCCGAAGCGATCGCGAGCATTGCGCGTCCACGGCCTATACCCAGACAGGCGTATGAGTTGCCGCAATTTAAAGGTGACCCGGCAGAGTGGCTGTGTTATAAGAATATGTATTTTGACACGACTACACTCTACGACTTTAAACCGCATGAAAACCTCGCTCGGCTCAAGACGTCGCTACAAGGAGAAGCGAGAGTAGCAGTCGAAGACCTATTACGGGCATCGGCCAGCCCGTCGGAGATTATTAAGACTTTAGACGAAGAATACGGGCACCCGAACTTGATCCTCGAGTGTGCACTCAAGAAGGTTCGCGAGCTGCCGAGAGTTACGGAGAGCGGCCGCGAGTTAAGAAGATTTTCGACAACCGTGAGAAATTGTGTCTCGTTACTAAAGAGCGTGCGGGCCAACGGGTACCTAAACAACCCACAGCTAGTGAGTGAACTATTGTGCAAGCTCACACCCGTACAACGAGCACAATACGGCGACTTCGCGATGGGAATGGCAACCGGTCAAGGCTTAGATATGAGAGTGTCGCCGAGCTTAGAGATGTTGTCTGAGTTTCTGAGTCATCTCGCGCGCGCCTCATCATTCTACATCCAAATGGACATGATTCAACCGGCGGTATTGACAAGCCGACCTCGGGTCAGCGTGCCGCCAACGAAGACGACGAAGTATCCTCAGCGCCTGCATGTGCAAGTGAGTGCAGATAACAGCACCCGGTCACAACCCGCTGAGGAACCGTGCATTGTGTGCCAGGAGAAGCACGCGATCGAGGCCTGCAAGAAGTTTGGAGCTTTGGAAATGAGCGCGAGGCACTCAAAGAGAAACTGTCGTCGGATGAAGTGCCCCAAATGCAATTACGCACACCATGTGCTACTGCATCAAGAGCGGAAGCCAGAGAGCGTCACTAACGTAAGTGATTATATTGGGAAGGCGCTACTGAAGATACTCCCAGTTAATATCGTCGTCGAAGGAAGAGAGCAGCCCTGCTACGCGCTGCTGGACGACGGCGCCACTGTGTCACTCATCGATAGCTCTCTGGCCGGGGACGCGAAAGGCAAGCGAGTGCCATTGACAGTTCGAAGTGCGCGCGGACATCAAATAACAGACAGTGAGTCGCGAGTGTTAAGTGTTGAAGTGCGCGGTCCCAACGGACATCTTCATAATATCAAGTGTCGTACGTTGAAAAATATGGACCTGCCCTCTCAGTCTGTGCCCGCCGCCGTCATGTCGGAGCACGCCCACCTCCGCGACTTGGGCTGCGAAGCGATGGAGGGAGCTAAGCCGCTGTTGTTGCTGGGCCAGGACAATTGGGAGCTGCTGATCGGCAGGGAGACCCGCCGAGGGAAGTCAGGTAAGCCAGTAGCCTCTTTGACCTCGTTAGGCTGGGTTGTGCACGGGCCCCTAGGTTTAGGTAGACGCACTAAGCATTCGATAAACTGTGCTGTAGAGTCGAACGAAGATTTACATAACTTAGTTAAGCGACAGTTCGAGTTAGAAGCAATAGGCATATCGGAGACGCCACGCAAGCACGAGGACGTGGAACGCGCCACGCGCATCCTTGACACCACCAGCCGTCAATCAGTGGACGGAGCGTGGGAGGTGGGTCTGTTGTGGCGGAGGGACAACCCTCTGTTACCAGACAACTTTGAAAGCGCACGCCATCGATTGGCGGGCATAATGCGTCGGTTTAATAAAGATAGGGCCTACGCAGAAGCATACGAAGCCCAAATAAATAGATTGATCGCAGAGGGATACGCGAGTAGAGTAGAAGGAGGTGCCGGCACCGAACCAGTGTGGTACTTGCCCCACTTCGGGGTCACTAATCCCAACAAGCCCGGCAAACTACGCTTAGTTTTTGACGCCGCCGCTAAATATAACGGGACGTCATTAAACGACCAACTCCTCACAGGACCTGACCTATTGAACCCGCTGTTAGGGGTATTGCTTAGGTTTAGGTTAGGACCCGTCGCCTTCACAGCAGATATAGCCGACATGTTCCTGCGGGTTAAAATACGAGAGCAGGACCGCGGCGCTCAGCGGTTTCTGTGGACACCGAAGGGTGACGGGCAGCCGAGTATATATCAAATGAACTCCATGATATTCGGAGCAGTGTCATCGCCGACCTCAGCGATCTATGTACTTAATAAGAACGCTGACAAGTACATAGACACGCATCCAGGTGCAGTCGCGGCGATACACAATAACCATTATATGGATGACTATCTGGACAGCACATGGTCAGTCGCACAAGCCGGTCAGCTGATCGAGGAGGTGACCCACATCCACGCCGAGGGCGGTTTCGTCATACGGGGGTGGGTCACGAACTCTCAGGAGCTGCGCGACAGACTGTGCTCCGAGATCCCAGACAAGGTGTCATTAGACAAAGGCGAGAACGGCGTAGAGAGGACGCTTGGACTAACATGGTCGCCCGCCGCTGACAAATTGGCCTTCGACCTCTCTTTCAAACGTTTACCGAAGGAGATATCCGAGGGGCGGGTGGTACCCACGAAACGTGAATTCTTAAGATTTATTATGTCGATTTTCGATCCATTAGGCTTTTTGTACCCTTGCGTGATTCAGTCTCGTGTGCTAATGAAAAAGATATGGCAGACAAACATAGGATGGGACGAGCCCCTAAAGGAAACAGAGGCACGCTGTTGGTTCCAATGGTTGAGCAACCTACAGTCCCTTGCCGACGTCTCCGTTCCCAGGTGGTACGGGTTGAGTACAGGCCACCTGGAGATGCACGCTTTCGGAGACGCGAGTGAGTCCGCGTATGCGGCCGTAGTATACATTGTAGGTACAAACGTTTCTGGAAGCCGAGACGTCTCGATAGTCATAGGAAAGGCTAGAGTAGCGCCACAGAAATTAGTCTCCATCCCGCGGTTAGAACTGCAGGCAGCTGTGTTAGCTTGCAGGTTAGCCGACACTGTAGAGAGAGAGTTAGGCACTGTCATACATAGGAAAAATTTATGGACTGATAGTAAAACAGTACTTAAATGGATAAACTCGGAAGCAACCGAATTCCAACGATTTGTGTCACATCGATTAGCCGAGATAGATAGGAGGTCAAAGAGGTCACACTGGCGCTGGGTCCCTTCGGCGATGAACCCAGCCGACAAGGCAACCAGATTTGACTGGCCCGGCGACTGTAGCCAATGGCTGCAGGGCCCGTCGTTCCTTCGCTGTCCGCAGGAGCAGTGGCCGGTGTGTGACGACTCTGGCGGAGTGGCGGAAGCAGATCTCGAGCGGGTTCAGCAGGTGCACGCGACGAGCACTCCCTCAGAGCCGGTGTTGACTTACGCCCGGCTGCCAACATGGACGCGGGCTCTGTACGTGGTGGCCAGAATATTAATATTCTCCGAGCGCTGCCGTAAGCGTCGGCGGTCCCCTGACGTGACCGCCGACGACCTCGGCGAGGCGAGACTTCGACTGCTGCGCCTAGCGCAAGCGGAGAGCTACGAGGCGGACATTGCAGCTTTGCAGAGCGCCCGCCCGTTGCCTGCCAACAGCAGGCTGCACGCGCTAGACCCAATGATGTACGAAGACGGACTGCTGCGGGTGCGTGGCAGGTTGAAGGCTTGCAACGAGCTGAGCTTCGGCGAGAGGCATCCCGTCATCCTGGACGGCAAACACGAGCTCACCCGCCTCCTAATTCGACATTATCATGAGGCGGCCATGCATGCAAATCAAGAGGCCGTAGTGAACCAAATACGAGAATCGTACTGGGTGACGAACTTGCGGTCTTCAGTGAAAGCTGTCGCCGCGTCATGTCAGCGCTGCAAGGTGGAGAAGGCGAAACCCAGCACGCCCAAGATGGGCGATCTACCCACTTCCAGACTGCAGATGACCCGCAGAGCGTTCGTGCACTGTGGGGTCGACTATTTCGGCCCCATGGAAGTGATCATTGGGCGACGGCGAGAGAAGCGGTGGGGCGTGTTGTTCACATGCCTCGCCACACGTGCTGTGCATCTAGAGTTAGCATCATCTCTGAGCGCTGACTCGGCGATCTTAGCCCTGCGGCGCCTCATTGCGCGCCGCGGGCGGCCGACAGACATATACTCCGATAGAGGTACGAACTTTGTCGGGGCTCACACCGAGCTCCGTGCCGCCCTCCGTGAGCTAGACCAGACACGAGTGAAGAATGAGGCGACCAGCCGCGGCATCATGTGGCATTTTAATCCCCCGGCGTCCCCACACATGGGTGGATGCTGGGAAAGACTGGTGCGCTCTATTAAGAACGCACTAAAGGCAACAATGCGTGAGCGCGCCCCGCGCGAGGAGGTGCTCTACACCCTCCTCCTAGAAGCTGAGCTAGTAATTAACAGCCGGCCCCTCGCCTACGTGAGTAACGACGTAGACCAGCCAGTGGTTCTAACGCCCAACCATCTCCTGCTGGGCACTGCCGCGGGAGATGCACCATGTGTGAGAAGCTACGAGCGCGACGAGGACTCGCGTCGCATGTGGCGCCGGGTGAACGCGCTGGCCGACGCCTTCTGGAAGCGGTGGCTGCGCGAGTACCTGCCGACGCTGCAGCGCCGCAATAAGTGGACGGCGAACGCGCCGAATATTAAAGTGAATGACGTAGTGATAATAGTGGATGAGAACAGACCACGAGGTCAGTGGACAAGAGGAGTCATCCAAAGTGTTTACCCTGGTGCGGACGGAATCATTAGAGTCGTAGATATAAAGACTAATCACGGTGTCCTGCGCAGACCCGTCGTTAAGTTAGTAGTGCTCCCAACCGATGGATGTATGGTCGGTTGAACCCTCATACGGGGGGTGGAGATGTTGAGGAGCACAGTATTTATAGTTATAGATTAGATTAAGATGACAAAATGTAGTCATATGTTAATGTCAGCGATTGCGCAACGCAGCCATACTTTTGTACGGGCGTTGAGACTGGTTAACGAAGGCGAGTGTGTAGGAGTAGCGGGGTAGCCCACCCGCGTACTCCGCCTGCGACCGTGTTTGGCCGCAGGTAGTAAGTGCAAGTAGCGGGGTGGCCCACCCGCGTACTCCGCCTACGACCGTGTTTGGTCGCAGGTGGGCAGTGAGAATAGCGGGGTGGCCCACCCGCGTACTCCGCCTACGACCGCTCGTATAAGAGTAGGTGTGTTGCGCATTAGCTTTGTAGTTCAGCAGTAGTTCAGCAGTAGTTCAGTAGTTGCATTCAGTATTGTCGGTCGTAATGCCCAATTGTGTGCATACTTTCAATATTGTTAAATCCTTGCTGTAATTACCCGCCGTAATTGTGAAATTGTGAATCTGTGAAAGAAACTCCTGTGATTTGTGTGATTTGTGTGTTTTGTAATAAAAGTGCCTTCAAGCAGCCTCAACCGTGTTTTAGTGTGTCAGTATTCCCTGATTCAACAAACCCCCGCGCCTGAATAGAGTCGCATCCTCTTACACAAGTAGGTTCCCAGTTCTTTAGGACCCCACGCCGAAGAAAACCTCAGAAGCTCTCCAATAAAACCATTAAACTAATGGAAGCCCGGAATGAGATGAGACTGCAATCTTCAGCTGATATGTCGGAATACGGTCATCTCAATAGGCGAATTTCTAACTCCACGCGTCACGACCTGCGCTCCTTTAATACTGCCCGTATAAAGGACGCAATTGAGCGGAACCAGGGCTCCAAAGTGTTCGCGAGAAATTCCTCTGTTGGGAAAAGCCAAATGACGAAGCTGAACACTTCGACACGTAAACCCGTTGTCAGTGTGGCTCAGGACGCTAGAGCCAAACTCACCCGGCACTATACTGAGGATATCCCAGACATCAGCCTGTACGAGATAAGAGTGGCTCTGAAACAACTTAAAAACAACAAGGCGCCGGGTGATGACGGAATTACAACGGAGCTTCTGAGAGCGGGTGGAAAACCGGTACTTTTAGTCCTCCAGAGGCTATTCAATTCCGTCATACTCGAGGGTACTACGCCAGAATCATGGCACAGGAGTGTGGTGGTGCTCTTCTTCAAAAAAGGCGACAACACCTTGTTGAAGAATTATAGACCCATCTCGCTCCTGAGCCATGTGTATAAGTTGTTTTCGAGGGTCATTACGAACCGTCTCGAACGCAGGCTCGATGACTTCCAGCCTCCCGAACAAGCTGGTTTCCGAAAAGGCTTTAGCACCATAGACCACATTCACACGCTCCGCCAGGTTATACAGAAGACCGAAGAGTATAATCGGCCACTGTGTTTAGCGTTTGTGGACTATGAAAAAGCCTTCGATTCAATCGAAACCTGGGCTGTATTGCAGTCCCTCCAGCGATGTCATATCGACTATAGGTATATCGAGGTGTTGAAGTGTTTGTACAGTAAAGCCACCATGTCAATCCGGTTACAGGACGAGAACATGAAGCCAATCCAACTGCAGCGTGGTGTGAGACAGGGAGACGTTATTTCTCCAAAACTGTTCACAAGTGCGTTGGAGGATGTCTTCAAGCTCTTGGACTGGAACGGGTTCGGCATCAATATCAATGGCGAATACATCACTCACCTTCGTTTTGCCGATGATATAGTGATCATGGCAGAGTCGCTGGAGGAGCTTAATACTATGCTCAGCGACCTCAGTATCGTTTCCCAACAAGTGGGTCTTAAAATGAACATGGACAAGACGAAGATCATGTACAATGTCCATGTCGCACCTGTACCGGTTATTGTTGGGAATGATACTCTCAAAGTTGTCGATGACTACGTCTATCCTGGACAGATAGTTCAGTTAGGCCGGTCCAACTTCGACAAAGAGGTCGCCCGAAGAATCCAACTCGGATGGGCAGCGTTCGGGAAACTACGCGACATCTTTTCGTCCAAAATTCCACAGTGTCTGAAGACGCAGGTCTTTGACCAGTGTGTGTTGCCAGTGATGACATATGGCGCTGAAACGTGGTCGCTAACGGTTGGCCTTTTGGAGAAGATCAGAGTCACTCAACGAGCTATTGAGAGAGCTATGCTCGGGGTTTCTTTGCGCGACAGAATCCGGAATACGGAAATTCGCCAAAGAACTAAAGACACCGACATAGCTCGAAGAATATGCAAGTTGAAGTGGCAATGGGCAGGTTATATCGCTCGAAGAACCGATAACCGTTGGGGAAGAAAGGTTCTCGAGTGGCGACCACGAACCGGAAGACGCAGCGTTGGCAGGCCTCCCACCAGGTGGACTGACGATATCGTCAAAGTGGCGGGCATCCGGTGGATGCAATTGGCGAGTTGTCGTTCATTGTGGCGTTCTCGGGGGGAGGCCTTTGTTCAGCAGTGGACGTCTTCCGGCTGATGATGATGATGATGATGATGACTCTGCCCAAAAGGTGATAGGCAATATGTATAGTGCCCGGTCAATTTGATTATTTGAATAATTATTGTCATAATGCACTCTAATATAGGGCATTTTTCATAATGACCGGGCATTATGTATACTGCTCAATTTATCACTTGGTCCATAACATATATATGATATATATGTATATATATGACTCGTCTATCCGCTATCGAGCAATCAACAGTTAACTCGTCACGAGATTCGTTACGAACTGAACGCGACAGTACACCTGTAGTAGAGAGCGGCCCGTCCACCAGCACTGCTCAAGCGTTTACGGAGGCATTGCTGGTCATCGCCCGAACAAAGCCGCAGGGATCTTATATTTCAAATTTTGATCCGGCTCTGCATGATTTTGTAGTGTGGTGTAGGGAGATAGATAGGGCGAAGCAAATTAATAATTGGGACGATTTAGAGTGTTTATCACGAGTCGCTAATTGTTTAAAGGGTGACGTCAAAACTGGCTGAATGAATGGATTAGAAATGACCGTTCGTGGTTCAATTTCTCTCGCGAGTTTAAGTCATTATGTCCACATCAGCTAGATTACGCAAATATTATCTACGAGGTCATGAGCACTAACTCTGATAAGTTTTCGACGTACGCCGAATACGCGCGCAGGTCTTTATTAGGATTACGTGTGGTGAAAGGGGTAAGCGAAGAGCTTATGGTCCAGATAGTACTCCGTGGCATTAACAACGCACAGGTTAAGGCAGCTGCAATAAATGCCCGGGGCGCGCCTCTGAGGCGGAGCACGTGGTAGTCTTACACCTCACTACCCCGTGCGGGCGATAAGGCCGGGACTACCGGGCCAGCACCAGTGTGGGGCTGCGGAAGAATTTGGATTCCCGCGGCCCCACGTGCACGTGCGAGGAGGAGACACCGGGGGGTTTTAGTCGGTAAGAGTCCGGCATGCCCCTTCCCTTCTTTCCGCAGGCGGAGGAAGTCCATGAGAATTTCCCCCCGAAAAAAAAAAAAAAGTTGCAATAAATGCCAGTCTGACCGTAGATAATTTAGTACCGTTTCTGGCCATTTATACTTAACCTAAACCGAACCTTAAATACGAGTCTCGTAGACCTACTAATAGTTCTAATACTCGTTGATCTAATAGGTGTCACGGTTGTGGTAAATTAGGTCATATTCGTGCTGAGTGTCAAAAGGAAACAGTTGATGATAAGAGGAAACCTACAATAGACGATAAGGGATCGAAACCGACTTCTTCCGATTTTTAATCCGAATCTCGGGCTCTTACTCACGGCAACAATCAGAGAAATGTAAATCTATGTAAACAGGAAACTAGTAGTCAGGAAATTGGGGATATTAGTACCGCGGTAATACAGGGTATACCCGTTGACGTTTTGATAGACAGCGGGGCGCTCAATATTTCTTTAATGCCATCGAACACTGTTAAGTATTTTATTGTCAACGTAAGCCAATTAACTGCGTACTGAAGGGTATTGGTAAACAAGCTGTCGCCGCTCAGGAGTTTGTTACCCTTGTTGTTGAATTTTGTAACATTGCTCTTGATATTGATTTCGTAATCGTTCCCGCTATGTATATGACCACCTCAAAAATCAAAATCAAATTATTTTTATTTCTCATAAACCAAAAAAAGGCGCTTAAGAAACGTTACGTTAAAAACTACTGACTCTAGTTGCTCGGTTCCAAAGTGTCATTCCTATAGAGAAGAGCCGGCAAGAAACTCCATAGGTTACTCTTTTAAAAAAAAGGTTAACATCGATGTTATGATTACAAATATGCGACAACAACGTACACAGCAGAATGTTTAGATTAATGTAAACTAAGATATCCAGAATGGAAGAAAAAATAGAATCGAACATTCAACTCGATTTACATTGTCGACACATTTACAAAGGACGAACATAATATAAGAAAAGAAAAATCTCACGAAATTAAAGAAAAAATAAAAACATACTTTACATACAATCAATATGTAGTCCTAATCGAATCCCTAACAGGAATGTCAAGGCATGTCTAGAACCTTCTGAGAATAGAGGCTATGGGGCAGCTAACTGTAGTAAATAAGCTAAAACAATATTATTAGCAGACCGCCAGGGAGGCCACATATGCAGATGATACTAATTCCACGCGTGCTTATCCTCTACGTAGTCCCTAACCGTATAATACGCCTTCTTTATTAGTTTTGACTTAATGCACGTTTTGAACTATTTATTAGGCAAACTTGTTATCTCTTTCGGTAACTTATTATAAAATCGAATAGAATTTCCTAGGAAAGATTTAGTATTAGTTTTAGTTAATCTATATCTTGGGACTACTAGTTTCTCTTTATTTCTGGTATTTATATTGTGGTGATCACTATTAATACTAACACTCTGTAATTTTTTACGAATGTACATTATATTTTCTAATATATGGCAATGTTAGAATATTGATCTCCTTAAATGTATTCCTTAGAGACTCGCGAGGGCTCATGCAGTAGATTGCACGAATTACTCGTTTTTGCAAAATAAATATAGACTCCACATCCGCTGCAGAGCCACAGCAGAATGCCGTATGACATTATGCTGTGAAAACACGCGTAATAAACTAATTTAGCATTGGGAACGTCTGTTAATTGCCTAATTTTTCGAACTGCAAATGCAGCCGAACTAAGCCTTTTAGATAAAGTTGTTATGTGAGCACCCCACTGTAACTTAGAGTCTATTTTAATACCAAGAAATACAGTATCGTTAATAAAATCGAGTCTTTTGCCGTCAAGCATGAGATTTAAATCTGACTGAGACCGCACATTTGGAAGAGAGAATTTGAGACATTTTATTTTGGACATGTTTAAAAGCAAGTTATTCGCTGAGAACCAATCCGATAATTTTTCAAGGTCACCATTTAGATAATTAAGATCTTTCATTTTCCTATCTATTTTGAAAATGAGTGAGGTATCATCAGCAAATAAAACAATGTCAGTTAAATCGTCCATTATGTAGGGGAGATCATTAATATATGCTAAAAATAGAAAGGGGCCTATAATTGAACCCTGAGGCACGCCCTTTCTTATTAATAAATAAATAATAAAAATCATTTATTTCATCTATATAAAGTTCATACACACATTTATATACACATCACAACATCATTAATACATATTAAGTAAATAATTAACAGTAAAATCACAAATAAATAGTAAAAATAAATTCATCGAAGACATATTATAAAACAATACAAAACATTAATAATTTAATTAATTCATAATAATAATCATTTTATAAAAGGTGCCAAACTAGCATGCAGTATCATCCACCTCTCCAGGATCAACGAGTCCCATCTCTCAGACAACACATTTAGGACACCGTTAGTACTGCCTCGGAAGCGCTTTAGCAGCGAGGCGCTCCGTTTTCTAATGACTGCGTAGAAATAATCTGTTTGCGCTTGCGCGAACATTGTGGAAGCGCTGCAGAACCGTGGCAACCCTAACAGCATCCTAAATGCGTTGTTGTACTGGACGCGCAGGGCACTGTAAGCTCGCAGAGTATAATTGACCCATAGACTACACGTGTACAACGACTGACAATAAGCTTTGAATAAAGACACTTACTGGTGTAGTACAGCGTGCAAACCTGCGTGCCAACATGTTATTGCGCACAGACAGCGCCCTGCGCTCCCGCTCAATGTCCTCATTGTCACATAGATTATCTGAGACCCAATGACCCAGATATTTAAAATGGTTCACCCTATTCAAAGTTGTACCACATAGAGTAATAGGAGGTAAGTTATAGAATCAGGCGTTACTTTGCGGAAATCCATGACATTAAAATAAAATGTTATGAAAAATATTTAGCTTTAATTCCGCTACAAAAATCCAAGCTTGGCAGCAGGATGCAGTCCCCCCCCCCCTCTCACTCTCATGCAAATATGCACATGGAGGAAAGCCCACCCTCCCACCCTCCCGCCCTCATGCATATGCAAACATACACGAATAGTGAGAACAAAGGAAGGAGCATGCCATGCAACCAAACCAATACTCGACACGTGTTTCGCCCCTCCACGGGGCATCCTCAGGAGATGTTGACTCGACAACCGCTCGGGAGCGAATGAGCCAGATAGACGGCTCTCGCTCCTTTATATAGCGTAATAATGACGCATTGGCATCGGTCGATACAAACGTCACAAAGACGTTTGCATCGACCTACCTGCAATCATACTTAAAAGAGGTGATGTAATTAAGTTCGTTTGTTCATTCAACAGTGTATAGTTGTTATTATTATTATGTTTAGAAATTTCTAACTGTTCCAACACACACAACCGAAAACTTTTATCACATACATGGAGAATGTTGTACGTATTATTGTCGCTCAAGGAATGGCCGGTATCGATTAAATGTTTTGCAAAATGTGATTTTTCTGAATGGCCATTCCTGTAGGCGGCAACATGCTCCTTGTACCTTATTTCGAAGTTACGGCCTGTCTGACCTACATAGACCCCGTTGCAATCATTGCATACTAATTTATAAATACCGGATTTTTTTGAATTTTCTAATTTATCTTTACCGTTACATAGATTACGTAAATTATGATCTGATCGAAAGGCAACGAAAACATTATGTTTTTTAAGAATATTCGCGATTTTATCGGAAATGGGGCCTATGTAAGACAGACTACCGACATACTTGTTAATTTGTTCGGGGGTACATGCATAAAGTAGTGAGCGAGCCCTGTCATTCCGTTTATTCTGAATTATATTATCAATAACTTGTTTGGAATACCCGTTTGAAATTGCGATTTGATATAATATTTTTAGTTCTTTGACGTAATTATCTGTGGAGAGTGGGACAAACAATAAACGGTGGACATAGCTGCGGAAGGCTGCAAGTTTGTGTTGTAATGGGTGACAGGAAGAAGCGGGAATTGTAATGTCGGTGTGAGTGGGTTTACGGTAAATTTGGAAATCGAGTTTATCATTAACTCTAGTGATTGTTAGATCTAAAAAGTCCTCCATGTGCATATTTGCATGAGAGTGAGGGGGGGGGGGGGACTGCATCCTGCTGCCAAGCTTGGATTTTTGTAGCGGAATTAAAGCTAAATATTTTTCATAACATTTAATTTTAATGTAATAGGAGGTACAAGTGAGTAAAGTTTGGTACCGGTTTTAAATATCATGTACTCACTTTTCTTTGGGTTGTATCTGAGTCCATGGGCCCCAGCATAAGTCTCGCACATGTGCAGCAGCTTGCGCAACCCTCTAACTGACGGGCTCAGCAGTACCATGTCATCTGCATAGCTAATGTTGTTTAAAGGTACTCCGCCTATAGAGCAGCCTACATTAGCACTGCTAAGCTCGTCAATCAATTGATTCATATACAGATTGAACAGACGAGGTGAGGTTAACCCCCCCTGTCTCACCCCGCAGTTCAACCTGTATACGTCCGACTGCGTATCAGCCCATCTCACGCTGTTTTTCTGGTGACCATACCAATATCTAAATACCGACACTATCTCACTCGGAATCTGTGTTTCAGTCTGCAACTTATGCCACAGCTTATCGTAACTCACCAGATCGAAGGCTTTTGAGAGATCTAAATAACAAGCAGTCTGCTTGAGACAGAGGATGGCACTCTCAGTCGATAAACCAGGCGTGAAACCAAATTGCCGATCATTAACTTGTATGTATTTCTGTAACTGTTGGTCAAGCAGTCTGTCCAGCACCTTAGAAATAACAGTGGCGAGCGAGATAGGCCTATAGTTAGATACGTCCGATGCATCACCAGTTTTGTTTTTTAAAATCGGTACTACAACTGTATACATCAGATCATCCGGCAGGTAATTATGACTAATACATAAATTAAACAGCATGGTCAGGACTCTCGGCAGATGAGCGCCAGCGTACTTCAAATGCTCAATGCTAAGGTTACCATGGCCAGGAGACTTCCCTCTTATCATATTTTTGATTATACTGCCAACCTGTTTTGCTGTGAATCTGACACTGACATCCCCCTGCCGATCCCCTGCATCGAATACCTGAGACGCCGGTCCGAGCGGTGATTCTACCTTAAAATGGGACTGAAAAAGGTTTGCGATATCCCCGGGTTCCTGAACGTCACCCACACTCACTGGAAGACTCGACCTTGGATTTAATTTATTTATTGTTTTCCAAAACCTGTTAAAATTCTTGTCAGTGTGAAATTTTGCAATATTATCCATTTTAATTTGGGTTTCCCTGTTTTGACAAAATTGTAATTTTGATTTAAATATTTTCCTGGTCTCGCACATTCTATTATAAATATACCCTGACTTAGGTTTCCCATATAGATGCCACGTTTGGAAGCAAAGTCGAGCCTCTCTGTGAGCACTACTCACGTTTTTAATCCAACCCGCGTATATACTTCTTATTTTTATTTCTAGGTGTGATGAAACTTAGTTGGGCACCTCTCGCTAATATGTTAACAATATTATTATACAATTTATCTAGTATTGTAGCGGAAGAAAACCCCGTTGGTGTGAATTAAATCAACTTTATTAACCACGTTACAATAGGTGAGAGAAAGACAGCGCTAAACTGACAGGGACCCGGTATCGTGTACCCTGTAGTACAATTACTTATGGAACTAACTAACTAAATCACAATGCAGAGGCCCGGTATCGTGCACACTGAATTGCTCCTAACGTTAAGCGATAAGTTATTCTACACAAAGTTAAACGAAGACTTTACGTTTCCGCGTGTAACGAAGCCATTGCGCGATCTAATTCGACGCCAACGCCATCTATCGAGGTAAGGTGTCAACTCTTGCAGTTTGTTCCTTGTTTGGGCTTTGTTTGTATTGGTTTTCGCTACAGTCTCCCCCTCTGATCAGGAAGACGTCCCGACGACATGATCAGGATCTGGTGTCGTTGTAAAGTGTAAAAAATCCCGTTTGCTAATCGGCTACCTACCTTGGTCGACCACGTGGACGAATACTTTGACAGGGCTGCTGACTAGCAGCTTTCCTCGGTTGTCCTCGTTTACGCAAGGGACGAACAGGCGGCGGCAGTGAATCACTATCACCACTATAAGAAACAAGGGCTGAGGTATGATATGTTCCCGCGACCTGTTCTGGGTTATCGGGTTTTGCTAGTATGTAAGAGGTAGCTCCCTGGTGTTCCTTAACAACATATGATCCATCTCGTCGTGGAGCGAATTTAGCACTCTCCCCTCGAGCTGCCTTGCTAACCGGGTGCGTCGTCACAAGAACTAAATCTCCGGGCTGATACCCAGGATCTGGCCGTCGCGCTTTGTCGGCATACCTTTTCCTTTGCTCTTCTTTATCTTCTCGGACTTCACGTACTCTCTCCAGGGTATTAGCCATCATGAGTAACTTCGGGGTGATTTCTGGTACGAAGTTTTCAGAGACTACGATTTGCTTGAAGTTATGTGCAATATCGTCTGGAGTTCGGAGTTCTCTACCGAAAGTGAGATATGCGGCAGTATGCCCAGTTACTAGGCTAGACGCAGTATTCATAGCAAAGCGAACATACGCCAGCTTGTTTTCCCAAGAACGATGATCATCCTGGACTAGAATACCTAATTGGGTCTTCAAATCTCGATTTTTTCTCTCTACCGGGTTGGCGCATGGATGATAAACCGGAGTGAGTGAGTGTTTTATCCCAAGGCAGTGCGTTAACTTTTGCATTACTGCACTAACGAACTGAGGGCCGTTATCACTGTGAATACGCCTGGGTATACCATAGCGAAGGAACACTTCGTCAATCAGGACCGTAGCACAGGCTTCAGCACTTGCTGTCTGCAGGGCACAGAGTTCTACCCAGCCAGTTGCGACATCTTCGATGATAAGAATCCAATTCTTTCCGGTCGGTGTCGTAGGTAAGGGTCCAAACAAATCAAACGCTATAATTTCAAACCGCTGGTTGATTGCCGTGGTTTGAAGTAGTCCAGCAGGCTTCAGGTTACTCGGCTTGAACCTTTGGCAATCTATACAATTCTTCACGTAAGCGTCAATATATCGCCGCATGCCTCTCCAAAAATATCGATGACTTATTCGTTGATACGTCTTGTCAACCCCGTAGTGGCCCGCGAGTGGGTCATCATGGTACGTTGCCAAATTCGTGGCCCACTCGTGTTGCGGCGCTACTAGTTGCGCATCTTCACCGTCCCCATCAGGGTTTTACCTATACAACACCCCGTTATTCATAAGGTAACCCTTTCCACTCCAGTATCTTGCTTGCTCGCTTCCTTCTGCTTCAAGGGCCTGTACTACTCCTGCAACATGTTCATCTTTCAACTGTTGTTCTCGTACGTCGCGAGAACTTCGAGATGGCATATCTGCTGAAATGCTACATATTCCACAATCAGTGGAGTCATTGTCACAATTGGGTCGCGACAGAAAGTCTGCAACAACATTAGATCGGCCTGGAATATACTTTATATTTACATCAAAAGCTTGGATCAGCAGGGCCCACCCAACAGTCTCCTCGCGAGGGGTAGGGAAGGAGGGGATTGTTGTCCGTAGCTAATTTCTGCCGGAGCGGAGGAGTCGCTCCCGAGGGCTCCCTATCTGCGCTCTGCGGCTGCAGAATGCACGACCAGGGAGCGAGGCGGGGTAGACCTCGGGCCGTTTCTACGGACCGAGGTCGAGGGGTTTCCGCGGCGTGCACGTCGCGGTGACAGAGGTGGGGAAGACCGTGGGTTACTCCTCAACCTGCGGTTTAAGGGCATCCGCGGCGAGGTGTTAGAGCCAAGGTGCCGGGTGGTGGGTAGGTTAAGTTTAGGTTAGGAGGGGAAAAGAAAAAAAAAAAAAAAAAAGAATAGTTACTAGTTTTTTAGATTAGTCCTAGTTTGTAGATACCGAGCAGCGGGCGGTTTATCTCGCACCGGAGGCATCTGCGGGCCTCGGGAGGCCTAAATACCCTCCCAAAAGAGCAGCCGCATCGCCTTGGGGAAGCGGTGTGCGTACTACCCAATCGTAAAATGAAAATGTCCGACAAAGAGTGTGTTTTGTCATGCGCTCCGGCTGACGCCCGGCGCTCGCAGGTACCCGGGCCTGCGAGTGTGAAATTGACGACCGATGGAAGCACAGGGGTAGGTGACCAGGCCCCTGTAGCGGATGTGATTACTGGAAACTTTGCTATGTCATGCGACCCGGTTGACACCCGGCGCTCGCAGGTATCTGGGCCTGCGAGTGTCAAATCTGTTACCGACGGACGCGCAGGGGTAGGCGACCATGCCCCTGCAGCAGTCATGGATACTGGAAGTGCTGGCAAACGGTCGCAAGGGACGTCTTCCGTAAGGAAACGTCCAGTTTGCCAGTCCTCAGAAGAGGAAGGATTGCCGGCCCCCAAGTTGCCTACTCCCAGGCGGGGTCGACCGGCATCGAGAGGGGCGAGTGCTTCGCAGCCGCGGAGGGATGGGCGCGGGCGTTTTGTGCCCTCCAATGCCTCGGTGGCTAGCGAAGCAGAGAGTGACGTGGGGGTCACCACTGAGGACCCTGGCGATGGCGGTGACAGCTGTGCCTCGCTAGGGAGCTCAACGCCGCCAAGAGGGAGCAGCGCAAAGCCGTCGCGGCCGACGAAGTGTCGGAAATGGCCCGACGCGCACGCGAGCGACGAGCTACTCTGGCGGCGGAAGGGGGAGAGCCTTCGGCGGTGCCACTAAGTCTGGCAGCCTGAAGGGCACGTTCACCCGCGGCTTGAAGGAGGCTGCCGCAGATATCAGGGAGGCGGTTGGCGTCCTCCTCAACAGGACGGCCTCTGACGAGGTCGCGAAGCTGCAGGAGGAGAACAGCCGCCTCCGAAGTGACCTGGAGGACCTCCGGCGGCAAGTCGCTGCGCTAAGCGAGCAGCAGCGGCGACGCCCGTCCGCCGATGCCGCACCAGTGGTGGCCCCTACTCCCGCACAGGGTCCGGCAATCGCTCGTACCGACGATGAGGTCGAGCGCATTGTCCGGATCTGCATGCTCCAGTGCGGGAGCATGATGAATGCCCGGTTGGAGGCGATTTCTCGGCGTCTCCTACCGGAAGTCCTACGTCCGCCCCTAGCGGCCGACATACGGAGGACCGGGGAGCCGCCAAGACTCCCGCCTCAGAAGAGGAAGCCCGCGGAGGGTGAAAAAAGGCCCGCGAAGGGAGCCCCCTCGAGCGAGCCCACGACTGCCGGGTCTAAGGGTGAACCTTGGGCGAAACTAAACTAAATTAACTAAGAAAAGTAATAAGAATGTTATAGTCTGTGGAGATTGGAACATAGACGTTTTAAAAAATGATTCTGTATCTAAAGAACTTTGCTCTATTTTAAATAATTATAATATAACTAATCATGTGTGTAAGCCTACAAGAAAGAACTCGTGCATTGATCTAATTACTAGCAATATGTCAAAAGTAAATACGGACATACATTACGTTGCATTGTCGGACCATGAGACATGCCAAACGATAACTTTTAAAGCAAATCTGTCAACTGTGCAATGTAAAAACAAATTTTGGTTTGAGGAAGTGAGAGACATAAGTTGTGAGAATACTCAAAAGTTTATCGACTGCGTATCCTCATTATCGTTTTCCGACGTTTTTGAAACCGAGGATACTAACGCTGCTTTTAACTGTTTTCACGACACTTTTACATTATTCTATAACTTATGTTTCCCAAAAATCCTTGTAAAAATGAATAAAAAGCCTATCAGAAATCACTGGATTACCAAGGGTATTAAAAAATGCAGTATTAAAAAAAGATGTTTGTATATCAAATACCGACTATCAAATGCAAACAAAAAGCAAAACTTGAAATCATACGAAAAATACTCAAAAACTTTAAGAAAATGTATCTTTCTAGCTCATAAATTAAACAACGCACGATACTTACTAAATTCTAAAAATAAAAGTAAGGCCTCTTGGCAAATTATTAAAAATATTAATAACGATGTCTCACATAAATACAATAATAAGTGACGGCAAAATCTACTCTGAACCTAACACAATAGCAAACGAATTCAATAAATTCTTTATAAATATAAGTAATAACAGTAATCCTTTAAGTGAATTAACTACTTACAATCATTATGAATCTAGTTTAAAACATTATCCCAACTCAATATACTTGACCCCAGTACATAAAGATGATATACTAAAAATTATTGCTTCCTTAAAAAACACAAATTCTACTCGATATGATGATATCAATACAAAAATCTTAAAACTATGCTCTACAAGTATATCAGAACCTCTAGCTCATATTATAAATTAATCGTTGTATCATGGTGTGTTTCCAGATCGTCTTAAACTTTCCATTGTTAAACCACTATTTAAAAAGGGTGACAAGACTGATTTTAATAACTATCGTCCCATTACACTAATACCGATATTGTCAAAAGTTTTTGAAAAGGCTATTCACGTTAGAATTTATAATTTCTCTACTAAATATCAAATTTTAAAATCGGAACAGTTTGGGTTTACAAAAAATAAATCGACTACACTAGCTTGCTTTAATTTAATCAATCTTGTTACAACTTGTCTGAACAAAAGAATACCAATAACATCTATTTTTATTGATATGTCTAAGGCATTTGACATCGTAGATCACAAGTTATTATTGCTTAAATTAAATAGATATGGAATAAGGGGAAATGCGTTGAAATTAATAGAAGATTATCTTGGTGGTCGAACGCAGTGTGTTGAGGTATCAAGTTACTTTAAAAATCGTAAAGCAGTCGTCAGATCTCAATATAAGCCAAATAATTATGGCGTTCCACATATATTAATGATCTACCAAATATAACCACACATAAGTGTGTGTTGTACGCAGATGACATTACCATTAATATTCAAAATAATACAAATAATATAGAATATGAAAAAGAAATAAATAGAACTTTGGTTAGAATTATAGACTGGTTAAGGCATAACAATCTACAAATTAATATAAGTAAGACAAAAATGATTAGATTTCAGACATACAATACTAGACAGGAAGCACTAAAAATAGAATATAAAGATAATGTTGTCAGTGAAGTCGAAAACACCAGGTTTTTGGGCATAACCATAGATAAATATTGTAATTGGAAGGCACATATTGATAACCTATGCATTAAACTAGAGAAATTTGTTTATGTCCTGTATCGCTTAAGACGTGTAGCCAATATGCAGGCAGCATTATCTGCCTACCACGGATATGTATCCTCAGTAATACGATACGGCTTAATAATATGGGGTAACTCTGTCGACTCCATTAGAGTGTTTAGAGGGCAGAAGAAATGCATAAGATCTCTATGTGGACTGCACCAGCTAGATAGTTGTATTCCATATTTCCAAAAACATCACATTTTGCCACTCCCGTCAATGTACATATTTGAAATTTCGGTTTTCGTGCATAAAAACAGCATGTTGTTCGAAAAACATAATGATGTTGTTGAAAGGGCTAGTCGACAAAAACACAAATTAAATATACCCAAACAAAGAATACAACTATACTCGAGAAACGTTTTTTGCATGGCAATACATATTTATAATAAATTACCAGCTTGTTTTAAAGAAATGAACATAAGAAATTTTAAAAATAATTTATTTAAGTTCCTTTTATCTAAATGCTATTATTCGATCAGTGATTTTTTAAACGAGAAGCCTGATTGGAAATTTTAAATGTAAGTGTTATTGTGCTTTTATTTTATAGTAATTGTTTTGCAATTTGTTGTTATGTGTAAGTTTTAGTATAGTCATTATTTGTACCTTCTCAAATATTTGTGCGTCGGAAACGGCAGAATATTATGGAGCAAAATGTTTTTATGTAATATCTTAATTGTACCATATTCTAACAAATAAATATATCTTATCTTATCTTATCTTATCTTATCTAAAGTCGTGGGCCGTAAGAAGGTCCGCAAAGCCGCCAAAAAGGCCGCGGCCGCGGCACGTGCCTCCAGCCGAAACGCAAATACGGTTGCGCGGCCTGCGAGGCGGACTGAGAAAGGCGGTCGCAAAGGGCCGGCCGTGCATGCCCCGCGCTCCGAAGCATTGACGCTCACGCTACAACCCGGAGCTGCGGAGCGCGGTGTGACGTACCGGTCGGTCATTGCTGAGGCCAAGGCCAAGATCAAATTATCAGATCTTGGTCTTCAGTCCGTCACCGTCAGGCAGGCTGCCACGGGTGCGCGGCTGTTTGAGGTGGCTGGTGCTGCGAGCGGCAGCGCCGAAAAGGCGGACGCTCTGGCCGCTAAGATGAGGGAAGTCCTCAACCCTGAGGACGTCCGGGTCTCCAGGCCGGTGAAAACCGCAGAGGTGCGGATCACCGATCTGGACGATTCGGTGACCTCTGAGGAGGTGGTGGCGGCCGTTGCCCGAAGGGGTGAGTGTCCGCCAGACAGCGTGCGGGTCGGCGAAATACGCGCCGATGCCACTGGACTCGGCGTGGTCTGGGTTCGGTGCCCTGTGGCGTCGGCGAAGAGGATCGCCGACAGCAGCGAATTGCTGGTGGGCTGGGTTGCAGCGGGTGTAAAACTCCTGCAGCCTCGGGCTTTGCGGTGCTTCCGGTGCCTGGAAAAGGGGCACGTCCGGGCCAAGTGCACCGCCGAGGTCGACCGTAGCGATTTATGCTTTCGCTGCGGTCAGCCCGGCCACAAGGCGGCCCAGTGTTCCGCGGCGCCCCACTGTATCCTGTGTTCGGCTGCAGGGAAGCCAGCGGGACACCTGGCGGGCGGAGGGGCCTGTGGCGCGCCTGCCGGCAAGGCCAAAAAGAAAAAGAAGGGGGGCTCGAAACCTGCCGGGGAAACCTCGCCACCCCCGCAGGCTAGAAGCTCCGCGGCCGATTCCCGGCCCAGGACCGTTGCCGAGGGAATGGAGTGTCAATAATGGCACAAAAACATTTCCTCCAGGGCAACATCAACCACTGTGCCAGAGCTCAGGATCTTTTACTCCAGAGCATGGCAGAGTGGTCGATTGACGTGGCTGTGGTCGCCGAGCCGTACCTCATCCCCGCCCGTAAAAACTGGCTGGGGTGCGCTGACGGTTTGGTGGCCATTATTGGCGAGACTCTAATCGACCCGTCTAGGGGCCGTGGCTGGGTTGCTGCGGTCTCGGGCGGCATCGTCATTGTGGGGGCGTACTTCTCCCCCAACAAGAGTCTCGCCGACTTTGAGGGTTTCCTTGTCGAGTTGGGCGCCGTCGTAGGCCGCTACCACCCTCGTCCCGTTCTTGTGCTCGGGGATCTCAACGCCAAGTCATCGGCGTGGGGATCTCCGGTCACTGACCTTCGGGGCGAGGTGCTGGAGGAGTGGGCGGTTGCGACAGGCCTGGTCGTCCTGAATCGGGGTTCGGAATTTACGTGCGTGCGACAGCGGGGCGGGTCGATAGTGGACGTTTCGTTCGCTAGCCCCTCTGTCGCCGGCCGGGTCCGCGACTGGCGTGTCGCTGTGGAGGTGGAGACGCTATCGGACCACCGGTATATCCGGTTCGACGTCTCTGCCCAGACCACGGACGGCCGCCATCCAACAACCCCGATCAACGACGGCCCGCGTTGGGCGCTTAAGCGCATCGACAGGGAACTACTCGAGGAAGTAGCCTTAGTCCAGTCTTGGACCTGGGAGTCGGCGACGGACGGCCCCGTCGACGTCGAGGCGGTGGCGCTGCGGTTTCGCGGGGCGATGACGCAGATCTGCGACGCGTCCATGCCCCGTGTCCGCCAACAGTCCGCAAGGCGCCGGGTGTACTGGTGGACCGCTGAGATCGCGCAATTGCGCGTGGCGTGCGTTGCGGCCCGCCGCAGGTACACCCGATACCGCAGACGGCGTCGACGGGATACCGCCGAGGAGGACGCGCTGTATGAGGTGTACCGCGCGTCCAAGGAGACTCTGTGGCTGGCCATCGGCGACTCAAAGTCGCGTGCCAGGGAGGAGCTGCTGGGGTCCCTAGATCGGGACCCGTGGGGGCGTCCCTACCGCTGGGTAAGGGGCAAGTTGCGTCCCTGGGCGCCCCCACTGATGCAGACCATGCAGCCGCAGCTGCTGGAGGTGGTGGTGAAGACCCTCTTCCCTGTGCGAGTGGGACATGTTCCCCTGCCGATGGCATCGCCCTCAGCCACAGACTCTCCGGAAGAGAAGAGCACCGATGTCCCCGAAGTGACGCAAGAGGAGACGAGAGCGGCCGTGTCGCGATTCCGGGCTAAGAACACAGCGCCCGGACCCGACGGAGTTCCTGGCCGAGCTCTCGTCTTGGCTCTGAAGGAGCTAGAGCCCCAGCTGAGGGGGCTCTTCACAGCATGTCTCGAGCGGGGTCAGTTTCCCGGCGTATGGAAGGAGGGAAGGCTGGTCCTGCTCAGAAAGGAGGGGCGCCCTGCGGACTCGCCGTCCGCGTATCGGCCCATAGTGCTGCTCGACGAGGCGGGCAAACTGTTCGAGCGGATTATCGCGGATCGCCTCATCGGCCACTTGTGCAGAGAGGGGCCGGACCTGGACGAGAACCAGTTCGGTTTTCGTCGGGGGCGCTCCACCATAGACGCAATCATGCGCGTGAGGACCCTGGCGGAGGAGACGGTGTCCCGGGGTGGGGTGGTGTTGGCGGTGTCTTTAGACATCTCCAACGCATTCAACACCCTACCCTGGAGCTGTATTCGGGAGGCGCTGAAACACCATCGCGTGCCTCCCTACCTCCGCCGTACAGTAGGGGCTTTTCTGGAGGACAGATGCGTCACCTATCGGGGACGTGACGGTGCTCGTCGGCACTTCATGTCGTGCGGTGTTCCACAGGGATCGGTCTTAGGACCGCTCCTGTGGAACATCGGTTACGACTGGGTGCTGAGAGGTGAGCTCCCGTCGGGCGCAGACTTGACGTGTTATGCGGACGACACGCTTGTCACTGCCCGGGGGAGCTCGCTCAGGGAAGCGACGTTGATGGCCACGGCTGCGGTGTCACAGGTGGTGAACCGCATCCGGCGCCTGGGGCTGGAGGTGGCCCTAAACAAGTCGGAGGCCATAGTGTTTCATGGCCCCCGACGGGCGCCGGCGCCGGGATCACACATTGTGGTCGGTGGGGCTCGGATAGCTGTCGGGTACACCATGAAGTACCTGGGATTGGTGCTCGACAGCCGATGGGAATTCGGGCCTCACTTCCGGCGGCTAGCGCCCAAGCTGATGGGCGCGGCGGGCGCGCTTTCAAGGTTGCTTCCCAACATGGGGGGCCCGAGCGCCGCCTGTAGGCGGTTGTACGTGGGAATCGTGCGATCCATAGCCCTTTACGGGGCTCCTGTGTGGGCGCTGGACATGATGGCCAGCACTCTCGCCATTCTGCGCAAGCCGCAGAGGGCGATGGCCGTCAGAGTCGCCCGCGGGTACCGCACGATTTCCTACGAGGCGGCTTGTGTCCTGGCCGGATCCCCGCCCTGGGACCTGGAGGCGAAAGTACTCGCGTCATTATACCGATGGCGCGAGGAAGAGCGGGCGCGGGGCTCGACGCCGGTGCAGCGACAGATCGAGCTGCGCCGAGGAGAGCTCCGTCAGGTCCTGGTGGCGGAATGGCGGCAAAGGCTTCTGCGCCCTGCCGCCGGCCTCGCTACCGTCGAGGCGATCCGGCCAGTACTCGACGTCTGGCTCGGGAGAAGGCACGGTTCTCTGTCGTTCAGGGTGGCGCAGGTGCTGTCGGGGCATGGGTGCTTCGGCAAGTACCTGTGTCTCATGGGCAGGGAGCCGGACGCTCGGTGCCACCACTGCGTCCATTGCGGGGAGGACACGGCGCAACACACGCTCGCTGAGTGTGTAGCTTGGGAGGAGCAGCGCCGTGTCCTCACAAATGAAGTAGGAGGCGATCTGTCGCTGCCGGCCGTAGTGCAGAGTATGGTCGGTAGCGCAGAGTCGTGGGACGCGGTGGTGTCCTTCTGCGAGGACGTGATGTCGCAGAAGGAGACTGCGGAACGGGAGAGGGAGATCTCGTCTCTCTTCCCCGGCCGCAGAAGGCGCACCGGGCGCAGGAGAAGGGCGGACAACGCCCTTTTCCGCCCCCCATGAATGGGTCCAGGGGCGAGGGACTTGGGGAAGTCCCCGCCCCCTAACCGCTGGACCCGAGGCGTAGGCGCGCGCCTCCGAGGCGGAGCACGGGGTAGTCTTACACCTCACTACCCCGTGCACGAGAGGAGGCCCGGACAACCGGGCCAGCACCAGCGTGGGGCTGCGGAAGAATTTGGATTCCCGCGGCCCCACGTGCACGTGCGAGGAGGAGACACCGGGGGGTTTTAGCCGGTAAGAGTCCGGCATGCCCCTCCGCCTCTCCCCAGGCGGAGGAAGTCCATGAGGATTTCCCCCCGGAAAAAAAAAAAAAAAAGCAGGGCCCACCGAGCTAACCTCCCTGTAGGTGACTTCAATGTCATTAGCCATTTCAGGGCTTGATGATCCGTTACCACAGTGACGTGCACTCCTTCGATATATCCTCGAAATTTCGTCAGAGCCCACACTACCGCAAGTGCCTCTCGTTCCGTGGTATTGTAGTTACGCTCGGCAGGAATTAATAGCCGGCTGGCATATTCGACAGGATGCTCCTCATCTCCCTCCCCCTGCACCAAAACTGCTCCGAGCGCATAATTGCTTGCATCGGTTTGTATAATGTAGGGTTTGGCGTCATCCGCTTGCTTTAGTATTGGTGCTGTTGTTAGGAGTTCTTTTAGCTGCGTGAAAGCACTTTCCTGCTCTTAGCGCCAGGTCCAAACACTATTCTTCTTTGTTAAGCGTGTTAACGGCTCACTGATTTTTGCAAAATCCTTTATGAAACGGCGGTACCAAGAGCATGTCTGTATGAAGGACAACAAGTGCTTCAGATTCTTTGGGGGTGGCATTTTAACTATTGCAGCCACTTTATCTGGGTCGACTTGTTGTAGGCCATTAGGGGTAATATAGTGCCCTAGGTACTTCACTACTGAGCAACAGAAATGGCATTTAGGGAGTTTAACTGCCAAATTGTTTTTGTGTAGCGTTTTCAGCAATTTGTCAAGGTCTTCAAGGTGGGATTCAAACGTCACAGATCGGAGGATTAAATCGTCAAGATAAGCTGTGATTTTAACCTCGCTCAGACTTACTTTGACCCGGTCTATCAACCTTTGAAAGGTAGCAGGCGCATTCCGGAGTCCGAAGGGCATTCTTTTGAAACGATAGATACCAAAAGGTGTTATGAAGTCTGTCTTGTCTTGGTCCTCGTCTCTGACCTTGACTTGCCAGTAGCCTGCGCGAAGATCCAGGGTAGACATAAAAGGAGTTGGTTTGGCTTCTCGAAGAAGATCGGCCATTCTAGGCATAGGATATGCATCTGGGGTCGTAACGGCGTTTAGTCGCCGGTAATCTACACAAACGCGTATCGTTCCGTCTTTCTTTGGCACCATAACCACTGGAGCAGCCCATGCGGATGCGCAAGGTTCGATTATCCCTTCTACTAACATTTTCTGAATCTCCTTTTCCAGTAACTCACGGCGACGTGGAGAAAGTCTGTAAGGTGGAACAGTGATTGGGCTATGGTCACCTATGTTAATACAGTGCTCAGCTAGTGTTGTCGGTTCCTTTCCAGGTTGAAACACTTTCTCATTTCTCAACAAGACTTCCTTCAAGCGTTGTTTTTGTGTCCCTTGCAAATTCCCGTAATCTACTTCATCTATTGCGATGGAGTTCAGTCCTATGTCTTCACTAGTGTACCCAGGAAAAAGATCTTTCGAATGCGGAGACAGGGTAACTTCGGCACTATCTACGGCCTGCCTTGCATCTTCAAGCATATATTCGGCGAACCGAGGCGAGTACCCATCAAATAGTTGTCGTTTGGAACGCTTTGGTGGGGTTGCAACACCATCTATTGGTATCAGCCTATAAGGCGGTAGACATGCCTCCGTTGGTTCTGGACATGTACTCCTAGCAGCTCCTTGCATTGGCATGGACGGCATGTGCAACGTAGTGGCAGCTTCCGTTGGTGACCGACATTCAATATGGGCCATAGAAACATCGTAGTTTTCCTCTTCCTCCAGCTCATAAATTATGCTGGGTTTATCCATAAAGTGCCACGTCATCTGACCTAAGCTCAGTACCATGCCAGCGTCTTGTATAAAGCCAACTCCGAGTAAAGTTTTGTTATCTCTGGCTTCGGGTAGAACGACGAAAGTTGTCAGTATGCTGCGATTACAAAGCTTGACTGGCACCTTAGTAGTCAGGACGTTCTTTTCCTTTCTAATGCCATCCGCCATGGTAACCTCTACGTTTTGTTCCACAAATTGACACCCTTGCTGTTGTAAGCATTTATAAAGTTGAAAGGATGCCACACTTGTTTTAGCACAAGTATCGATGTAGGCGGTGCCTGATATGTTATAAATACCAATGCCTATTATAGGTCTAACCCGCGCGTCTGTGTGCACATTAAACGCACAGAAATCAACCTTTTCATGTTTGGCCACACTCTGCTGCTTATCCTGCTTGCATTTAGGACATTTGCTCCGCATAACTCCCAGGGTTCCGCATCCGTAGCACGAAAATGTTGGCGTGGATGGCGACGGGGCCTGCGTTGCAACAGCCTCCATGTTGACTTGTCGATTACTTTGTCCTTCAGCTTTGATGCGTTTGCGGCATTGATCCACGGTGTGCCCTACCACTCTGCAGTACGTACAGCGAATTTTTTTTGTAGTCCCACTAGATGTAGGTTGCGGTTTCTTGGAAGTTTCCATGTACAATTGCTCCATTGCTCGCGCTGCTTTCAGAAGGCTATCAAACGATGTAATGGAGTCGCGAGGAACTTTTTCGCGGATCCTATGGTGTAGCTGCCCATATATCATGTCTAGTTGATGGCGTTCTGGTATTGGTGGCTGTGAAAGCTGTGCCAGAAGAGCGCGATGTTTTGCGCTTTTTGAAAAATCACGTATCCAGAAGGCTTTGGGGCAAAAGCGTGCCGCAGGCGGTTTTCAAATTCCTCCCAGGTTGTGACAGTTTCCTTGACGCCTTGCTACCATACAGCAGCCTCCCCCTTTAAAATCAATGGCAGAGTCTGTATTGCATCTTGGTCGGAGATTTTCTGGACCTTTTTATAAATCGAGGACGCTGCTAAGAACTCTTCCACTTGTTCGGTTTGCACTTGGCATCAGCAAACGAAGCTACGCTATTGTTGGTATTAGCTTGAATCGCCTGTATGGTTGCTGATGCAATGGAGGAAACCATCTCGCGAAGTTGGTCCGAGTACATATTTACTGACGTCATTATTTTTACAGGGGGCGTCTTTTCAGTCTTCACACCGTCAGGAACTTCCTTTTTCAGTACCCTATCTGGCTTGGGTCTCAGGGTGATTCCTTGCTCAGGAATATTGTCCAGCTTGGTGGTTTCGGGCCCCCGTTGGGCGCCAGTTCTAGCGGAAGAAAACCCCGTTGGTGTGAATTAAATCAACTTTATTAACCACGTTATAATAGGTGAGAGAAAGACAGCGCTAAACTGACAGGGACCCGGTATCGTGTACCCTGTAGTACAATTACTTATGGAACTAACTAACTAAATCACAATGCAGAGGCCCGGTATCGTGCACACTGAATTGCTCCTAACGTTAAGCGATAAGTTATTCTACACAAAGTTAAACGAAGACTTTACGTTTCCGCGTGTAACGAAACCATTGCGCGATCTAATTCGACGCCAACGCCATCTATCGAGGTAAGGTGTCAACTCTTGCAGTTTGTTCCTTGTTTGGGCTTTGTTTGTATTGGTTTTCGCTACAGTATTACTTTATGTTCCACATTATTACATAATCTGTCCGCACAATCACGGAACTCATGAGGAAAATCAAAATTTTGAAGCTGAGAGTTACAATAATCAAAATATTTATCAATCTGTTTGTCGGACCTTTTACTCCATTTTACTCTGTATAGAGAATTAGTATTAGAAATTATTGTTTTAGGCAAGATAAAATCAAAATTACACTCCACTAACAGGGGAAAATGATCTGACCAGGATGTATCATATATAACGGACACATTTAACACTAATTGTCTAGCGGCGCTAGTTATTATGCAATGATCTAGCCAACTTTGAGTACTATAAACATCACTTACAAATGTATATGTGTTTTCTGGCAACAGTTCCATGTCCACACATGCCCATGTGTGATCTGCACAGAAACCCAATAATTCTTTCGCAAATAAGCCGCCAGGATGCGAGTTAAAGTCACCGAGTATAAACACAGATTCAATATCACTTTCGCTCTCAATTATAGCACTTATTTCACCAAGACATTCAGTAAATAAGGGTAGGTTTTCACATTTATTAGTGGGCATGTATACTGATAACACTAAAATATAACGCTCGTTATCAAGTTTTATCTTAATCGCCGCTACACGCTCACTACGGCACTGTATAACTGTGACAGTCGGTAACGCACACTTTCTCCACAACAAAGCTACTCCTCCATACGGCCTTCCACTTAGGACTCCGGTAGATGTGTCCACGGCAGACTTCCCTGTGAAAGAGAATGCCTCGTCAATACCACCAAGGAAGGGCAAATCATGAGGAAGTAGCTAAGTCTCCTGAAGAGCCACAATATCCGCCGAGCGGCAAAGTTTTCGTACACATTCAAGTGACCTTTTAACATTTTTACAGTTAAAACTAACCAGTTTTCTTGTGTTAACATCCATGAGAAGGTAGTTATTTTTCTTATGGTGTTTCTATAACCATATCTCGATACGAGTTCCGTGAAATATTTTTTCGCAATTTTAAGGAAAAAAATATTAAGGAACCCGACGAAGTTACTCCGTTTACGCCTACTTTTTGCTGTCTAGTTGAAAGATATGACAATACAAGTTCTGAGGATTGTCCTCGTAATCCGTAATATTTTAGTTTAAGAATTAGAGTATCATGATCAACGCAATCAAAAGCCTTGGAGAGATCACAAAAAATGCCGATGGCGGCCTGTGAACTCTCCCAAGCTTCTAAAATGTGAGACACTAAATTGGCCCCGGCGTCGGTGGTGGACCTGCCTCTTGTAAAACCATATTGACGATGGTGAAAAATCTTATATTTACTAAAATGTGACATCATCTGGTGTAGTACCATTCTTTCAAATATTTTGCTCAAAGCAGTAAGTACTGAAACTGGTCTATAATTAGATGGATCATTCTTGCAACCAGATTTAAAAATAGAAATAATTTTACTGTGCTTCATTAAATCAGGAAAGGTGCCACAGTCAACACAGTCATTAAATATCTTTGCAAGAATCGGGGCAATAATGTCAATATGGATTCAAGTACTTTGACAGATATGCCCCATAAATCTTCTGTGGTCTTTACTTTAATACAATGAAATGATTTCTTAACAATGGTACGAGGTACATGATTAAAATTAAAATTTGGAATACTCCTATCAACGAATTTCTTAAGTAAAGATTCTGCTTTTATGAAAGAAGAAGGAAGAGCTTTTGTTACTTCCACAGGTATATTCGAAAATAAATCTTCAAACGCTTTAGCAACTTCTGTCTTATTTGAAATTATTTTATTATTTATTTTCAGAGACAGGTCAGTATCTCTCTGTTTACTATTACCAGTTTCAGAATTGACAATCTTACATACTGTTTTTATTTTGTTATCGGATTTATCTATACGCCTACTAATAAGTTTAGACTTGGCCACTAAACAAACTTTTTTAAATATTTTTGAATAATTTCTTACACAATTTTGAAAATCAGGATTAACATTAAATGATTTTTTATCATAAAGACTATAAAGTACGTCCCTACTTACTCTAATACCTTTAGTAGCCCACTCATTGAATTTTAATTTAAAATTTATTTTAATCTCCTTTAAAGGACACATTTCCTGAAACGAATTCTGTATAATTAAAAACAACTGATTTTAATCCTTATTTGGGACTCCAGAAAATGAGTATTTACTAAACAGATTTGAAGTAATATTATTTTTAAATGAATTTAGAACATAATTAGTTAAGGGCCTGATAGTAATAACTTTAGTTAAAGGCAATTTACTTACAGCAACGAGGTTGCATTTGAAACTATAGAGTGAGCCTATCAGAGTTTAAACCGTAAGCACTAGTGTGAACAAGTGTTGTCGTGAATTATGTATGAAGATGGAGCTTGCCGTTTTAAAAAATCTATCTAAAACACTAATGTTATCCTAACAATGTCAAAACCATCGATATTTTCTTATATAAGTTTCTCGTTGCGCGAAAATTAACTTAAATGAAAAACGAAATGTACTAGGATCAGACTAAAAACTGCTCTCGCTTGGCAGAAGGGGAACCTAGCGATAGTAGCAGTCCATGCATATCATACGTCGATGACTTAAAGCTTTAATTGATACTAATTGACCCATATGGTCAGATCTAACACCAGGAATCACATTAAAGTTAAGAACCCCACCATTTGTAAATATATTGTCAATGCAAGTGAGAGAGGTTGGTGTTATTCTACATAGTTGGCGCATTAAAAATATAATTTAAATTAAATGACTTAAATAAAGACAACAGTTTACATTTATCAACGGAATCAACTAAAATATTAATATTAAAGTCACCACAAATATATATTAATTTGTTGTTGCTACATAATTTACTTAGTATTTCTTCCATAATATTTAAAAAAGACAATAAATGAGATGCGGGAGGTCTGTATACACAAAGAATAATAAGACTTTCTATCTCTGCACATGCTACCTCACATATGCGGTCAACAGACAAAGAGGTTATGTCTTGACGTTCCTTAAATTTCAGATAGTTTTTACATAAAATCAGAGACCCACCCCCTCAGCTGATAATCTGTTGAACACACTGGCTACTGCAAAATTATTAAAATGAAAATTCATCTTATCTGTTTTTAACCAAGTTTCACAAAAACAAAGAATATCAATTGAATATTTATCTACCAACAGTTCAGCATCTAGAATTTTGCCAGAAAAGCGATTTATATTCTGATGGTAAAGCAGAATGCTATCTGAATGCTTCTCTATTGTCGGCAGTGAAAGTTTAAACAATCTACATTGTTACCTAAATCTACACTTAACCTATTCTGCGTTATATCTCCTATAACTGTGTTAATATTAAAAGCTATTAAACTAGCAACTAAAAATTTATATCTTCTAGGAAGATACATAGTTTCATGGGTTAATGTAATAAATTGATTAGTGTCAAAAAACACTAATTTGTCACTATGACAACAAGTAGACATGTACAATGTGTTATTTAAGTAATGCACATACTTATTGTGGTCGCTACTTAATGTGTTTGCATAAGGCAAAGCACACAACATAATTTTACCTAAATCTAATCCTAGCAAGGTGTCAATACCATAAACAATGTCCCTTCTCTCTCTGTTCTGTTATGACAATGTCTTCTCTATTTGACACTAACTTTGACTTTCCAGCGACTAGGGTAATTTTTGATTTTCCCGCGTCGTATAACTTGCAATATACGACGCATGCGTAAGCGTTTTGCGATGCGTCGCAAAAGCCATGTAATTCGATATCTGAGACGACTTTTGTACCTAGCCAGCGTGGAATTTCTATTTTCGTAATGTTTGTCATATCTGGTTTTATTTTAATCCAATCTGAATTAATTTCTTCTGGAATCTTGTCATCCCATTTCATGTCTATTGCCCATAGTCGTTGAAATAAGATTTTCAGTCTCAACTCAGCCTCAGCCGATAATCTGTTGAACACAGTGGCTACTGCAAAATTATGAACATGAAAATTCATCTTATCTGGTTTTAACCAAGTTTCACAAAAGTAAAGAATATCAATTGAATTTTATCTACTTACTGTTCAGCATCTAGAATTTTGCCAGAAAAGCGATTTATATTCTGATGATAAAGCAGAATGCTATCAGAATACTTCTCTATTGTCGGCAGTGAAAGTTTAAAAAATCTACATTGTTACCTAAATCTACACTTAACCTATTCTGCGTTATATCTCCTATAACTGTGTTAATATTAAAAGCTATTAAACTAGCAACTAAAAATTTATATCTTCTAGGAAGATACATAGTTTCATGGGTTAGTTGAAACCCAGTAATAAATTGATTAGTGTCAAAAAACACTAATTTGTCACTATGACAACAAGTAGTCATGTACAATGTGTTGTTTAAGTAATGCACATATCTACTTATTGTGGTCGCTACTTAATGTGTTTGCATAAGGCAAAGCACACAACATGATTTTACCTAAATCTAATCTTAGCAAGGTGTCAATGCCATAAACAATGTCCCTTCTCTCTTTGCCTAAACTTTTACGGCTTTACCTACTAATAAAGCAATGTTTGTGTTTTTATTTAATTTCATATTTTTAATTTTAAATATTATATTGTTGAAGTTAGATTTAGGGCAGCAGTAATTTGTGACATTGTGAATGTTATTGTTATTTAACAATGAACCAAACCCTGCTGCTATTTGATCAGAAACTATAATGCACTTGTCTGAGTTAAAATTACTATAAATTGATGGCAGTGAGACCGTAGGTAAGGAAGGAACTTCTGGAGGCTCGGATGGTGTAACAGTGTTAGTACAGTTGCAAGAGAGATTGTTTGTCAGAGACTATACCTCTCCGCATTGCCTTTGACTAGGTCTAATAGTTCACTAGCCTCTAACATACGCTGACTAAGTTGTTCCTGATTGGAAACATATTTAGTGAAGATATCTTTCAGCATATTCTCCTTGTAAAATCCTGGACTTGGTTCTTGTTGACGGTTTTGAATGTATTGTTACAAAGGCACCCAAATGTTTAAGTAAAATAGACCCTTATCACCCTCCCCTTGAAATTCTGTTGCGTTACAGTTCACAAAATTACCTAAATTTAGATAAAACCTTGAGATTAAATTTTAAAAAGACTGACTATTCATCTATCAGAAAGGAACTTGGTAATACTAACTGGGAAGACCTATTTTCTGGCATAGATGACCCTCAATCAGAGCCTTCTTTGTCTTTCTTACATTACACAGAAGACAGTCGAAGGTCACACGATCCATTTTACCCTGGTAAAGCAACCATTTTAAACATTAAATTGGCTATTTACTACATTTAAATTAGTTAATTAGTAACAATTTGGTTTCAATTTGTTTTAAAATACATACATACATACATATAATCACGCCTTTTTCCCTTATAGGGGTAGGCAGAGACCACTTCTTTCCACTTGCTACGATCCTTACATACTTGTTTCGCTTTATCCACTTTCATTATTCCCTTCATACATGCTGTTCGGTTTATGGTACTCTTGACCTGGCATGTTTTCATTCACACTCGCCTTATACACTTTATTCGTCAATCGTTCTTCATTCGTTCTCTCGACATAGCCAAACCTCCTCAGCACACCTTTCTTAATTTTTGTCTCAACATCCATCATCTGACATACTTCATCCACCTTTCCATGCATTTCTCCTCTTACATTCAACGTAGCGAAGCGGCTCTCCGTGGCCCACTTTTCGCCCCCGCGAGAAACGAGACGTGATGGGTGGCGAACCACATCGCCGCCATTTTGGATAATCAAATTATTTTTATGAATATCCATTGCGTTCCTGCGGGATAAGGAAATGGGAAAGGATACGTTGGAAAGGATAACAAGGTAGGACGGGTTATAGGATGCTACCATCACGGAGGTACAATGAATGTGACGGCAACAGCTAGGGCAGTCCGGGGTCGCCTACCCGTAGTGGATCTAGCCAGCATTCGGACAGATAACTGGTAGATCCACCCCCTGAACCAATAAAATAGTAGTTTTATAATATTATCAATCCCTGATGTGTTTTTTATTATTCCCCAATAATAACATATTATTCAATTTGGTAGCGCCATCTATCTTTTCTAAGACGGACTACTAGTCGTCTCATCCATATTTCGCAATATCACCACCCCATCTCATATCCCTTCTCCTCCCAGGGTGGTGTCGGTTTTTTGGTCAACAAGTGTCTCACAAGCAGAGAAATGGAAATCAGTAGTGTGTCAACAAGGGTAGCGTACCTCTTTTTGAAAATCACCGACAGGAAGTTCCTAAAGGTGGTCCGACCGCGACATACTCTGATAAAATAGCCGAAACCATGTACGGAGACATAGCGAAAGCACTACAAGGTACCAGAAAGGCTCACTACAACATTGTTATGGGAGACTTTAAAGCCAAGGTGGGAGTACAAGAATGCGGCGAAACGAAAATCTGACCTAACGGCGTGGGGCGCCGAAATCACAGAGGCCAAATGTTGGTCAACTTTCTAGAGTCCCAGAGGCTCTTCTTAATTCAGAAGCAGCCCCAGAAAGTGGACATAGCAAAGCCCCGATAATGTGACGAGGAACGAGATAGATTTCACCATCACGGACAAGCGGCATGTATTTTAGAGACGTCTCGGTGATCAATAGGTTTAATACCAGTAGTGATCATAGACTCGTCCGAGGCTCTCTAAATATCAACCTTAAGGCTGAAATAGTTAGGATGACGAGACCTACTCTCCGACCCACACTGCGCCAAATAGCCTTACGTTCCGATCAGTTTCAGTTGTTACTCCAAAATCTTTTCGCACTGCTGGAAACCCCAACAGTGTTGACGAAAAAACCGACACAGTGGTCTAAACGCTACAGAATGTGTCTCGAAGGTTGTTACGCGGTAATAGGGAGTCCAAGCTCTCACCTGAGACTCTCGAACTAACGAAGGCAAGATGAGAAACGCCGGACGCCCAGATCAGTCAGCTCAGCAATTAGGTTGACCCCATTTGGCGAAACTGAGGACGTCGGCGATGGTAGGTCGGTCACCTCTAAGTTCGAGATTCTCGAGGAAATTGAGAGCTTTTATAGACACCTTTACGCAGCACGGATGACTAGACCATCGAGACAAGGCGAATATGACCACGGAGCCCCAGCCGGCCTGTAAGCCGGTGGGACCATAGTCTTGAAGGAGCTAGCGAAATTCTTTAATTCCGTCATTCACCAAGGCTTAACACCACAAGCGTGGAGCGGGAGTGCGGTGGTTCTGTTCTTCAAGAAAGGCGACAAAACCTTGCTGGAGAATAACAGATCTATCTCACTCCTGAGCCACATTTACAAGTTGTTCTCGAGATTAGTCAATAGCCGCCTCGCAATTTTGTGGACTATGAGAAAGCCTCTGACTCCATCGAAACTTGGACGGTTCTGGATGCTCTGCAACGTCGTATTGACTGGCACCGCCACCATGACTGTCCAGCTCTATGACCATAAGACCAATCCGATCGAGCTGCGTCGGGGTGCTCGTGGATGTTTTCAAGACTCTGGACTGGACTGGACGGGGTATAAATGTGATCGTTGAGCACATCTCGCTCCTTCGATTTGGCGATGACATCGTCATAGTGGTAGAGTTTCTCTTGTTTGTTTCTTTGGTTTTGCCATAATTTTTCAAATAGATCTGAAATAAGAAAAACAGAACCCCTAAAAATCATGTAATTGTAATCGTCTATGAATAGAAACCTAATTCATCCGGACATCAAAATTCATCTGGCCTTAAGAGCCAGATAAAACCAGACTAATGCGAGCCAGATAAATTAGGAATTTGAAGATAATTAAACTCTGCTCTTTTATTTATAAACTTATAAAAGTAATAGTGTAATGAATGTTGAAAAAAAACCTGATAACACACTTTGTTTTTATAACAAAATATAAGGCCATATGTACAAATCATAAATTAAGACAGATTAATTATGTCGCTTACCTTACAATAGCCAGACCACGAGTTTTTCGCGCACTTTTTCGCCAAATACACGCGACGCCCACCCACTCCACACCACGGTTGGGCAATGACTGGCGCAGCCGAATCACGAGTCGATTTTGTTATATGAAATACTTGATGTTTACGTTGAATTCATGCATGGCAAAGATGCGCCAGGCGAATTATCACTTTAGTCGGGGACAATTTTTAAAGTATTGTAATTACGAGAATTTACAAATATTTTGAATTGAAGTATGATAATATTAAGAAATAAACTTTCAAATATCGATACAACTTAGCGTAGTGGCACCAGTGATCGACACTTTAAGGGTCTTAATCGATTAAAGGGGGCTTCTTTATTAAATTAAAGGTATTTTAATCACTTTTAAACCAAAACTAACAATTGAGTATGGTAAGGTATATTCTTGAGATAGGAATAGAATGTATAATTTTTATTTACTATACACAGACTAGACAAAAAATAAAAAAATGTAAGGATCTCCAGTAATCGACACCTATAACATTGACCGTTACCAGTTATTGACACCCGAGTCATCGACACCCCAGTCATCGACACTTAACAGTTATCGACACCCCAGTTATCGACTATTACCTATAATGAGTATTTGCCAAATTGTTATAAGTATGCATTTGTTACAATAACCATATTTCTCTTTCTAATGTGTATTAATCATATAAATACTCGTACAAGACAGACGATATTGACAAGTTGACTAGCACTTGGTGAAGGGTGGGTGATTTGGGGTCGGTTCATATCTGGCGGTGGTGTCGTGCTGTCGGTCGCGTGGTGCTGGAGCGGGCGGGCGCATGATGGAGGATTCGGCCTTTCACACTGACCTGACGACGCGTCAGGTGTGGGAGGTTGGATGTAAAGTTGTGTGCCTGTTCGTTCTGGCGTTGCGCGGCCGATGATATTTATTTATTTTTATTTGTTAAATATAATTTTGCGCGCTGTCTTTTCCGCCGGATATGAACCGACCCCTAGGGTGCTGTTTTTTTGTATTAAAATTTTGACGTTTGATAAGTGCTACTTTGTGGCCTAAGTTAAATAAATGATTTTTTATTTTGATTTTGCTTCTGATTTTGACTCTTTGTGTAAATATAATGTTTTTAACATATATCATTTTTTAATTGAAAACTTCTTTAGCGCCGTTTTGTAATGGGAAAAAAAATTAACTCGCGTCAGGTTAATAAACGTTCCAGTGCACTTTACACTTGTTACAGCCACTGGCAATCCTACAAGGACAACATTGGCAAGAAGGTGTACATTTTTCATTAAACTAAAATTATGGACAAGAAAATACCTGCCACTCACTGACTTAAAATAGCGGCATCGGGCCCCTGGACACGTGACCTGATCGAAAATTCGTATGACGAAAACTTCTTTAGCGGTGTTGTACACTTTGTTTTTGTAATGAGTAAAAAATTATAAAGTCGCGTCAGGACTCGTGACCTGATCGAAAATTCGTAAGACGGATGTAATGTTGGTGTACGATAGCGCACCACATTTATATTGTACTAGCTTTTGCCCGCGACTTCGTTCGCGTGGAATAGTGACTTCCGGCAGATTTTTGGTTTTACCCACGTAGTTCCCGATCTCGCGGGATCTTTTCAAAAATGAAATGTGGAAGATATTCTAGGGAACTCTTCAAAAATCAACATAATTTCCACGACAGTACCGAAGCGCTCGGCCGATGCCCAACCAAATGCGTGTAACGAAACCATAGCGCGATCTATTTCGATCCCAACGCCATCTATCGAGCATAGTGACAACTCGGATTATTTATTTATACTCCAATCGGGCATTTACTTTGTACTAAAAGTTTTACTATATTGATATTATTTTTTTCATATCTTTTTACTAATATTAACTTTTTTCCGATGAATTTTCAGTACTGAATTGATGCCGACGCTTGACCAATAGATGGCGCTGTATGTCCGGAATAAATTTTATTTTTTATTTTATTTTTTTTTGTTATAAAAACTATTCTATGTCCTTTCTCAAGTTCCAAACTATGTCTGTACCAAATTTCACACAAATCGGTTCAGTAGTTTAGGCGCGAAGCAAAGACAGACAGACAGACAGAGTTACTTTCGCATTTATAATTGTTAAATTTGTATCAAAATAATATTACTTGTATATTAGGTATAGTGACACCTATTTAAGTGCAGTGAAATGGAACGTCAAAATAGTAATGTAAATTGAAGCGGTTAAATATATTCTTTTTTTAGTCTGTGCTGAGCACTCTGTAGTTTTATTAGGTTATGGGCCCAGTCCCGCTTAAAATAGTAATTTGTTGTGGAAATACTGTGAAAAATGTCTGGCAGCTATATTATTAATGTTCCGAAGCTCCGGGGTCGTGAGAATTACGATCAGTGGGCATTCGCGGCCGAGAACTTCTTAATTTTGGAAGGCGTCGACATCAACAAGCAAGAAGCCGGCGATGGCGGCAATGCAGTCACCATCGAGGAACAAAAGGCAAAAGCAAAGTTGGTGATGACTATAGATTCGTCGTTATACGTACATATCAAGAATGAAAAAACCGCTTTGGATATATGGAAAAAACTCGAGACGCTATTCGATGACTCTGGTTTCACCCGAAGGATTAGCTTGTTACGAAATTTGATTTCCATACGCCTCGAGAGCAGCGAGTCAATGACGGCTTATGTTACGCAGGTCATAGATACGGCGCAAAAATTAAGAGGAACGGGTTTCGACATTAATGAAGAATGGATAGGATCGCTGTTGTTGGCAGGATTGCCGGACAAGTTTTTGCCCATGATCATGGCGATCGAACATTCCGGGTTGGCCATATCTGCTGACGTCATAAAAACCAAATTGTTGGACATGAGCGATAATGTTGGCAGCAGTGAGTCCGAAAGCGCATTTTTAGCATCTAAAGGTTGGCAGCGCCGTAAAGGAAATAAAGTTGTCAAAACTGTTGAAACGTCAAACCGACCTGTCAAAGTGATTAAATGCTATAAATGTAAACAAACCGGTCACTATAAAAACCAATGTCCGCAAACAAAGGAAAAACAAGTAAATGCGTTCAGTGCAGTATTTTTTAATGGCAGTTTTGATAAGCATGAATGGTACATTGACTCTGGTGCCAGTAGTCACATGATGATCAGCCAAGACAAGATAAAAAATGCGTCATGTAACCTCACTACAAAGGAGATTATAGTTGCAAACAGAACAACTATGCCTGTATTGTGCTCTGGAGATACACAAATTACGACTGTTGTGAACAATAAGGAATTTGATATTGTTGTCAAAGATGTGTTATGTATTCCCACACTCACCACCAACTTATTGTCTGTCAGTCAGCTGATAAAGCATGGTAACAAAGTCAGTTTTCATCAGGAATGTTGTTACATCAGGAATCGGCAGAATGAACTGATTGGCATAGCACAGTTAGGAAATGGGGTCTACAAGTTAAACACCAGGTCAGCATGTTTGTTTGCGGCTTCAGCAACAACGACCTCAAATGTAATTTGGCACAGAAGACTTGGACATATAAATAGCAAAGACATGAATGACATGAGAGAGGGTGCTGTTGATGGCTTAGAATTTGACAAGAAAGCTGAGATCAGCAAGTTCAATTGCACAGTGTGCTGTGAAGCCAAACAAACCAGATTGCCATTTCCACATAGCAGTAATAGAAGTACGCATGTCCTCGATTTGATTCATGCAGATGTGTGTGGGCCGATGGAAACCAAATCAATCGGCTCATCCAGATATTTCTTGCTATTTGTGGATGACTTTAGTAGAATGTCATTTGTCTATTTTTTGCAGAATAAAAGTGAAGTCTACTCCTGTTTTAGAGAATTCAAGATTATGGTTGAAAAACAGATGAATTGCAGTATAAAAGTTCTAAGGACAGACAATGGCACAGAATTTTGCTCAAATGAAATGGAGAACTATTTAAAACAACATGGCATAATACATCAGCGCACCAACCCATATACCCCAGAACAAAATGGGATGTGTGAAAGGTTTAACCGCACTATTGTGGAGAGAGCCAGATGCTTACTATATGATGCAAAGTTTGAGAAGAAGTTTTGGGCAGAAGCTGTTCACACAGCTGTGTACTTAAAAAATAGAACAGTTGCTTCTGGGTTGAACCAAAAAACTCCCTATGAACTTTGGACTGGCTGCAAGCCAAATGTCAGTCATCTAAGGTTATTTGGAAGCACAGTTATGGCTCACATCCCTAAACAAAAAAGGTTGAAATGGGATAAAAAGGCAGAAAAGCATTACTTAGTCGGGTATGCTGATAATATAAAGGGGTACAGGCTGTACAATCCCAGTACAAAAAAGGTGATAACATGCAGGGATGTCACTGTCATGGAGCAGGATAATTCAGAAATAGTGCAAGCAACAATAAATGAAAACAATGTGTCCTCATCTGACAATCTTGGTCAGAATAAAGATTCTGATGGCTCGGACTCTGAAGTGTCAACTGGTACAGTGAAAAGTAATAATAATGACAGTACCTACATAGAAGAATCAAACTCACACAGTAGTTCAGATGAATTTTTTGACAGTATACCAGCAAAGGAGTTGAAAGATTTAATTGAGTGTGAAAAACCAGATAAAGATGTTAGAGACAGGAAAAAACCTGACAGATATGGTTATAGTAATATGTGTGTTGAAACAGACTTAAATTTATGTGCAGACCAGCTGATAACATATGAAGAGGCTGTAAATGGACCAGAATCAGAGGAATGGTGTAAAGCTATGCAGGAGGAACAGAAATCATTCGAAGAAAATTAAGCTTGGGATGTGGTGAACAGGCCTGAGCAAGCTACAGTGGTTGAGTGTAAGTGGGTGTTTAAGAAAAAGGTGGACTGTGATAATAATGTGAGATATCGTGCTCGTCTAGTCGCCAAAGGATTCTCCCAAAAGGCAGGAATAGACTATACAGAAACATTCTCCCCAGTTGTCCGTCATTCAACATTAAGATTGTTGTTTGCATTAAGTGTCAAATATAACTTAGATATTACTCACTTAGACGTAACCATAGCATTTTTAAATGGATATTTAAATGAAAATGTGTATATGAGCTTACCTCAGAACTTTGAATGTAGTAATAAAGAAAACAAAGTGTTAAAGTTGAAACGTGCTATCTACGGGCTAAAACAGTCTGCTAGGGCATGGTATAAACGCGTAGAAGATTGTCTACATGATTTAGGTTATAAAAAATCAGAATATGAACCCTGTTTATTCATGAAACTTAATAATAATGCTAGAATATATGTGGCTTTGTTTGTAGATTATTTTTTTGTTTTTTCTGACAGTCAAAAGGAAACTGAATTCCTTAAAAATCATTTGAAAAGTAAATTTAAGTTGAAAGACTTGGGAAAGATTAGACAATGTTTAGGTATGAGGGTTAGAAGGGAAAATAATGAGATTTTTGTAGACCAGGAACAATTTGTTGATCATTTGTTGAATAAGTTTAATATGAAAAATTGTAATCCAGTCAGTACACCCATGGAAGTAAACTTGAAGCTTGAAAAGGGTGATAATAATTGTTTTAAACAATACCCCTACCAGCAGTTAATAGGAAGTTTGCTCTATTTGTCAATGTTAACCCGACCTGATATATTTTTTTCTGTTTGCTACCTTAGCAAGTTTAATAACAATCATAATGAAACTCATTGGAAGCATGTAAAGCGTATTTTTTAAAGTATTTGCAAAAAACTAAACATTTTGGTTTGAAATATGTAAAAGATGATTTAGATCTGATAGGTTATGCCGATGCAGATTGGGCATCAGATTGTGTTGACCGCAAATCTTATACAGGTTTCATGTTTTAAATGTCTGGTACTGTAATTTCATTTGAATGCAAAAAGCAGTCAACAATAGCTCTGTCAAGCACAGAAGCTGAGTATATGGCCATATGTGAAGCAAGTAAGGAAGCCATATACTTAAAGAACTTGTTATTTGAGTTGAAATGTAGAAATGATTTGCCTGTATTGTTATATAATGACAACCAAAGTGCACAATTGTTAGCTAAACATTCTGTATTTCATAAACGAAGCAAGCATATAGATATTAGATTTCATTTTGTCAGAACAGCAGTTGAAAATAATTGTATTAAAATAGAGTACTTAAATACTAATTCTATGCCTGCAGATATATTTACAAAAAGTTTGAGTTGTCAAAAGCATAATAATTTTGTTGAACAATTAGGTGTAACTTCCATGTAAATTTGTTTTATGTACATTTTTTGTATTTTTTCAATAACCGTGTGCCAATTATTTTGATATGGGAGCGTGTTAAATTTGTATCAAAATAATATTACTTGTATATTTAACCGCTTCAATTTACATTACTATTTTGACGTTCCATTTCACTGCACTTAAATAGGTGTCACTATACCTAATAGTGACACCTATTTAAGTGCAGTGAAATGGAACGTCAAAATAGTAATGTAAATTGAAGCGGTTAAATATATTCTTTTTTTAGTCTGTGCTGAGCACTCTGTAGTTTTATTAATAATATTAGTTTGGATATACTCCGTTCGGGCATTTTATTTGTACTAAAAGTTTTATTATATTGATATTACTTTTTTCATACCTTTTTACTATCATTTACTTTTATCCGATGAATTTTCAGTACTGAATTGATGCCGAAGCTTGACCAATGGATGGCGCTGTATGTCCGGAATAAATTTTATTTTTATTTAATTTTTTTGTTATAAAAACTATCCTATGTCCTTTCTCAAGTTCCAAACTATGTCTGTACCAAATTTCACACAAATCGGTTCAGTAGTTTAGGCGTGAAGCAAAGACAGACAGACAGACAGACAGAGTTACTTTCGCATTTATAATATCAGTTTGGATTTCTACCACATGTATGATAGTACTTTAATACTGATAATTAAAGCAATTCGTGCAAAATTATTCCCTAAGGACCATTTCATACAGGACTTACAATTTTTTTTTTTTTTCGGTATGTTTCCGATTTTTTTTTGTATCAGGTTGACCTTGTCTGTAGGAACTATTTAAGTTTTGAGACACATGGCCCCACGACGCACCGTTTTCGAGTTATGAGCCTTTTACTTGAACGGCCTTTTAATGTCCAAAGGCCCATAAGACGGAAACTGTGCGTCGTAGGGCCATACTTCTCATATCCTAAATAGTTTCTATAGACAAGCTTAATTAGCTTAAAAATTAAAAAAAAAAAAACTAAAAATTAACTGTCCCTAATTTTTTATCATTTTTTTTTTGTTTTCTTTGGTGCTCATAGTGCCCAAGCGTTTCCTCCAACTCCTACCTTCCGCCCCTAAGACGACCCACTGAACCTAACTGGTCGGGAGTATAATTTTTTCTTAGAGTCATCTGTAAAACCAATCATCGAACATGTCGTACATGCGGTGCTATAACGACACTTATGCAAATGTTGTATTTTTTCAGGAGAAGCGTTTGAAAATTCACCATCCTATTACAACATTTTGTTCCTCTCGACTAAAAAAATTAAATGATAATATGTAAATTACATCTTTAAACTTCATTTTCAAATAAAAGCAAACATCTCACTTATTACTTTTAAAAAAATATAAACGTATAAAAATTACAACCCTCGTAGAAGTGACGTTATGGAACTAGAAAACAATTAACCAGACAATTATGTCAAAACAAATAAAAAACCAAATCATACATTTCTAAAAAAGTATTTATTGCAAAGAAATAAAACAAAATTTCTTAAATTTAATTCTTAATTCTACATAGAACTTTTCTGTTAATCAGACTTTTTAATAACAGTCATCTTCTCTCGTAATAAGCGAAGTTTCTTGTTCAATCGATCACGTATGGCATTTAAAAAATATAATTATGCAACTGTATCATTATTCTTAATTTGGTAAACACTCAAAAAATTGTTACGTTTCCAGGTTGTTCATTGCAATTATCCATAAAACTTTACTATTAATTAGGCGTTTTAATACAGTCATTGTACCCGCATGGTATTTAAATCTAATAACGTAATAATCAACAGTATCTAATACAAATTCTTTTACTTATCCTAATTATCATTATGTTCATACCAATTTTCAAAACTAGCGTAAGGATGTGGATCCTCAGAAAAATCAGGAAGTTTTTAACGCTGCGGTTACAATAGAGTTGCTTTCACTGCAATGTAAATGTGGCTTTGTAAAATATAAGTAGAAAAAAAATTAAATTAGATTATTATAAAAACTTCCATAGTATCTTGGCACGAGATTAGCCTCCAATAATTGCAATAAATCGCGCTTTTTGCGTTCAGTAAGTGGTATTTTTGAAGTATAGGCTTGCTTCAAAGGAATTTCTTCTATTCTTCGATTGCCTCTATTGCCGCGTAATTTTTTTGGTTGAACAATAGCTTTTGCCTCCGTCCAGTTTTCAGTTTTGTAAGTGGTTCGATATTGGTAATTTTCACAATTCTTGGTGAATTTAATACATTTGATGTTACCAGTCTTAATAACATCACCATTGACATTTTTTGCCATATTAAAGTTCATGTTCTCCTCAAGTGATTTCAAATCGAAGAAATCGTCATAATTCATTTCATTTACCACAAAAGGTTTGCCAGTCTTTTTGGCCCCACGAATTAGGGAAATGTATTGGTCAGGAACATAAATACATCCAGCATTTTTGGCTCTAGTCACAGATTTTTCTATTATAGAATGAGCTGCGTCACCTTCATTCTGCGTGTGGCCACGAATCAAAAAGTTGCGTTGAATTGAATTAATATTTAACTGAGACACTGCATAGTGGTACATTGCAAAAAAAAAACGATTTTTTTGCTGACCACAGCAATTATCGGAATAAATGATGACATCCAAACCTGGTTTTTGAAATGCAACCTGCTCCAGGTATTTATACACACACGACCCTATTTCGATGGCTCCTCTATGGCCCAACCCTTCGTGCCAAAAATAACAGGTTGTTTCTTGCTTGTTTGCATTAGAAATTGTTAAATTATAACAATTAAGTCTTGATTTGTAGTAAAAAGAGCTTGATTTGCCAACAGGGCAGGGTAACACCGCTTGTAAGTCATAGGTGATAACAATTGTGTTATTGTCAGGTTCATGACATCTTTTCATATCCCTGTCTTTTTCATGTCTACTTAAGCTTTTTTCTTCTTGATGTAAGTTGAAGCTGTCACGTAATTTATTCTTTTCTTCTTCAGAGGCATTTCCGTATGCTTCACACTCATCGCAACGATCTTTTTTGGGTTTGAAAAATCCTATGTTAAAATCTTGGTTGAAAATCCGTGCATAGGCGTCATAGTTTACAACAGGCTTGTTTTGCTGCTTCTGAATTTCGGAATAATTTCTATGCAATTCTGCTACTGTCAAACCACCATCAATGAATTGTCTGCTAGTATTAGCCCTGAGATAGTGACTTTCAACCTTTGGAATTGATTCGATATGATCCTTTACTGCTTGTATAACTTCAGGTTGCAATTTACATTGTTTTCCGTGTTTGCCTCGTTGATCAGCTGGAATAAAACCATCGTTTCGTGCTTTGCCGTCGATAACAGTCCGTATAATCCGTTGTGTGATACCCAGAGTGTTGATCAGAAAAGTTTTACAGACGCGGATCTCTTTATTCTCATTAAGCAAGTAATATGCAGTGTTTTCTTTTCTGTCGTACATTTTGTTAGTCTTTATGCGGCGGTAAGCATATGTTAGTGTTCTTGTACAAGCGTTTAAAAAACCCCGTTGCCTTTCTACACTCTCCAACTTCCAGTAAGACTCAAATATTTCGATCCGTTCTAGTTCAGTAAATTTTGCAGCACAGGACAACCGACATTTTGAGGTACATGTAGATCCCATTCTTTTACCTTGATTTAATTTTTTGGTTTTTACTGAGATATAAGTTTGACCAGAATTTTTTAATCGCTTAGCAACACTCTTTTTCCAGGTTGTTGGATTACACGTACGCTTTCTGCCTCTTGGTTTAGTTATAGGTTGCGCTGGTTGATTGTGTTCGTGAACAAGACTCTCATTATTAGAATTATTACTTCCAGCAGGAGTACCACTGGAACTGTTACTTGAATTGCCACTGGAACTACTACTGGAGCTACTGCTGGAACTGCTACTGGAGCTACTGGATGAAGACGACCTTGCACGAGGGCCAGGCCTGTATTCATCTCCTGAATCAGTGCTGGAGAAATCGCTTGTTGGGAAGTCAATACCATCTCGTTCATTGATTTCATTAGTGGGCAATAAAATAGACGGAGAGTTACTGGGGTTCTCTAGAGCAGTATCATCCTGCTCTGGAGTAATTGTTGTTGGGTCATCTAGGTTGGCTGGTGCTACTTGATTCTCGGAATTTGTTTGATGAGACAATGTATTTTTTGATACGGAAAATGGCATCCCTGTAGAGTTGGCTATATCTTGCACTTCAACCGAGTTTTGGTTGCCATTTGAAAGTGCAAGTAGCACAAGGTTTTGCTGCGTTGGTTCATTTAAGGTCTGAAAGAAACAAAATACCTACATTATGATAACAAACAGGTAAACAAAAAATATGATAGTAATAAAATAAATGATCGACTTATTAAAATTTATCGATCTTATAATTTTTTATTACCACAAGCTAATTACTTATTAGATTTTATTTAATTACTAGCTCCTGCCCGCGACTTCGTCCGCGTGGAATAGTAATCTAACACTGATAATGAGATTTTTCAAATCGGACCAGTAGTTCCTGAGATTAGCGCGTTTAGCAAACTAACAAACTCTTAAGCATTATAATATTAGTATAATATAGAAGTATAGATTAATTTTATATTTTTATGATAATTGTTCCGTTATGATCAAGTGATTAAAGGAATCACTTGATCATAACGGAACGATTGTCATAAAAATATAAAATTAATATCTATAAAATAAATACATTAATCCTACTACGAGTATACTGGAGCAATATTGTCACAACTGTTAATCTAACGTTAACTTTATGCCGTAAAATACAAATATTGGGGAAACAACGTCACTACTTACACAAGTGTCATTGTTGTTACAAGATAAAAACGTTACAACTAACTAAGTGTCGTTATTGCTCCAAAACCATAAAAATACATTGTCACAATTACCTTAGTAACGTTGTTGCTCCAGAAGACCACTTCTTGTGCGGGGGGCCGCGCGCAACTGACCAATGAAACGTTGTTTCTCCCAATGGCGTACAGATTCGCGCCAAAACCATAACGACACAAGTACCCTCACGCGGAAAGTATGCGTACTACACAAGCGACAATAACGCACCAAGAAAAGATGTAGATTAGGTGTATTTTCTTATACCCAGATAAATTTTGACAAAAATTGCATAAGTGACGTTATAGCACCGTATGTGCGATATTATTTCCCAATAATCGTCACTTGTTGATTTCTGGTAGGTCGACTTTGATTAGTTTACTTCAAATATCTACCGAGAAGCAAAGTAAGAAGAGGTATACATTCACTTATTAAAAATTACTATCGACACGTGTCGATAACTGGATAAAGTCAGTTTGTGAAAACCGGTGATCGACACCAACATTTTACTAATATTAAAATAATCTTGAACTTGCGTTGTAACAAAATTCCACCCTATAGTTCATAGAAAAACCCGTAAAACTCATAAAATTCAAATAACTTACAATACATTAGCATAATGAACAAAGAAATGTACTCCCTTCGTTAACGATTTCAGTAAGAAGTGTTGTTTTTTTCGCCGGTACTCGAGCCACAATCAGTTGTCACACCACTACTTTCAAATAAAACAGTAAATATTGCTCAAATGTCAATGGGAGCCAGTCATAAGTGTGCTTTCTATGTTACAGTGTCGTCATATAAAGAAATCGGTTTCCTACTCTTTATTTTATTGAATAAAAAAATAAAGTGTCGATTACTGGTGCATGTCGATTACTGGTGCCACTACGCTACAACATTTTTTGTATTTTGAGTATTGGTACCAGGAAACAACATTATTTAACAAAAACCGACTTTGGGACATACCAGATTAATAAGAATTGACTATTATCTGCAAACATAAATAATATTTCATTAAATTAATCGCATTAGTAATATAAGGCCATGATACATATTATCTATTTACATAACACCTGCAAAGGATATTTGAGTAGGACATTGCATTCTTATGTTCTTCAATGAAAATGTTGTCAAAACTGTGTTTCAAAGAATCACCCAGCTAATGCTTCCATAGTTTTATTGTGCCGCTCAGTTTCTTGTATTTTTTTTTGAGCTGTTTTATAGTCGTTAACTGTTTTTAACCGACGAAAACAGAGGAGGTTCTCAATTCGACGCGTATATATTTTTTTTTTATGTATGATCACGCGTATCTTTTTACTGAGTAGTCCGATTTTGATAATTCTTTTTTTATTGAAAAGGGTATACTCCAAAGTTGGTCCCATATAAATTTGGAAAAAGAATTTCCACCCTAAGGGTGGAAAAACAGGGGGTTAATTGATTGTTCACGCACTGATCGTAATGTATTACCACGCATAACTTTTTACAGAGTAGTTTTATTTTGATAATTCTTTTTTTATTGAGTAGGCTATACCTAGAAGTTGGTCCCATATAAATTTGGAAAAAATATTCCAATCCTAAGGGTAGCAAAACAGGGATATATTGATTGTTCACTAACTGATATGACCACGCGACATATATATGACCACGCGTAACTTATTACAGAACAGTCCGATTTTGATATAACTTTTTTTATTAGATAGGGGGTTATACCTTGAAGCTGGTCCCATATAATTTTACTCTAAGGTTGGGAAAATAGGGGTGATTTATTGTTCACTCACAGATTTGAATACTAAAATAAGGTAGTTAGCTATTTTAAAAATAATTCAGCATGTAGCAATTAGTATATAATAGCCACAAAAAAATATAAAATAAAAACTTTTTAACAAAAAAATTAAACCGCCGAAAAAACTGAAAAGCAAAAAATAAGAAACCTTTTTTTATTTAATCTTAATAACTAAGTTCTTAAACGAATGTGAGTATACCTAAATAATTTTGAGGCGGCGCCAAACTATCAATTAACAAAGATCACAAAATTACCTTAAAAATAAAGAAACAACCAAATTAAAAACGCTATATACTATAATTATATTCTTTACTTACCACCTACTAATTCCATTGTGGAAAGCAAATAAAAGTTTTGAGTTTGAATCAACTTAACAATGCAATGAAATCTCCAGCGATAAACATTAAAATTTCTAAAAAAATTAAGTACCTATATATCGTAATTAATTAATTTGCCTGTTTGGCGCCGACTCGAAATTATTTAGGTATACTCACATTCGTTTAAGAACTTAGTTATTAAGATTAAATAAAAAAAGGTTTCTTATTTTTTGCTTTTCAGTTTTTTCGGCGGTTTAATTTTTTTGTTAAAAAGTTTTTTGCGATACCAGCAGCTCAACCCGCTAAAGATCCTAACGCCGATAAACCAGCGAAAATTGGGATCAAAAGCAGAACTCCACCAGACTTCGGTATGACACGAGGAACTCGTACTTTCTGTATGCACAGAAATATTTTTCTAGCAGCCAGGTAAGCAGCGTTTATAAGAGCCTTACTGTCCATGTATTTGAGTTTCCTAATGTTTGATCTTATTTTTGAGACAAAACTGTTAAACGTTTTAATCCCTGCACCAGACTTTATTTTCGCTTTCATGACTTTGCTCACCAGCCACGAACTTAGTTTTTCTAATTTCTATCTAAGTCTTTGTTTAGCCATGTATAACAGTTGTAAATCCGCTTTGTGACGATTAGGTAAATCAGTATGGTTAATAGGTGATATCGTGATGCATACAAGCTTCGTCTAACTTGTTTACACCTCGATCTCCACGTAGTAACCGTTTTTGAAGTTTAGTACCCGGTCCGCAATAATTGTAATCAGGCAAATGAAGTTCAAAGGGTAAATTATTAATCACACTATTGACTAGTCCACCACCTTGCATTGTTCAAAGTAAAATGAAATACATGTAAGAAATAATAATGTTTAAATAATATCTAATTTTATCAATTCACTATCGCAGCTTTGTTGATCCAACTATTTTCTGAGTTACTTAAACCGAACTATTTCACACACAATTTATTTCCTTTTCTTTTTAAAACTATTTCTATCAAATAAACGTTTGAAAAATAAGTTTTTTGAAGTTCCGGTTCATAAAAGGTTCCCAAAATTGCTTGTTTGCGCTGGTCCTCTATATGATACGTCTTTGGATTGGTATTGTTTACTTTTTTTATGGTAAATATTTCAGTTGACCAATTAGGAGCATAGCTCTTTTTAAAAACATGCTTGTATTTACTAATGCGAACACTGTCACCAACTTTGAACTTAGGTACGCGAAAAGAAACTTGCTTATGTGTTTTTTATTTATTTTATTTATTTAATAATTTATGTACACACACAATAGTTTATAGAAAAGAGATATTGGATGGTTACAGATGATGTACAAAGGTACTGCTTATTTCTAAAGAAATTTCTGCCAGCAGACCCGCGAAAGGAGATGTCGTCAATATTGGCAGTCAGTGTGCGACTCAATCTAAAAAAACTACAAATTATATAACATACATATATAAATACACAAATAATACATACCTATAACGAATATATATATATATATATATAAATAAATAAAGTATATAACAATACAATTATAAGGAGAGATAATGCTCTTTAATACGGTTCTTAAATATATAAAGAGATTTTGAATTGCGGATGTCAGGCGGAAGCGAGTTCCAAAGTCTTACTGCGTGAACGGTAAAGGAGTAGGAATAGAAGTCAGTGGAGTGGGGTTGGAAATGTAGCAGAGATTTTATTTGCGTTCTGCAAGGGGCATTAGGAGGACGGGTAAAGGTAAAGCGTTCACGCAGATAAGAGGGATACGTTGGATTGTACAGGACATTATAAAGAAGGCATAAAATGCGAGTGTTCCGGTGAAGACGGATTGGGAGCCACTTGAGCTGCTTGCGAAGGTGAGATACGTGGTCATATTTGCGCAGACCGAATACAAAACGAATGCATAAATTTTGCAAGCGCTCAAGTTTATCAAGGAGCTCCTCGGTAGCATCCAAATAGCAAGCATCAGCATAATCAATAATGGGTTGGATTACAGATAGGGCTAGAGAGATCTTTGTTTGCAGAGGTAAGAAGTGTTGAAGAGACTTAAGGGAATAAAAGGAAAAATGAACTTTACGGCTAACTTCGGCAACTTGAGGACGCCACGAAAGATTCGCATCCATTATAATTCCCAGGTCCTTAACAGTGTCAGAGAAGTTGATCGGGATTCCATCAAAGTATAGGCGCGCCATCGATGACGAGTTTAATCGACTCCGCATAGACTTGCTACCTATGATGATGGCCTGAGACTTTGACGGATTCACCTTAAGACCATAGGAGTTAGCCCAAGAACAAATGGAGGCCAGGTCTTTATTCAAGGCAGCAATGGCAGAGTCTGATTCAGCTAAACTAAAGTGGCGATACAGCTGCAAGTCGTCTGCATAAAGATGGAAGTTAGAAGAAATTACTGTAGTAACAGAGTTGATGAAGACAGAGAAGAGAAGAGGAGAAAGGACGCCACCCTGGGGAACACCCGCCGTGAGGTCACACCAATCGGAGTAAGAATCTTCAAGGCGAACACACTGCGAGCGACCCCGAAGATAAGATTCTAACCAGGCTAGAGATAAAGAAGAGAAATTTAGAGATTTTAGGATGCCAAGCAGCACATCAAAGTCTACCGAGTTGAAGGCGCTGCTGAAATCCAGCAAGACAAGGACCGTCATCATCTTATTCTCCATTGCCAAGCGGATGTCATCAGTCACCTTCAACAGGGCAGTGACAGTGCTGTGACCGGAACGGAAACCAGATTGGAAAGAAGAAATGAGAGAATTTGACGTCAAAAAACCAGTGATCTGCCTGTGAACGATATGCTCGAGTACCTTGGAGAGGTAAGGAAGGATGGAGATGGGTCTAAAATGAGATGGCAGAGAAGGATTGGAGATCTTTGGTAAAGGTATAATATGTGCCTGTTTCCAGGCAGATGGGAAATTACAAGAATATAAGGAGTGATTAAAAATATGGGTAAGGATCGGGAGCAGACAGGGAAGGATGAGACGGATCATTCTCGAGCACACGTTATCACTGCCAACTGCATTGGAAGAGATTGCAAGTAGTGATTTTTCAACGTCAGTCTCAGAAACGGGGCTAAAAGAAAAGAGGGGGCAGTTTGGTACCGGCAAGCTCATAAGTTCTGTAAGAGTATCTGTTTTGACATTAAGAGCTAAATGGATCGGTGGTAGAGAAAGTGATAAGTTTAAATCATTTAGATTTATGTCAATACGGGAGTTTATTGATGATTTGCCGATACCAACAGATTTAAGAAATTTCCAGACATCGGATGAACTACGGTTAAGAAGTGATTCGTGGAAGTAGCGTCTTTTGGCATCTCTACACAGACGACTGCAACGATTGCGCAGAACCTTGTAATGCTCAAGGAACACATCAGACGGCCTGCCCTTGAATTTAGTTTTAGCCCTGTCTCTGCGGGCCATAAGAGCTTTTATTTCAGCAGTTATCCACGGAGCAGGCTTATACTTCATTTTAATACGACGAACTGGTGCATGCTTGTCCATCAAACCCAGGACTAAAGAATTAAAGCATGTCACTTTTTGATCCGTGCCGGGGCACTCAGTGACAGGTGACCAGTCAAGTGCGATGGCGTCGGCTTGCAGAGCTTCAATATCTATCGTATTGTAGTTTCGCAGATTAAAATACTGTGGCTTTTGCTTAGGAGTGCGAACACGATACGATAGGTAAATGAGATCGTGGTAAGAGAAAGTTGTCGTAAGTTGACCGTGCTTAGTGACCTTGTCAGGGGAGGAGACAATCGCAAGGTCTAAAAGAGAAGGAGTACAGTTAGGAGAAAAGTGAGTAGCCGAAAGGGGCAAGACATGTAAATCATAGGAGGAAAGGAGAGAAGTAAGTCTGGAAGAACGAGAATCGTTCTTAATCAAACATGTATTAAAATCGCCCATAATAATAACCTGTTTATAAACAGGACACAGTTCACTAAGAGTGGAATCAAAAGAGCTAAAATAGTCTATACGTAGGTTAGGGGAATAGAAGACAGCAAGGAGAATCTTAGAAGATTTTAGAGAAATTTCAAGGAAAAGGAATTCAGGTGACTCAGAATATAAAGAGGGTGAGGCCATAATTAATTTTTAATTAATTTTTTTATATTTATTTTTATGTTTAACTCATTGCATTCATTTACTTCAACAGGATTACATTGAATAGTGTAATGCTTTGTGTTGTTATACATTTTCAATGTATTGAAAAAAAAAAATAAGCGAAAAAATCCGTAAAAAGTAGTTTTATTTCAATGTGTAACATTCGCGTAAACCTAAGAAACCAATATTTTCAATGTATCTTGTAACACCGTTTCATACCACTTGTAGTTTCCATTCATACTGAAACACTTGTACAATTTATTTTTAATAGTTTTTTATCAATCGCTTAACAATTGAAGCCTTCTTTGTAGAAAAGGTTGAGTAATGGTTAATATTAAACCTTTTCATGAGCATCTGGAATGATGTATTATAAAACTCTGTTCCCGAATCTGTTTGTAAATTAACTGGTTTGCGTTTAATTTTATTGAGTATGTTCTCAAATGCAGTAGTAACATCAATTTTATTTTTCGATTTGAGCGGTTCTGCCCAGGCGTATTTTGAGAAACAATCAATAACCAATAAAATGTAATTGTAACCTTTGTTGTATTTTCTTAAATTTTGCATGTCCATTAGATCAGCTTGCCACAAATCATCAATCCCTTTCAAAATGACAGAACGTCGATTAATTTTTTTTCTTGCTGCTTTATGGATTTCGTTTACAATTTCTTGTTTGGACATTATGATGACTTTTTAGGTGCTAATAAGTTATCTACGGCTGTTTTTGTGTAAAACTTATCTTCTTAATGAATGGAAACTTCAGATATCTTTGCTTTTAAAGTATTTTGTACGTATCATTCATAATTTGAGTTCGCATTAACAGCATGGACTTATATAAATCTTTCGTTATGTTTTTCATGAACTGATCTACATAATCCTTATTTACAGCATCATCTGGTTCTACAGGAGTTCTGATACCTCTCAACGTCGAAGCTTTCAAATCAAATTCACCATTTTCTGTTTTCGTTAAAGCATTATCATTACACTCGAATAATTCTGACAATCGCATTCTCTTATGAATATAATGCCCAAATTTGACTAGATTCATGTTGAATGTGCTTTGTATTGAAGGGTTAACAGTAAAATGAAACGTATGCAGGGAATAAAAGATATTTATTAATTAATAACTTTACTTTCACATAATTCTTCAATGATCGATATTATTTCAGTGTCCAGCCCAGTGTTGCCAGCGTCTCGTGAAGCAATCAATAGTAATAATCTATCCACTAGTTCATTTGGATTATCCCAATAGACATAATCTACGTTTTTTCTCCACATTTTTTTCAACGGTAGTCCATTTCCCTTTGGTTGATTGTGGATCTGATTTGTACTTTGTAATTTGAAAAGAGGTTTAATAATTTGTAAATATTTTTGCCCTTTGCTACTTTTGATGGGTTTGCTTGGTTCAAAATCTCGACAATGTGCATTTGTATCGAGCAGCATTGACTTATAATGTTGTATATCATTATCTATCACTAAACTTAAGTCTACATCTTTTTTTAGCAACAACTGTTTCAAACCCGGTGTATTTCGATATTTGCGACCTGTTACTGTAATAAAATCATCACCAACGCGCTCTATCCGAACACCAAATGGTACATTATGTAGAGCTTCAGGAGATACAGACCAAGATGATGTATCGCATCCTTCGTTTTTATCACCCAACGATTGAAATGAAGATTCACTGCCGATTTCATTTTCATCACTGCTTTCCGTGTACTCTTGGCTAATAGGAACTTCATTGTTTAATCTTTTTTTTTTATTTATTTATTTATTCAAAACAATAAAAAATTGTGTAGAACATTAGGTGAGTACATAGAAATAGTTTTAAAATAAAAATAATCACAATCAAATTTGCAAAAGCATAAATTAATATCCAATCAATTCCAGCAAGAAAGAAAGCATATACAGTAAATTATATTTTCACATTGGACATAAAATCTGACACCGTGTAATAACATTTTTCCAACAAGAAGGCTTTTAACTCATTTTTAAATAAATGAGGGCTATAAATTAATAACTTCAAATTTGTTGGTAACCTATTAAACAATTCCACTGCTTGGTACCCGGAACAATGCTTAGCTATATTAAATTTAGGTGACATCTTGTGTTTGAACTCCTTCCTTCTTGTACTTTCTCTTATCTTACGTTCCTCTTGTGATTCGTACTGATAAATATACTTAGCAAAGAAATCTAATATAATTAATATGTATAAGCTTGGTACTGTAAGTATTTTTAACTTCTTGTAATGTTCTCTGCATGACTCTATCTGTGGAATCCTGTAAGATGAAAGCTTTCTGACAGTTATAACTGTAGCTGTTTCCCCAGAGCATGATGCTGTATCTTAATCGAGATTCTACCAGTGCATAGTATATAGCTTTTAGTTGCTTAAGATCCAACATATCTCTAAGGCTCCTGAGTGCATAGCATGCTGATGAAATAGAAGAGTCAATAGCAGCTAGCTCATGTTTCAAATTTAAATTCACATCAATGTTGTTATGTCTATATTGTTAACTAGATACCTACCTATACATTGATTTGCTAAGCGCGTCGCATGTCCCCACCAGTTAGTTGCAAATAAACAGTCTTGAAGCACACACGCATTTTAACTCACCAAATTCCTGCTAAGCAACCCTCAACCTTAATCGCATCAACATAGTGGTCCTTCGAGCCGGATTAATTATAGAAAAACAAGTTATCGAAGACACCGGGCGGCCGGCGAGAACAATACCGAGCCGCATTCCAAAGGTCATTAGTAAATGAATAACAGCAAAAAAAGGTGCGATGGGTACTAACGAGTTAATAAACGTTTTAGAAGACACAGCTGCATTATTACAGAAAACGCAAGTGAATATAAAGAAATGTCCTAAAACCAGGTTGACGAAAGGTTACGTCGAGGCAAGGATCAAGTGTATAGAAGAATATTGGACTACGTTCAGAGATACTCATCAACAATTAGTCAAGATAACATCGAAAGAACAAAAACAAAAGTTAAATTACTTTGTTAACGAGGATTTCTATACATATGAAGACTTGTATCTTGTGTTGTTAGCCGATTTACAAGACCTTTTGTCGACGCTTAGTGCAACATCCCTACCCACAACATCGAAAAATAATTCATCTGCAAATACAAGTAATGATCAACTCGTTAGACTGCCGAGGATACAATTACCGAGTTTTAGTGGGAATTATGAAGATTGGCCTACCTTTCAAGACTTATTTATTTCATTGGTTCATGGGAATACGGCGATTAGTGATGTTCAGAAGTTACATTATTTGAAGAGTAGTGTCACTGGAGAGGCTGAGGTATTATTGAAGCCTATTCAAATAACACACAGTAATTATGAACAAGCATGGAGTGTTCTCAAATCAAGGTACGGTAATAAAAGATTAATTATCAATTCAGTGTTAAAGAAATTATTTTCGCAAAGGAAAATAAATAATCAATCTGCAAATCAAATAAAGAGTTTATTAGACGTTACATCGGATTGTTTAAATAACTTACAAAATTTAAATATAATTACGAGCTCGTGGGATCCTATAATTATTTTTATTGTGATACAGAAAATGGACCCAGAGACTCATAAAGAGTGGGAACAAACTGTTTGCTCAGATGAAGACGATAAATTACCTACCTGGGATGACTTAAAACAGTTCCTGCAGTCAAGATACCGTACCTTAGAACTTGTAATGTCAACATCGGGCACCCGTGAAAAACCTATAAAGGAGCGTTCACACCTCGTCACTGCAACAGCTACCACTTCACCATCGACGGGAGATAGAAAATGCGTGCTATGTAAAGAAAACCATACCTTATGCCATTGTAAAGACTTCACCAAACTGCAACCTGCTGAGAGATCTGAATATGTTAAGTCAAACAAACTTTGCTTTAATTGTTTGGTACCAGGACATTCCGCATATCAATGTAAATTGCGAATGAACTGTCGCATATGCAATCGACGTCATCACACTCTCTTACATCGACTTAAGGACTCTGCTTCTTCGGTACAATCTGAGGACTCTAAACAACCGAAAGCAATACAACACGATGGAGAAGAGAAGGAAGAAATAGTCAACACTACGATCGCGTCGCATCACAGTGCCAAACAAAGTAAAAGTCTAGCACTACTGGCCACGGCAACAGTTTCAGCAAGGAACGAGCACAATCACACTGTTGTTCTACGGGCATTAGTTGACCAAGGTTCGCAGGCGTCATTCATCAGCGAGAAGGCAACACAACTACTCAAACTAACCAGGCATACAGCAAGAGGAAGTATCATTGGTGTGGGATCTACAAGAACTAATGTCGATCACGTGGTGCAACTAAGGATTGGTTCTAGATGGAATCCAAGTTTCGAGATCAATATACAAGCATACGTTATGAGTAAACAATTAACCACGAAAATCCCCTCCAAAGCTGTTCCTGCTAACCATTGGCCACACCTAGAGGGACTCAACCTCGCTGACCCGGACTATCACAAACCGGGTCCTATAGACTTGCTTCTAGGTGTTAAAGAGTATGCACAACTAGTGCAACAACAATTAATCAAGGGTCCTCCTGGTTCTCCGTGTGCCCAAGAAACAAACCTGGGATGGATTCTTTTTGGAGAAATAAACACTAATTTACAAGAAGAAAGCTTTCTGGTCCTTCATCAGCAAATAGAAATAGAAAACATGTTAAAATCCCTTTGGGAAATTGACACTGATAAGAAAAGAAAATTAACAAGAGAAGAAGAGCTATGTGGAACAATATATGAAAACACTTATGCAAGAACAAAAGAAGGAAGATACGTAGTAAGGTTACCTTTTAAAACCGAAAATCCCTTATCGCCTAATGGAAATACAAAAGAAATAGCAAGAAACAGACTACTACAGCTTGAGAAAAGATTTAGAAAGGAACCTACACTAAAACAAGACTACCAAAAGGCCATGCAAGAATATATAAAATCAAACTACATGGAAGAAATACCTGAAAATGAATGTAATAAAAACAAAGCGGTGTACTTACCTCATCACGCCGTTGTCCGCGCTGATAAAGAAACCTCGAAGACACGCGTCGTGTTTGATGCTTCAGCTAAAGGATCGAATCACGTTTCTCTCAACGATGAGCTGCTTGTAGGTCCTCAACTACAGGACGATCTTAGAGATATTGTTATGCGATCGAGATTATATCGCGTCTGCTATGCCAGTGATATTCAGAAAATGTACCTGCAAGTCTTACTACATAAACAAGATGCCGATGCATACCAACGCCTGTTGTGGCGGGAAGAAGCGTCAGATCCAATTAAAGAATACCGTATGCTTCGTGTTACTTTTGGCACAGCTGCAGCACCCTATCTAGCTGTAAGAACTCTTCATCAGATGGCGGACGATGAAGGCAAAAACCATCCAGGGGCTGGTCGAGTTATCAAATCAGATTTTTATATGGATGATCTGATATCAGGCGAAGACACGGCAGAGAAAGCCATACAGACGGCCCAAGAAGTCTCCAATATACTAAAAAAGGGTGGCTTCATATTATCAAAATGGTCTTCAAATTCTACGGAGTTTATGCGACATATAGATGCTAATAAGAGAACAACACGAGTACACGTAGATTTAAAATTAGATGGAACTGTGCAAGCCCTAGGATTGATCTGGAATCTAGGAACAGATCAGTTTCAATATAAATTAAACTTACCTCCAATGACAAACAAGGTTACAAAAAGAACAATATTATCAGACATGCAGAAACTGTTCGATCCACTGGGATGGATCGCTCCGAGTTTAATCTTGGCTAAAATGTTAATACAAAAATTATGGATGGAAAAGGCTGGCTGGGACGACAAAATAAACCAAAACCTGGTGGACGAGTGGTCGACTATTCGTGATGACTTTGAAGAAGTAAAAGAAGTATATATTGATCGATGGCTTGGCATATCAAGTAAGGAGGTAGACAAGATAGAAATCCATGGCTTCAGCGACGCTTCCACGCGAGCGTATGCAGCAGTGGCATATGTCCGAATAAAGATGCGGGATGGCTCAGTGTCAACAAAACTGCAAGCGGCTAAAACAAGAGTGGCACCACTACGAACTGTTTCCCTGCCACGGTTAGAGCTGTGTGGAGCGCTGTTACTATCAAGATTGCTTAAGCAAATACAACAAGCCATGCGAATACCTACCTCAAACATCTATGCATGGACAGATTCAACCATTGTCCTTGCCTGGTTATCTGGCGATCCCCACAAATGGAAGACATTTGTAGCAAATCGGGTTGTAGAAATAGCTGAAAATGTAAACAACAACCGGTGGTTTCATGTCTCCTCTGAAGATAATCCTGCAGACATTGGGTCCCGGGGCATGTTACTAGTTGACCTGAAAAAGTCCAATTTGTGGTGGAAGGGTCCAGCTTGGCTCTCTGAAACAGAAATAAGATTAAAACAAAAATATACATCTACAGATTTAGAAAGAAAAAGCGATAAAATACAAGCAAATTTAAAAATGGATATTGAAGAAGGCCTGAAGTCACAATTTAAAGAATTTGCTAATCTACGAGAATTAATGCTAGTAATAACCTACTGTCGAAGATTTTTAAATTTTAAGAGAAGCTTAGAAAACACGGATAAGGATTTTACTACAAAAGAATTAGAAAAGTCTCTCTTAAAATGTATAGAATTAGTACAGCAAGAAGAATTCAAAGATGATATAGAAAGGCTAAAATCAAATAAAGCGTTAAAAGGAGAAAGTAAAATTAAAACCTTGAATCCTTACCTTGATGGAAACGGTATCCTCAGGGTGGGCGGTCGACTTCGCAATGCTAACTTGGATGAGCAGGTTAAACATCCTATAATATTGGGAAACAAGAATGATTTGGTGCCCTTGATTATCGCTGATGCACATGCCCGTACATTGCATGGCGGCGTTCAACTTATGTTAAGTTACCTAAGCTCAAAGTATTGGGTTGTACGAGGTAAAGCACTTATAAAAGCCTGCATTCACAAGTGTCTAATATGTGCGAGACTTAGAGCGAAATCAAGAACACAGATAATGGGCGACCTGCCTAAAGCGAGAGTTACACCTGCTCGAGCTTTCCTCCACACCGGAGTTGATTTTGCAGGCCCATTTCATATAACCATGTCCAAAGGAAGAGGCATCAGAACTCAAAAGGCATACATCTGCGTTTTTATATGTATGTCAACCAAGGCAATGCACCTTGAGCTAGTGAGCGATTTAACCTCTGAAGCCTTTATCGCTGCATTCAAGCGGTTTGTTGCCCGGAGAGGAAAATGTAGCGATATATGGAGTGACCAGGGCCGTAACTTTGTTGGGGCCAACAAAGAATGGATGGCCGCATGGAAAGAAGCAAATCTAGTCTTTGAAGGAGAAATATCAAATTCATTGGCGTTGGAAGGAACACAATGGCACTACATACCAGCATACTCACCGAACTTTGGAGGTTTGTGGGAGGCAGGTGTGAAATCGGTGAAACACCATTTGAAACGCGTTCTCACCACCAATCTTACCTACGAAGAAATGACTACGGTGCTGTGTCAGATTGAGGCTTGTCTCAATTCCAGGCCGTTGTGCCCTATCGACGACAAAGACCCAGACTGCATAGAAGTACTTACACCTGGACACTTCCTCATTGGTGAAGCCCCTATCGTTGTACCGTCACCTGACTTCCAAGACGCAAAGATGCACTCCCTATCCCGGTGGCAGTATACACAAAAATTGCTGGGCGATTTCTGGCGACGTTGGCAACAAGAATACTTAACACGCTTACAACAGCGTCTCATTTGGTTAAAGAAATCAGAAGAGTTCAAGGTCGGTGATGTTGTTTTAATAAAGACCGATGGAGTACCACCAGGAAAGTTTACCCTGGGTCGTATTGTGGAAAAACATCCCGGAGAAGATGGCCTTACCAGAGTCTACAGCATAAAAAGTGGCGACAGTATAGTGAAGAGATGTTGTTCAAAGTTATGTCCATTACCTATTGCTACTGAGTAAGATGTTAAGCTTCTTAGAATAAAGATGTAATTTTGTTTAACATGATTAGGTTTTAGATTCAGATATGTTATATTTAGTTTGTAAAAGAACTACGTCCTTTTGGTGGGCGGCATGTTATGTCTATATTGTTAACTAGATACCTACCTATACATTGATTTGCTAAGCGCGTCGCATGTCCCCACCAGTTAGTTGCAAATAAACAGTCTTGAAGCACACACGCATTTTAACTCACCAAATTCCTGCTAAGCAACCCTCAACCTTAATCGCATCAACAAATGTGAATACCTAAAAATTTAACTTTGTCCACTAATTCAATTTTATCTTCTTTAATTCGTATATCTAAATTATCTTTATTGCGAGTTGTAGTCTCAAATAAAATAATGTTAGTCTTACTAGTGTTTAATAAAAGCCTATTGGCTGAAAACCAGTCAGTAAGATTTTCGAGACACTTATTTACAGTTGTGGTCAATTCTTTTAAGTCATTTTCCCCAGTTATTAATTTGTGTCATCTGCAAAGACAACAAGTTTAACATCGGGCTGAACGTTGTGCATAAAGTTTATTAAGTCATTTGTGAAAATAATAAAAAGTATGGGTCCTAGGATTGAGCCTTGGGGAACACCACGTTGTATATTTGTAATTATCGACGTGTTTACCACCTCATGATTTGTTTCATCAACGCTTTTAATTTCGACAAACATTCGTCTATTTTGTAGGTAAGATTTTAAAAGTTTTAAGGACTTGCCTCTGATACCATAATGCTCAAGTTTATTTAGTAAAAGATCGTAATCTACTGTATCAAAAGCAGAGCTGAGGTCAATGAACAACCCAGCCACTTTCATTTTGTTGTTCAATTGATTTATGATGTCATTTATGAGAGTGTTTATAGCATCTGAGCATCCGACGCCGTTTTGGTAACCAAACTGTCTTAGATTAATTATTTTGTTTACATTTAAATGTGTCATTAGTCTATGTTTAATAACTTTTTCAAACACTTTTGATAAAATTGGTAATAAAGATATAGGTCGATAGTTTTTCGGATCAGTCTTAGTGCCTTTTTTGAATATTGGAACTACTTTAGCTAATTTGAATTGATCTGGAAAGACAGATTCTTCAAAGCATTTGTTAAAAAAATCAGATAGAGGTAATGCCAAATACTCTATATTGTCCTTCAGAATAGACATTGGTAAGTCATCGAAACCACAAGATGTTTTTTTGGCCATTTTACTAACAATATTTGCTATTTCATAGGGTGTCGTCGGATTATAAGATAAATTCTCTTTTACTCTGTTAGTTGACTGCAATAGAAAAGACATTGCTCTTTCCTTTTCTATGCTACTTGGTGACGATTTGAACACGAAACTATCCATGAAGTGATCAGCAACTTGCTGAGGATCAGTTATCAATTCATTATTCACACTCAGAATCAAAGCCCTACATTGTCTTTTCGTTTTTTTCTTTGTACTTTCGTTTACTAGTTTCCACGTTTGTTTAGTAATGTTAGTAGCATTATTCAATTTATTTATTACGGCCGCTTTTTTGGCATGCTGAATTACTCTTCTAAAAATTCTTATATAGTTGTTTTTATATTTTATAAGGCTAGCATTATTTAACGTACCTAAACATAGTAGTCTTTTCATCTTACTTGAAACTTTTACACCCTTAGTAATCCATTTTATTGTTGTGTTTTTAAAAGGATTTAATCTGATTAACTTTTTTCGGTAACGACCATGAAATGTTTTACCAAGGCAATTTATAAAACTGTTTGTTAACGCCCACTGTGCGTCAGTGTACCGCGCGGGAGAGGCGGGGGACGAGGGCCACCCGGCCGCATCGCTGCGCCGCGCGCGCCACCTCATTCTGCTCCGGTCAACATACAGTGCGCACGCGCCTAAAGTCTAAAGCCTAAACTACTAAATGTGTAAAAAATGTAAAATTATTAACTGTAACAATAAAATATAAGTGTACTAAAAGGAGCAGTCTCGCCTTTTTTTTTTTTTTATTTATTCTTTACAAAGGAACATGGTATTCTTAGGAACTAATAAGTGTCCCACAAAACAGTACAAACTGTTTGACTGTGAGATCAGTTTTAGACAATTTTGAACATATTTTGTTTTACATTTAACTTATTTAATATACTATATTATAAACATTTTAATTTTATTATACCATTTTATCATAACATTATATTATAACATTTACTTATTTTATTTCAACATTTGTTTTACATTTAACATATTTAATGTACTATATTATATTATAACATTTTATTAGGCATAATTATTTATATTGTGCTTTATATATATACACATTCACAATACACATGTATAAATATCGTTTTTATGGTAGGGTATCTAGTAAGTATTTTTTAAGTTTACATTTAAATTTGTTTTTATTGCACTCGTCTCGGATGGTCGCGGGTAAACCGTTGAGAATATATGGAATACGTTTTTTCAGCGTTCTGTCACCATACACGTTTGTTACTCTAGGCACAACAAATTTACCCGAGGTCATCGCCCTCGTACAATACGTATTACTAACATTTACTAATGGATTATGCTCCCGATTGCCGTGGTTGTTGGTTGCTATAAGGTAAGTGTGTTTTAATTTTACTGGTAATAATTTACAAATTTTAAAAAGTTTGTAATAGTTTGTTTTATATTTAATTTTGGTTTTTTTATCTACAATTAATTTAATAAATCTAATTTGAATGTTTTCTATTTTGTCTATATATGATTTATATGTTAGTCCATAACAATCGAGGGCATAATCCATGATAGGTTCAACTAAGGCATTGTACAAAATTTTTTGTGTACCCTTTGGGACACGATAACTAAGGTGACAAAATTTGCCAAGTAACACTCTAAGTTTATTACATATGAGATCAATATGTTCTGCCCAAGAGAAATGCTCATCTACTTTCATACCTAAGTAGGTTACGCATTTTTCTCTTTGGATCGGCTTGCAACTACAATTAATAAAGTTATTGTGTATACAGTCAAAAGAATGGGTGAAAATTGGAGGCGGAGTTTCCTTAACCGGTATATGGGGAGAGTGGATAATTAACAATTTAGTTTTGTCTGCATTTAAAACTATGCCGTTATCATGGGACCACTTGACGACGGCGTCGACGTCTTCCTGGACAGCACGACAAGTGTCGTCGGCTGCACTGGTAACAAACTTATTTAGTATTGCGGTCTTTTTTTGTAGGACATATTTCACAGCTTTTTATAGATCCTACAGGCTGTTCTTCATCATCTAACTCCTGGCCCTCTAGCCAAGTAACATTTCTACAAGCGTTAACGATGATAGAAATCGCTTAACTGACATTAAATGTATGGAAATGACATTTCATTTCGACAAGTCACGTGACCTGGACTTGTCACTTCCATACATTTAATGTCAGTTAAGCGATTTCTATCATCGTTATCGCTTGTGGAAATGTTACTTGGCTACAGGGCCAGCTCTGTGTCACGTTCAACGCTTCTTGCACTGACATTATCAATACTTTGGTCAGTACCAGATTCGTCAGCAGATCTGTGTTCAGCTTGTTCAAAAAGCCGTAATAATCTACACTTCTCATCAAAAAAATCGAAACACTTTCGTTTTTATTGTTTTTGTCCTAATTTTTTACAAAAGAGAATTAATTCCATGAAAAACAAAACATTATTGTGTAGCTGGCAGTTTGGACATTACAGTAAGAAGAAAAAAATCAAAATTCGAAATTAGAATTTCATTTGTTTATCCTATAAATGAAATTAATCACTGTTTTGAGACAAATGTGTATTTAGGGTTGGAGTACGTTTCTCGTTTAAAAACTAAAAATTAGCGCTTGTCTTTAAACTTTTTGTTTCTTATTTCATTTACTGTGACTTTGGGACGTCTGAAAAAACTTTTTTTTCTAAAACATATGGATACTTCGCCCGCAGAAGCCGCCCAAGTGGTGGCATTGCTGGATTCTGGACTTAGTCAGCGTGTTGTGGCTGCAAGATTGCATCTAAGCTTATCATCTGTTCATAGAGTCTACAAACGCTATCGGGAGACTGGTTCGTTCACGCGCCGTTCAGGATCTGGCAGGAATCGGGTCACTTCTGAGCGAGATGATCGATTTATTGTAACAACTTCTTTACGAAATCGACGCCTTAACGCTTTTCAACTGCAGCAGCAGCTTCGCGTTGTACGAAGAGTAGCTGTAAGTGACTCTACAATAAGAAGAAGGTTGAAGGAACGCGGATTGGCACCGCATAAGCCAGCGAATGGGCCGAAATTAACTGCAGATCATCGAAGAGCGCGCCTTAACTTTGCACGCGAGCACCTAACTTGGTCATACCTTCAGTGGAGCAAAGTACTGTTTTCTGATGAGTGTAAAATTATGCTGTATGGTAACGACGGAAGGAACAAGGTCTACAGAAGAGATGGAGAACGCTTTGCACAATGCTGCATTGAAGAAAAGATCAGCTATGGTGGCGGTTCGTGGACGGTTTGGGGAGGAATCAGCGCCGACGGTAAGACAGAACTTGCCTTTGTGTCTGGGCCACGGCTGCCTGCACTAAACTCTCATCGGTTCATCGAAAAGTGTCTTGAACCTCATGTAACGCCCTATGCACATTTTATTGGCAACGACTTCATATTCATGCACGACAATGCTAGAGCTCACACCGCGGGCGTCGTACGAAATTATCTTACCGAAGTCGGTATCTCCATTATGGTATGGCCAGCAAGAAGCCCGGACATGAATCCCATTGAACATCTATGGGATGAATTAAAGAGACGAATTCGAGCCATCCATCCAGCCCCAGAAACACTTAGCCAGCTGCAAAATGCAATCCAAGAGGAATGGGATAATATACCACAACATGTGATCGTGACTCTCATCCGATCGATGAAGAACCGTATGGAAGCAGTAATAAGAGCTCGCGGAGGGAATACAAGTTATTAAATAAACGTTTCTTACACTTTTTTTCATTTACTCGTGTTGTTTTACCCATTTCCTTCATATTCCATACAGGGTAAAAATTACTCATTATACAAAATACGAAACCTATGAAGACTTAATTTGAATTTAGAACATTAACATTAGGATTTAAAAACCTCATACTACTCACTATTAAATGACATTTTACATTTATTCCTAAATATACACATTTTTCTGATAATCCTTATCAAATCATAAACTGCGAGGTGTTTCGATTTTTTTGATGAGAAGTGTATTTTGGTTATCTTCGTACGACATTCTTGATATTTATTCACAAAAAAAAGGAATAAAACAATGCAAAATAACAAAAAGAAATAAAATGTGTTGGTTCAAATTTGTTACAAGTAGCGTAAGGTGGGTCTCACGCACCCGGCAACATCTTAAACTTTTTCGGTGTAACATTGTTCGGTGGGCGGCCGGTTACTAAATGCGCGGCAGGCGACGCTGCCTTACCCCCTCCCGCGCAGCTACTCAGGCGCGCAAAGAGTTCTAACAATTCGCTATTAAAATATTGGACGATTTTTCTAGGTGTGGGTGTGCCACACCCAACCTTACGCTCGACGGGTTAATTATCTTATGTACATATTTATCACTCACAGGTTGCCATCTCATACTCCGGTCTGATTTTGTAACATAATTATCCCTATTAATCCATTTATCTTCGCATACATGTTTAATTTGTTGAATATCTTCCTCAAAGGTTGTCGCAAACTGATTTGTTACATGTTGTAGGTTTCCCTGCACATTCATGTTATTCTAATCTTTTAATCATATTTTTTGGATCATTGCCCCATACCATAAACAGTCTGTCTCTCTCCTTTACTATATTTTTTAATTTATCCGTTACCCAGCTTTTATTATTTCTATAACTAGAGCGAAAAGTTACAGTCTTATAACAAGCCTCATCGGGGGGCACGGCAGTGCCCCCGCCAAGTCGAGCGCGAAGCAAACACTGCCGTACCATCCTTTACTGGAACCATGTCGCCACATTTTCAGGCCTCTATTTGAGAACCTCTGGATAAGACCAGAACGCAGAAATTTTCGGCATCCAGTTAGCTGTAATTATATACTTAAAATCCAAAATTTCAGGTCTGTAGCTCATTTAGTTCCAAAGTTAAGCGAAACCAAAGTTTCGCATTTACGACACTCACTCACTCATGATCATCAAAATAGAACTAGTACTTCCCATAAACTCAGAGAGTTGAAATTTGGTACAGATTTAGGGTTTAATGGCTACATAAAGGGAAAACTATAAAAACTAGGATAATCGAAGATCTGGAGTACCTGGTGACTCTCATTAGAAAACACAGGAGCCCAAGCAAACTATTAGAGATCGACATACCACCTTAACAAAAAATATTCAACTTGGTGGAGCGCAAAAATTGAAGGTCTGAAGTATCTGATGAAGAACCCTCTGCTGGTTTCAGCTGTATTAGAGATACGGTAATTATGCCCCCTTATACTATTCGTACTTAAAACAAAGCGACTGTCATTGCAAAAATCCAGAGTAGTGGGTCACATCTCCTAATTTAATCTAGTCTATAGTATCCCGCTGCTAGGCGAATGCCTCACATTCTGCTTCTAAGAGAAGTGGTGACTTTTCTCCATACAAACGCTCTCGTCTGTTTTTCGCTGGTTTCTGAACTTAGTATGAATATTTTTATAATGAAAAAATGATTTCCAGTGTGTGTAGGAGGTAATTTAAATGTATGTCATTTTTTTTTTTAAGAAAGCTCTTTTTACAAAATCTTTATGATTTACCTATATCAAGGCAACAATAACTACATGAATAGCAAGCTGCCTTATTATGAATAGTTAAGAGTTAGTAGTCACTAATGAATTGTGTTATTAAATGATCATTGGGCATTGAGTAAAAACAATAAGTAATAATAATCACAAGTAAATGTACCAAAAATTATTATTAGTCAAAGAAATACTATAAATGATGGCACAGATATAGGTAACATATGTTTTTTACGCCATAATTCACTCTTTGTCTGCAATGGGCATCAAACTTACGTAAAGAAAAATAGTAAACACAAACACATAACAATCATAGGTCGTGTTGTGTAAAAAATGCACGACAAAAATATAAACCATCCAAAATGTTTGTATGTCGTAAAGAGCAACATAATTTTAGAAAATATCTAATTAAAAAATATTATTTACTAAAACACAAAAAGGGTAGGTTTCCTAAGATTTGAACTGGCAGCAAGAATAGTAATTCTCAATCGCACTACCACCAAGCTGATTACTACTACGGCTAGTGTTTCAAAAAATTCATCATATGGCTCCCTTTTACTGTTATGGTTACCCCTTGTTTATACGTCAAAAAATTCCAATTTACGAGTGCAGATGATATAATGACTTTGGTAAGTAAGTAGACAACTAAGGCCTCGTTTACGGAGACGCGGGGCGTCGGGCGTCGCGTGTGGCATGGCGTCTCGCGGCGCGTCGGGCGTTTTTTCTGTTTACGGCGGGGCGGCGCGTGAAGCGGCACGCATCATCGCACGCGTAAACACAAACTTATAGCAATATACGACGTTGTTCATAGAGAAGCGAGGCGGGAAGAGTGGCGGTGCACGCTCGCCACGATCAAATCGACTACAAGTCAGATTTTTATCATATCATACTACGTCTGTGTTGTTGATTTCTAAATAAGACTGACAGAAGATTCCGCCTCGGGCATAGCTTCATCGAGAATTGCCGCTGCGTGCGCCGCCGTGGTAAACGCCGCGCGGGACGCGGCGGTGCAATCCGTGGGGCCCGCCGCGAAAAACGCCCTATTTCAAACAAACGCGTATAAAATCTTAGATTTACGCGAATGTTAGACATTGAATAAAACTACTTTTTACGGATTTTTTCGCGGTTTTAATTTTAGATTTTGGTCCCGACGTTTCGACACCTTTGCAGGTATCATAGTCACGGGCAGACTGAGATGGCGTTCGTCTTGACAGAAGATGTTGCTCGTTCTACCTACATATTTTAATTTATTATTGAGTTTCGACCTACGCAATATGAGCTCACTATGTCTTGATGTCTTGCAGCGCTGCTCTTGGGTTTGGCCTTGAGTTTGTGTATTATTGGGTCCCAAGTAGGTGATATCTTCCAGCCATCTTCTCTATTGAAATTAGGGTGTTTTTTAATCTCAATAGCCTCGCGGAACATCCTAGGTAGGAATCTGGATTCTTTAGCGAGGATCTGTGGTTGGTCAAATCTAATATAATGGCTGGAGCCTTCAGCGACTGGAGACTTCGTTGAGCGGCGGTGTTTTACGACAGCGATGTGTTCTTTAACGCGGGTCCCTATGCTTCGTTTCGTTCGACCGATGTAAGAGAGGCCGCAGTCACAATCTAGTTTATAAACTCCTGCATCTTGTAGAGGTATGTGACACTTGACGGATGGTAATGACTGACTAATCTTCTTGGGCGGCTTGAAGTATGTTTTGATTGAAGCTCGTTTTAGGATGTAGCCAATCTTGTCTGTGACACCTCTGACGTATGGTAGTACAGCAGGTAAACGATCAACTGTGGCTGGCTTCACTCGTTCTCTGTGACGGGGCCGTGGAATTTGGAGCTTGTTGTCTCGCAGTACTTGCTTGACGTGTTGAAGCTCAGCGGCAAGGTGTCTGTCATCACAGAGTCCGCGTGCTCTCTGAAACAATGATTTTCCCACGGTAGCTTACTGTTTAGGGTGGTGGTGAGATTGACCGTTTAAGTACCTATCTGTATGGGTCTTTTTGCGATACACTGTGTGACTTATTGTCTGATCAGGATTTCGTTTGACTAATATGTCTAAGAAGGCAAGAGATTTATTATCCTCCAACTCCATAGTGAATTGAATTTTGTTATTGATGGAGTTGAGATGTTTTAAGAATGCATTTAACCATGATACCTGCAAAGGTGTCGAAACGTCGGGACCAAAATCTAAAATTAAAACCGCGAAAAAATCCGTAAAAAGTAGTTTTATTCAGCGTATAAAATCGCTTCTCCGTAAACGCACTCATACAACTCCATATATTTGAATTCAGTGCAGACCGCGCCCGACGCCCCGCGTCTCCGTAAACGAGGCCTAAGAGACAACTACACGAAACGAGCGCGTTTTGACATTAGTTTTATCACACACTGTCAAATTACGAACTATCATTTACAAACCTTGCGGTAGAACGATAGGCACTACTTTCTTCAATAACCGAATTTTCAAAAGTCTTTCCGTCCGCCTTAATACAATTAAAGGAAAACTCTGGATAAGACTAGTCAGGCTTTTATACTTATACTTACAACTTTACAAGAAGAAATAGTAGAACGATTTACATTATTCTACTCGAACATTACACAAATTAAATAAACAAATTACACTAAAATATTAATTTCACTCAAAATTTGGACAAAATATGTATAATGCATTGGACTAAGAGTGGCGGTGATACTCGCACGCTTCGCTAGATTAGCAAGTTGTTATTATAACAATTCGAAGATTTGCATAGGTTAAGGTAATTGTATGATTAGTGACGGATTATAATATTAATAAAGTGTGGTGGACTCCTTCCACAAACCTTCTTCCTAAAATATTCATTTTTGGTGATTGTCATGGTGACAAAAAAAACTCGTCTGTCAGATATCGGTGTTTATATCGGCTGTCATGTATTAAACATAAAGTAGGTATTACTTAAATATTAACTAATACTGCTAAAAAAGAAAGAATTGTAATGTCATAAAAAATACTCCTAAAAAGAAAAAACGGTGTCAAATAAGAAAATATAATAAAATAAATCAATACATATTTCTACAAAAAGAAGTAAAATCCCATCAAAAACATTCTGTAAAAAACTAGCCAAGTCTCGATGGAGCTGCTTGTTTACCTCTAAAAAGTAATGAAATCTAGACAAAGTCGTACCAAGTCTAAGGTTCCTTACTGCGATTTCTTTATTATTCTAGTTAATGTTGTGTGACTTGCCCGTTGAAGGGTACACAAGGGTAGAAAACCAGGTGCTTCATGACACCAGTGCACCTATCTATCGCCTGAACCGCTACCCATTGACGATGGAAAATTACCATTAAGAAAACGTTTATTCAATAACCAGACAATTGTAGGCTTAAGCTGCGTAAATCAATAATACTTATGTTTAGGCGAGGCTATACATAACTGTATAAAAAAATATTTGCAAAGTAGACGGACATATAATCATTGAGAGAAGTCCGTCTGTACGTCTATTTTATGTTAGATCGGTGGTCGATGTGACGCTCAAAATAAAAGAGAGCAGAAGTCAGCATTGACAATGCTGAATGCATGTGTTGCACAATCAACAACAGCCTTAAATGAGGTTAGGTTACTAGTTTCTAATTACAAATACCAGTATGGGCTATTATCTGGCTTAACAAACATAGGTAGTGTCAATATGTTAACAAAATTGACTTGTACACACTAACGTAAAAGGAATCCCATCAAAAACATAAATGTAAAAAGGCTGCCAAGTTCGATACTATGGCAATGCTTCGCCTATAAAAGAAGTGAGATCTAAATAAGTACCAAGTTTCATAAAAATACCTCAAATCATAAATAGTTATAGGAATGCACACTTGATTTCATGTACAGTACATTTTAATGATGTAACTTGGCAAGTTTTAATAGAAAATTATATACTTGACACGTTGCAGTCCAAAAGTGTCGATTAATTGCAATGAAAAGGTGTGTAGTGTGTAAAAACTTGCCAAGTAACATCATTGACAAGTATTGAAAATAATGAATGTTATCAGGAAACTGCTAAAAAACCGGTGTGCGTTTCTCTGACTATTATAATTTTATGTATTTCTTTGTAACATGATACTTATTCAAAATGTACCTTAAAAACTGCTGGAAATCAAGTGTGCATTCCTATAACTATTTATGATTTGAGGTATTTTTATGGAACTTGGTACTTATTTAGATCTCACTTCTTTTATAGGCGAAGCATTGCCATAGTATCGAACTTGGCAGCCTTTTTACATTTATGTTTTTGATGGGATATACATTAACAAATAGTTGTTTTAGTGCGTTATACAATTCTTCAGGGCATTCAATATTCATAAGCGTATTGAAATCCGTATTTAATAATCGCTCTCGAACCATACGGTTATCGAGCACGCGTCGACGCGTGGTAGGTATAGACGTCGGCGAGCGCGCGGACGGCGCAGGAGCGCGGCCGCCTCGGGCTTCGCTTGCCGCCCGGGTGGGGGCTGCGCTAGCGACGATGCGGTCATACGGCGTTGCGCGGTTCCATTGCATCACGGCCGACACGAGATAATGATCCGATATTTTCTGTTGTATTACTGCTGATCTTATTTGGGCTAAAGGTGCTCGAATATAAATATGATCTATACATGACTCTACAATATTTCCCCTTACTACTTCTTTACGTGTTGTTTTATTTATACATTAAACTAGTCCAAACTCAGATAATAAGTTTTCATAGTCAATTACATCATTATCTCGATTTTTAAACAGATTAATATTTAAATCTCCACATAAAAATATTTTAACGTCTTTTGGTAATGTTTCTAATATGTTACGTAATTCTTTAATAAATTGTTTTACATTATTCTTTTTGTTTATTCTTGGTGGTCTGTAAATGGATAATAAGTATATCGGATCACTACTGCCGCCGTTAAGTACAATGGAAGCGTACTCCGCCGACCGCGTGTTTTGGCTATCGAGGATATGCGCTGTCTCGCTTACTCGCGCTGCCCATATTTCGCGCGTGTAAACTAAAACACCTCCGCCGGTTCGTCCGGAGCGAGTAAAACTATGTACATCAAATCCCTTTATCTTATATAGGTTTAACAATGAAAAAATAATGTTTGGTTCCGTTATTACTATTGCATCTATGTCATTTAAATTGCTATGTAAAGTTACCATTAATTCATGAAAGTTCTTTTTTAACGATCTGATATTAACATGTAATATACAGAAGTTATATTTATTTTTAAGTGAGGAAAGCCACACGCTTAGGTTTTCATATTCATCAGAATTAATGGTTTCTTCATTTGTAACACTAATAATATTATCTATGACTGTGAATTTTACTGACTAGATTAAACATAATAACATCTTAATAGGTAGGTATTGTAAGTATTTATTGTGTGCAAAAGAGAAGTGTATTGAGTACCTAGTTAGGTATTAAATTTTAGATTTAAGTAGATCATTTATGTCCTGTTCTGACCTCACCCAAATAGTTTTTTCTCCGTCGTTTTTCTTTAATAATATTTTGCCTTTAGCCACCCAGATGTACTTAAATAAGCTATGTAGTTCCTTTTTCGTATTCCACAGTAAGATTCGTGTCGCCTTGGTTAAGTCCTCGTTAATGTACACTTTAGTCGTGCTAGTTCCGCCGGTTATTTTGTCGCTTGTAATGTTGTTCAGTTTGCGTCGTTCCAGAAGCCATGCGTCGCGTGATTCGGTGCCTGAGGTCTTGAATCCGACGATTATCGAGGCGGATTTTATGCCTTGTTTACGTGGTTGATTACGTCGGACCCACTCAATATCTTCACAGCTAACTTGAAACATTTGTCCGACTTTTGTTACGATATCCTTCACGTTTTCGTCGGGCAGTTGTTCAATACCCAATATTATTTATTTATAACAAAATAAATAACCCCACCATAATTGGCAACCGTCTAAGATAGCTAAAGTCACGAACCTACAACTCGCGCACGTGTATATCGAGACATTATCGAGATCAAGATCGGCGCGTATGCTGTGCTCCAGACTCACGGGGCCTTCGGACTACGCAGGCTGCAAGATTCGACGCCTGCACCAGAGGTCTAGCCCGATGGAAGCTCCAGACTCACGGGGCCTTCGGACTACGCAAGCTGCAAGGTTCGACGCCTGCAACAGAGGTCTAGCCTGATGGAAGCTCCAGACTCACGGGGCCTTTGGACTACGCAAGCTGCAAGATTCGACGCCTGCACCAGAGGTCTACCCCGATGGAAGTAAGCCTATAACCTATATTCCTACCTATTCCACGATACCTATCTTCCTGTTTCTATTTGTGTGGATGGCCTAGCTGGTTTCGCTTGAACGATTTAGGTCTGCTTGCTTAAATTCGTTAAATTACGATAGGTACCTACACCTACCGTGTCCACCTAATTTTCATGCCGCACGTGGTGGGCGAGTCCATTACGCGGCGCCATTTTGCGCATGTTCGAGTTCCATGTGCGCGTCTATAGTATTGCATCTAACGCTATACCTACATAGCTTGTATACGACCCTAAAGTTTGAATATTATTATAGCTTAAATTTAAGCACTAAAACCTAACTACGCACGCTTCAACGCAAACTCTGCGCCTATATTGCAGAGGATGGTGTGTTTGTGTTCTTTATTCTTTCCCTAATTACTATGGAAGTTTCTATGCCTATTACCAAAACTTATTACGCATCTAACGAACTAAATTCTAGCCTTTGAACAGTGCATCCTAAAGCAAACAGCTATTTCACCAAAGCTTGCCGACTATTCCAGATGCGGTGTGTATGCATGGCATGAACTGAGCTTCGCTTCCGGTTGTCTGCTAGCTGCCTGCCTATCTACGCGTTGCAGTGCAGGCGCCTGGTGAGTGCTGCATACTTCTTGCTGTCACAGCTTCAGTGTACCGTGAGTTAGCGTTTTTTTTTTTTTTTGTTCGCGTTTATTTAAATTGGTTTAAGTACTCAATTCATTGTTGCCCACCTACATAAGAGGTTAGGTATATATGTAATAGATTTAGCTACTTACATAAAATAAATATAATAAGATGGCTAATGAGTCTAATAAACAAGAAATGAGTGAAGTCGAACATCAAGACATGAAAGTTTTATTAAGAAAACGTAGTGCTACTAAATGTGTAACAAATGTAAAATTATTAACTGTAACAATAAAATATAAGTGTACTAAAAGGAGCAGTCTCGCCTATATTATTTACAACAAAATAAATAACCCCAACATAATTGGCGACCGTGACAGGACTCGCCCACCACGTGCGGCCTTGCGTAGTCCGAAGGCCCCGTGAGTCAACTTACTAAATTTAAAGATTATATACATGAAACTTCAAAGTGTAGTCCAATAAGTTGCTTGCAAGCCAAACAAATCGAAGCTATCCTAAATTCACGACCCCTATCTCCCCTCTCATCCGACCCATCAGATTTCCTTCCCCTTACACCGGGACACTTCCTTATCGGGCGGCCACTCACAGCAGTGCCGTCTCTAACTATTAACAAAACGAGACCCAACAGATACGAGAGGATAGAGCAGCTGCGGCAGCAATTTTGGGACAGGTGGCGTCGAGAGTACCTGGCCGAACTACAACAAAGAACGAAGTGGCGGAAACCACAACAAGAACCCAAAGTAGGAGATTTGATAATACTGAAGGAAGACCACCTCCCTCCATTATGCTGGCGCCTAGGCCGAATAACAAAACTTTATCCTGGAAAAGATGGTGTCAGCAGAGTCGCTGATGTCCACACGTCAAGAGGAAAAGTTAAGAGAGCAGTCCATAAGTTCTGCATTATACCTAATGATGATGACTGCAAAACTTAAGCTAGATAGCTGAGCTATCAAGGTGTGGGAGGTTGTTAACGCCCACTGTGCGTCAGTGTACCGCGCGGGAGAGGCGGGGGACGAGGGCCACCCGGCCGCATCGCTGCGCCGCGCGCGCCACCTCATTCTGCTCCGGTCAACATACAGTGCGCACGCGCCTAAAGTCTAAAGCCTAAACTACTAAATGTGTAACAAATGTAAAATTATTAACTGTAACAATAAAATATAAGTGTACTAAAAGGAGCAGTCTCGCCTATATTATTTATAACAAAATAAATAACCCCAACACTGTTTATACCTATATTAGTCCAATTTATATTTTTAATACAGTTATTGAAGGCAGCACTATTTTTATGATTGAATATTCTTTTTTTCATTGTTATCATTTGTTCAGAGTTTTTGGATCTCTTATCGATTTTGTCTAGAACTACATTACAGAATAGTGCGCCATGGCCATCTGCCAAGCCATTGTGATCAACGAAACACTGATCTATATCATCATCAGCAATATTCGTAATTATGTTGTCTAAACATGAACGTGCATTATTCCGAATAAAAGTGGGATCATTTATAAGGCACCGAAAATTATAACATGTCAGAATACTTAAGAAATCAGCAGATTTCTTACTTTCAACGAGTAAATCCATATTAAAGTCACCACATATCATAATCTTCTTAACAAAATGTTCCAACAATTTCTCTAATATGTACTCCTGTCATATGGACTCCTGTAGCAACAACACAGATATAGCCCTGTTTCAAGATCTCTAATCTTTGTTTGCTTTCCAAGATTTTTTCATTTTCATCAGCAGAAGTTCCATTACTGTTGTTGGTTAGTAAATTAAGTGATTCGGTTATAGGTTTAAAAACCGTTTCTTATGCTTCCTTATTCCCAATCTCAAGTTCTCTCATGGTACGTACTTTTTTCTTTACAGCAGCTGAGGCATCTACGATTTTTTGTTTCAATGATTTTTTCATAGTCGATAAATATACAGTTATCGCTTCAGAGTTGTTTAAAGAATAAAAACGTAACGATGTCAACGGTCTTAAATATAGTATCATTAACTTATTCAAAGACAACAAATGTGTCAAATTTATTTCTGTAACATCCATTATTTTTAGAGCAATATTTATTGATTACCACAAAGTTGTAAGGCTCGCTCCAAATTTTTGAACACATTTCACGAAACTGGGTCCAAGTCATATCTGTTTTGACATGTTCCTCATAAATATAATTGAGATTAATATCATCCTGCTTAAAAAGTACGACAAGGTTAGCGTTGTCTCGTACTAACTGTTTTGGCACTTTAGTATATGTATGATTGAGATAAAAACAATCAATATTTTTGTGTCTACCCATTGTAACGTAATCTCGCATGTTACTTTGATTTTCACATGCAACGTCATCAAATATTATTACAGAGTTGGGTTTAGCATCCGGAACACTCAAAACGTCTTCATTTCCATGATATTTCTGAAATGAAATACCTGGAACTCGTTGTAACACTCTTTCCAGAAATATATATTTAGGTTGGTGCAAAGTTTTTGAATAAACGTAAACATTTTGAAATTTTAAACCGTTTTCATGTATAAGAAGACCAATGAGCAAATTTGTTTTTCCACAATTTGACGGACCACAAATAATGCAACGTACTATATTAGGTAATAATTCACCATGACGAACACGAGTCTTGGGAACATCATCACAGATAGTGTTTACATTCAACGATTGGGGCTGTTTAATAAACTTCATGATAAGTATGTTATAGAGTTGATCTAAGAATGACAATATATGTTCAAAGCGGTCACATTTAAACTTTCTGATCAACAAATGAAACATGATATGAGTTGTGAGCGCGCAATACAAGGGTGGGACAGAATGCCCAAGACCTAATTACCAGAAATATTATTGGGCATTCTTTCCCCACTTGTTCGCTCATTTCATCCGCCGTCGTGTACAATTTGATTACCAGAAATATTATTGGGTATTCTGTCCCACGTCGCGAATGCGCAAGCATGAGCGAACGAGTGGGACAGAATGCCCAATAATATACTACTCCGCTACTATGTTGAGTGTACTCCTGCTAAAAACCAGCAGTCGTATTTATCCTCACAAAATCATTTGCAAACAAAAGCTACTCAAAGAGTCGTGATATTTGCTGATCAAGCTGGATATGGTGTTCGTAAAAACCTGCAGTACTATCTGGGGTCAAAGTTCATCGTCACGTCATTTATTAAGCAATATGCATCTACTGAACAGGTTTTGAGGGAATGTGCAAGTATGTGTAAAGATTTTACTAAAACTGATTATGTTATAATATTAGCTGGATCAAATGATAATAATCCTATGAATATTCAAACTTATTTATATTACACACTATCTCAATTAAAGTCCACTAATGTTATGGTAGGTCAAATTTATAAGCACAAATCACTAAATGTAAATAGTGTAAACAAACTTCTCAAATTTGTGTGCGGAAATTGTTCAAATTCCACTTTTCTATCGTTACATAGTGATGTTTACATGCCTGTAGATTATTACATAGACACATTCTGCATATAAATTATAAACATAAATATCAAAGTTATATTAAAAATTTAGGTAATCAGAGTAGTCAACAGTCTTTAAGGAGTGCTAGCTTACTACAGACAAAAGTTTTAAAAAATGTTGGGGTTCAAACTGATGATGATGTTGAAACGGCGATAAAAACAAACGAGTTAACTCTACAACCAGAATTTTTTCGTGATTAGTAGTAATGATACATCGGTAAATTGTTGTAAGAATGTTAATCCTATCCCAATAAATTGTACAAATTTAATGATCTTACATCAGAATATTTGTGGTATTTCTAACAAAATTAACGAAGTAGACGCCTATATACAAACTCTAGGGAATAAGGTAGACTACATATGCCTCACGGAGCATTTCTTAAATAATGTGTCAGTAACAGCTCTTAACTTAGATGGTTACAAATTAACGTCTTATAATACTCGAAGTAAGAAAAAAAGAGGAGGAAGCCTAATTTTGGCTCTAGCAGCTAGGAAAGTAGAGAATGTTGCAATAATTGATAGATTGTATGCCGTAGAGAGTTTTGAGGTTTGCTGCATAAAGGATACCACAACTGAAGTGTATTTATGTTGTGTGTATCGTAATCCAAATGAAAAGAATTTTGATTTATTTATGAGAAAAATGGAATCATTACTAGAGTATTTGTTTAAAAAGAAATGCACTATTTGCGGAGATTACAATGTCAATTTGCTTTTGGAAATCAAAAACAGTGCTGAGTTTTTGAGTCTGCTGGCATGTTATAATTTTAGATGTCTTTTTGATAGCCCCACTTTTATTCGCAGCAACTCATATTCCTGCCTAGACAATATCATAACGAATATACAAGAAGACCAGGTATTAAGTAGTGAAATTGATCATAATGGTTTGGGAGACGGACATGGAGCACAAATTTGTGAATTTTCACTAGAAAATATGTTAGGTAACAAAAATAATCAATTTTTAGTCATTAATAAACGTATTTTAAATAGTAAAAATAATTTGTCTTTCAAGAATAGATTATTTCAAAATTGGAGTTTAATGGGCGTAAATTCATTTTTGAAAAATTTTAATAACACGTTTCGGCATAGTTACAAAAAACGAGAAATAAAAATCAAATTGAAAAGAGGATCACAGTTAAAGTGGGTAACTAAAGGAGTAAAAACATCTAGTAAAATGAAAAGATTTTTGTGCACTAACACTGGTAGCTTTGTTGATTACTCAATTATAAATATAAATATATTCGTATATACAGAGGAGTAATAACTAAAGCCAAAAAAATTGCAGTCGCGGAGAAAATCGATAACTCTAAAAATGTTTGCAAAGAAGTTTGGAAAGTAATTAATAACCGTACAAACAGATTTAAACAAGTGCAACAGGAACCACTCTTACTGAAACTTAACGATCAAATTGTGGATTCGCCAAATGCTATAGCCAACATATTGGCAAATCAGTTCAACCATAATTGTGATTCAGTTGAAACTAACACAGATGGGGCTCTATTGCTCCTTAAACAAAGTTGTGAATGGGTTATAGATGAAATGTCACTCACGCCTACTACACCCAAAGAAATAACATTAATAATTAAAACTATGACTAACAAGCCTTCCAGTGGATATGATGAAATCCCCATTTATGTACTTAAAGAACACGTAAAAATATTGGCTGAGCCACTATCTACATTCCTCAATAACTGTCTCGAGCAAGGTATTTTTCCGGAACAATTAAAAATTGCAAAAGTTGTGCCTCTATATAAAAAGGGTTCAAAAACGGACCCTAAAAACTACAGACCGATCTCGCTTCTACCAGTACTTTTAAAAATATTTGAAAAAATATTAAAATCTCGGCTATTGACTCATCTTCGTTTAAATAAAGTTCTACATAAAAGACAGTTCGGTTATCAGAAAGGAATTGGCACTGGGGATGCCATTTACAAACTTGTAGAGGATGTGACTAGTAAAATAAATCGTAAATTAAGGGTAGCAGGTATTCTAGATTTATCTTCCGCATTTGATACTATTGATCACAATCTACTTATTGCTAAACCAAATTATTATGGTGTCAGAGGCAAAGCCCTTCATATGTTTACATCGTATTTAAGAAACAGGAAAATGTATGTAGAAACCAGCACAATAGAACCAAATGGACAACGTAAAACGCACCAATCATCCATGATTAATATTACAACTGGCGTACCCCAAGGCTCCATATTGGGTCCTATATTATTCATTATCTTCACGAATGATTTGATAAATTTTATTTAAGTGACAGACATTAATCTCGTAGTTTTTGCTGATGATACAAACGCTGTAATTGGAGCGAAAAACATTAGTGAACTGACAGAAAAGGTCAATATTTCGATGAAAGCTTTTAATTTTTGGTTTAATACAAATAAATTAATAATAAATATTAAAAAAACTAACATTATGTTATTTCGAACCACTGCAGGAAATAAAGATGATATGTATATAACCTTGAACAATGAAAATATTGAATTAGTGAGAGAAGTCAAATTCCTAGGTATTCAGTTGGATGATTTGCTAAACTGGAAAAAAGAACTAACACACGTAGACTCCACTATATCTTCTGCATCTTATGCGTTGAGAACATTAAGAAATGAAATCAATACGGAACAATTGAAGTTAGTGTATTATGCACTAGTTGAGTCCAGACTTCGATACAGTATACAGTTCTGGGGGAAAAGCTACGGCTAAAATTTTCAGCGAGCCTTCATCCTCCAAAAAAGAGCAATACGTACAATTGTCAGAATCACACAAAGACAAAGCTAAAATATTTTAACACTGCCCAGCTTATACATACTTGTGTTGTTAGTTAATTTTAAGAAATATATCTACGAATATGAGTCTGGGGAAGAAAGAATAATGAGGGAAAACACTCGAAAAAAAGGATTTTAAAAATAGAGTAATACCAATTTTTAACATTGTTAAGCATAGCCCTCATTACCAAGCTGTACAATTATTTAATAGACTGCCAGCAGATTTGAAAATTTTGTTATACACTAGCTCTTTTAAGGCTAAGCTCAGAGAATTTCTGTTGGACAGAAACTTGTACTCAATAGATGAACTGTAAATTAATCTAGTTAAGTTTTGTAAATTTTTGTTTTTTATGTATTATGACATTTGTATTGTTATCTGTGTCTGTTCAATTTAGAATTTATATTAATGTTATAATTTTATATGTGTAAAATGTATCAAATACAATGTAAATTGTTCCTGATAAATAAATAAATAAATTATGTATAAATAAATAAATATGACTGACGGCTCGACTACAGCAAGAACTGGAAGTGATGTATGTAATATGTATGGATCCTATTTCTCAAGCGTCTACTCCTCAGATATTCAACCATCTGGTAGCCGTCTACCCAGTAACTCATGGATGATAACTAATAATTCGGATTCTTTTACTATAGCAAATATCAAGAAGGAAGATATCCTGAAAAAGCTAAAATCACTCGTATATGTGTAACAATTGTAGGCAAATCAATAAATAAATAAATAAGTAAACTATTTCTTTATATAATAATTGGGTGTCAGTATCATATTTTTCTCTACATTGATCCAATTCACTGGTATATAATTTTAATTGAGTTACCAACGGAATGTGCTTTTTATGACTATTTATATTGTTTAATTTGAAGTTTTTTATTTTTCTTAAGGCCATATGGGCTTCCCTAATTAGTTTACTACATCTTATGTATTTTTTTATCTTGTTATGACTTATTAAAGGACATTGTTTACTGACATCATCACCGGTAAGATCTATAACTACAGGCTGACAAACAGCTGAGGCTGAGCAACCTACCAACTCATCATAAAGGCTCTGGGTGTTCGAGACCTGTTCATTAGTTTTCACTGACTTTAATAACAATATTGAATTGTGGGCTTTACAAAGTTCATGCTCGAGTTCAGATATGTGACTCAAGGCGCTTTCATGTGTCTCACTGCATTGTTGAAAAGAAGTAAGTACTTCTTGCAGGTGCTGGTGCCGGTCCAGTAGGTCCACATGTTCAATATGTACTTCAGCCAGTTCGTTCTTGAGAGTGGTGTTCTTGTCGACTATGTTCTTCACTTCAACCTCGCTGTCATCTCTTTCCTGTAGCAGCTGCCTGCAGAGGGTTTTTGAAGACTCCAGCTCCATTAAGGTGGCCCGAAGTTTGTCCTCCATGTCCCTTGCAGTTGCTCTGCGGGTCATCATACTCCTTTTCTTCCGTTATCAGTTATCTGAAACCTCGCTGTCATCTCTTTCCTGTAGCAGCTGCCTGCAGAGGGTTTTTGAAGACTCCAGCTCCATTAAGGTGGCCCGAAGTTTGTCCTCCATGTCCCTTGCAGTTGCTCTGCGGGTCATCATACTCCTTTTCTTCCGTTATCAGTAGTGCGATTCTGTAAGACTTCATTCTAAAATTCGAATCTGAATCCGCAGTGAGTTTCTTGATTGGCATTCTGTAACTCGATTGATAATTCGAATCTGCACTAGCGCCACACTTGCGAGCGTGTTTGCGAGTTGAACTAAATCAAATACGAGATTTTGACAGATAATGTATGAGATGACGTTTTATCTGGCATTCTGTAAGATAATTCCTAAGTCACTTCGACGCTCACTTCGCACTCAAACCCGATTCAAAAATAAGCATCTAGTAAACGAGTGAAAAAACCTTTTTTGAAAAAAAAAACGATTTCAAAAATGGTTAAATCACTAAAAGTTAAAAATAATACTATTTTAGATTTAGATTTATTTATTTACTTTCTTCAAATCTTAACACTAGGTTACATTACATTGCCCCACAAAACTGCTTACGCAGTTTAACTGTGAATGAAGTTTATTACCTACCTACATTAATAAACCGAACCTAAACTACTATTAACCTATACTTAATACAATTTAATATTATTTTGGAGACGGTGCCTAGCTAGGTAGGTAATGAAATGACAAGTAATTCCTGAATATATTGTGATGGGTACCTATTGTGTTTGTAAAATTGGTGTCATGTTATGGGGAATCAATGTCAATTGTATCGATCTGTTTATAATACAAAAGAAACTTGTTAGAATCCTAGCTCAAATAGACAATACAGAAAGCTGTAAACCATACTTTAAGGAATTTAAACTATTAACGCTACCATCAATATATATACTAGATATATGCACATTTGTTTATAAAAATATTAACACATTTAAAAAAATAGAAGATACTCATAACATCAATACCCGTAACAAAAATAAATTATGTTTACCACAATCCCGTATTAAAATGTTAAATGAAACTCCATATTATATGGCAATTAAAATATTTAACAAGCTACCAATAGATATAAAAAATCAAGAATATTTATTAGCATTCCAGAGAAAACTAAAAAATTACTTAATCCAGAATTGTTACTACTCCATAAAGGAATATTTTGAAAATAAAAATTTTTATAAATATAAATTGGAACAATAAATTACTAAATAATTATTAATAGAGTTACAACATATGAATATATAAACTATGCATATAAATATGTTCTTTTATATCCCTATTGTAGCTATGTGTCAGCTAATACCTAACTATAAGTACCTAGAATATACCCTTTGTTTTTTGCTAGTTATTAAGTATGAAATTACATAGAGTCAATAAATTAGATAAAACCAAAAAAAAAAGTTAAAACTGTAAAGGATAAATATATTAATTATTAGATGCTAATTGTTTTAGAATGAGTGTTAGATTTGTATAATAGGTATTAATTATATTGCTATGCTTGTAAAAGGCAACTAAGTAATAAGTCCCACATATTTTTATAACATCTACTGTACACTTAGTATGCAATAAAACTTTGGACTTTGAAATGTATTATTTTCCGATTAGAATTAATATTTAGAAGAATGTTTATGTTTTATTTTTTCTGCTCTTAGTCTGTAGGTATACTATGCAGTCATTAAGTTTTGTATATTGTTATTCCATAAACTCTACCAGTTTCAACCTGAGCCGACGATGGGTGAGAGGAACGTGTCTCATTTGGACTGAAACATTATTAGAACCAGATTAGAAAACAAAATAAACACTTCTATAATTAATACAACAAGGAATATATACTTACTTCATGATTATTTTCCAATTATTATCAAACCAAACTCGAACAAAACAACGCAACTCACAAGATTAATAATATAAATATTGACCACAGATTAATAATGATATTGACTGTCAGTCATTTTTATCGTTAATTATGTAGATTATATTCACGGCACGAATTTAGAGTTTTCTCTGTATTGTTTACTTATTAGCCGTCTTAAATTCCTTAAAATAATAAATTTTGATTTAAATATCAAAATAGCAAAAATTCTGAGCCAAAAACTAGTAAAATAAAAAAACCGATAAATCTCGAATTAAATTTTGTTGAGTGTGGCAATCACTAGTGCAGTTTTGCTCGCTTCGGAACTCACTTCACTTCGCAACCGCCTAAGTGATGTAAACAGAATGCAAAATCAAGGTCATTTGGAATGTGATGCGAAGTGTAAGTGAATAGCGAAGTGAGTTGCGAGTTGTTGAGTGAGTTTTACAGAATCGACAAGCAGTTATCTGAAACTTGAAATAGTACAGCTAAATATCTAGATGCTGGTAGGGAAAGCTAACAGCAAAATAGTAAAGTTAAATTAAATAAAATGTTGAAGTAAATATAGATTTAGGGATAGTAAATAAAATGAACATTAAAAGGGATACAAGACGATTATTTAGTCAATAGATTCTAAAATTATTTAAAGTTTACAAGATAACTAAATTATTATAATAAGAAGGTAGGTAGGTAGAATAAGGAAAAAATAAGAATTTGCTTAATTTAAACAAGTACTATAAATTAATCATATGTGTTGTGACCTTGTGAACAAGGTTTTTGTCCAGCGAATAATGCAGTGTCTGATGTCTGGGGCGATTGATTATGTCGTCGATTTTGCTTCCACAGTTCGTCAAACAAAAGGAGACACAATATAAGCTAGTGAGTAATGGACGTTGCTCATCGATGATGATCTGTGTGATTATATGGTGTGTTATGGTGTATAATGTCTGTAATTAACCATTAATACTAAAGGTTGGATACTTTCCTTCTCCAGTGGCCGTTGACAGCTGATTTCTTCGACCATTTTTTCGCGATAAACTTTTACCAAACACTGCACGTGACTAGATACTTAACTTATTGACTAAACTATAGATAACTGACAAAAATTAACACCATAATATCAGTAAAAAACTATTTTTCTTACTTTAAATTACAAGAGGTCGATTTTTGACGACTAGTTGGCTGTGTTGCCAACGCGAAAAAAAAAAAAATCCAAATCCAATCCTCAATAATAATAGGCCCGGACGTCCTTGATAGAGACGGAATTACTTATGTTCGATCAAAGTATGGTCAGTATTTGATGCATACTCCAGATTCTATTTTAGTAAACACTGTTGAGACTGAAGCTACTAAAATCAATTCACCTCTTCAAGGTTCCGATTTTGATTCATTAAAATGGTGATTGACAAGTTTACGCCGTTTTTGATACCTGGCATTGCCACTATCACTGTGAAGACAGGTCAGATGCAAATTAAATTAACTAGGGAAATTCCTGTTGCATATCACCCTTATCGGTTGTCTTTTTTTTTTTTTTTTTTTTTTTTTTTTTTTTTTTTTTTTTTTTTTTTTTTTTTTTACAACATCACATACATTGCTCTGAACCCAAAGTAAGTAGCTATTAAGCACTTGTGTTATGGAATTCAGATACAACGAAGGTACCACAAACACCCAGACCCGAGACAATGTAGAAAAGTGACTTTCTACATTGACCCGTCCGGGGATCGAACCCGGGACCTCAGAGCTAGCGACACCTTGAAAACCGGTGCGTACGCCACTCGACCACGGAGGTCGTCAAGTGTCTTACCAAGAAAAATTAAAAGTCCGCCAATAAATAAAAGATTTATTAGACAAAAACCATAATAAAAGTATTGACTTCTGCATTTGCGAGCCCTATCATACTTGTTAAGAAAAAGGATGGTACGGATTGCATGTGTGTTGACTTCCGCGCGTTGAACCGCATAACAATTTTAATGGTCAGGCTTTACCTCGGTGCAATTCTGTTCGTGATTTAGGGGTGTATCATGATTCTAGGCTTATTTTCGACTCTCATGTTGATGCTATAGTGGCTAAAGCATCTAAAGCTTTGGGGTTCATCATGCGATTGTCAAAATGTTTTATTAAAGCAAAAACCCTCAAAATTCTTTATTGCACTTTCGTGAGGAGTAGCCTGGAATATGCTTCCGCAATTTGGAACCCAGTTTACAATAAATATATTGAACGAATAGAGAGTATTCAGAGAAGGTTTATTAAATATTTATGTTTTCACCAGAAGATTCCGTATCATTCAGATAACTACCACAGTCTGTGCAGAAAATTTCACTTACTTCCTTTAAGTACTCGCCGTGAGATCACTGATTGCATTCAACTGTTAAAATTTTTAAACAACGACATTGATAGCCCCGTCCTCTTATCTAAAATTTACTTAAATGTTCCATCTAAAACTCGGTTTAATCCACCAATACGGGTACCCTTCAGCTCAACAAATTATAGACAAAATTCATTTATTGTGCGCGCAAGCAGAACATTCAACAAACAGTGTAAGCAGTACGATTTAGACCCATTTATTACTAGCGTGGCCGTAGTCAGAAGACTCCTAAGCCTTGATTTTTTCAAAAACTAATTATTGTTAAATAACTGAAAACTTCTTACTAGTAATGTAAGAAGTTTTCAGTTCCTATACTTATTTTTAACATTCTTATATATATGATTTCAACAATGTGTCATTTTTTGTAATGTACCTATCAATGGGACAATCGTACCAATGTGAATTATCCTTAACCATATTAAGATGTGTACGTAGTTTTTTTTTTTTTTTATGTTGTTTCCTGTTCGCAAAATGTTCACTTGAGTTTTTTGTTGTTTCTGGCTCTAAACGTGAGGACTTGTAATTGGCTTACTGTTTGTTCTTCCATTATTATCCTGTTTTTATTAGCTGTTAGTCCTCCATATTTTTTAAATAAATAAATAAATAAAAATAAACAATAAAAGATCGGTATCCACTTCCACTTATAGAGGACCATATTATAGACCTTGGGGGTTCCAAATACTTTAGTTGCTTGGATATGGCGTCAGGATTCTATCAAATCCCAATTAGTGACGAATCTTCACACTTAACAGGGTTTGTTACACCCGAAGGACATTATGAGTTTTTAAAAATGCCCTTTGGACTTTGTAACTCACCTACAGTCTATCAGAGAAATTTAAATGACACCTTTCGAAGATTTATCGATGCCGGAAGTGTACTTGTATATGTCACGGTAAGAGTGATTAATTGAAGATTATTAATAATTATTATAGCGCGGGCTTTTTGGTAGGTACGTTGTTGTTGCTAGGCGATGCCGCACATTCGCAGTAACGGCCACGCGCCGTTCCCGCGCGCCCCTTCCCCCCCGCCGTCCGCGTCGCTCGCAGCTAGCGCAGGCGGGAAGCGCGGCGTCGGGTGAGAGAGACCCCCGCGACATCAACGGGAGCGGACGTAACACTGAATCCTCCGCGACTCTCTAGTCGCGAGCCCTATTTTGTAAGATAATCGTGTAATAATTGTATATGTACCGTGTAATGTCTGCAAGTCTATAAATGTTTATGTTTTAAAGAAGTTTTTGACTTTAAACTGGCGCCCAAACTAGTGGCCGAACGATAACGACCGTTGTGAGAAAAACCAGTGCGTACGTGACCAAGCGTTACCTACTCCCTTCGTTAGAAAAGTAACGGACATTCGCCCTTACCGTTGTCACCACGTACAATCGGGGACAACGAAGCCTTATCACTTTTTAGAAGATTTCGTTTGACGTTCCACGCAGGCGACTGGCACGGAAGCTCCGCCCTCCTGGGACGTTGACCAATTAGGACATTGCAGTAACGAGATGGAAATATATGCTTTGACTATTTTTGTGGACGTCAGTCGAATCTCACTGTTTGTTCATTGTTGACGTTCGCTGTTTTCTCCGTGACTTTGACTACTGTTTACGAATACTCGCGCGTGTATACCGGACTTTTATTTTGTTTGTGTGATATCTAAAATTGACGATCGAAGAGCGAACAAATTTATTAGTCAAATTGCGGATGACCTGAGAATATTTGTAAGTATTAACATTTTAATTATATTTTAAGCATTATGTGTTTATAAGTCAGCCTAAAACCAGATAGATAAAGAGTCTGCAAAGTAGTGGGATAGAAAGAAAAAAGATTAACGTGAACTACATAACACTTAATTCTAGTCGGGCAAAATTGTTTTAGATACTAATTATTATTGCACTAAACATGAAAACAGATTTAGTCAGTGTTGTTCACGGTGACATTTTAATAATGTGTTTAACACAAATGTGTAAAAATGCCTGTTGTACTGCTAAGTAGGGATGTTTTTAGAATTGATAATTATAATTGATTGCGTGAGTCATCTGACACTAGTCTCATGTTTTAACATCTTAACTATTAAGCGTGTATTATTTTAAAGTGATCTTTGTGGCCAATTCTAGTTCTTTTTTTATTCAAACTTCCTTATATTACACGTCACACATACTTTTAAAAGGAACTAAAGTTTCATTTACGCTCTGTATGAAGTAAATCAGTGCATTTTCATTCATACTTTTGTTGGGATTTATGTAACCATACCATAACAAACGAGTGATGTGTTAAATAGAAAAAGTTATAGTTAAATAGATAGTTCGGCTATATTCTTGTTTAGGGTATACACATTATTTTAAATAATAATCTTTTTATAATAGTGTTTTGTTAGGTGTTTTTTTTTCAATAACATTTCATTTTTACGGTTATTATAATAACAGATCTACCTTTAAAAGAGTAATTAAATAAACGTGTTAATTTTAATTTAAAAAATGAAATAATAAGTAGCAAAGTCGGCCGGTTTGGCCGGAGCTATAACAATAGAATTCCACTGCTATAGATAAAAAACTAGTCGGCTCACTTTTAACAAAAGAGTCATAAACCAGAGCTTGCGGGTACTTGTTTTCGCAAAGCGCATGTTAGTTATTATGACCAAATGATTTCAAATAAAATCATAAATACTGGATTGAAAAATAAATATTATGTTTGTTTTTGGTTAGGTCAAGTATTTTCATCAAAGTTAGCCACTGGTAGCCACCGCAAAATGTATTAATAAACAAGCTCGCGCTAATAATTTTTTTTTTTATTGGAGCAGATTAAAAAAATAATCGTTTTAATTTTTGAGAGAGAATTTTTTATAATCGTGTAGGTGATTTAGACCACGGAAGAGCAATGTAGGTAATACATAGATGACCAAATTAGCAGAGAGTAGCGATAGTCTAGTAGGTTGGTATTACCCGTTATAACTTCAGTCTCGAGTTCGAACCCAACTTGTCTGATTCTTCGAAATCTATTTGTGATTACAGTCTTCGGTTGTTTTTGTAAAGTTACTAGAATTTTATTACATATGGATTAATTGTTTAAACATTTTGTTTGCAGCGCTCTTACAGTAAGGCTGTGAATAAGACGATAGTAAGAGGATGGAAGACTAAATAACTGCCCGCGGGAAGCGACGACATGGTTACTTTGTCATCAACGAAGAAGACTGACAGCAGAGGCTGAGAACCTAAGAAGGCGACCCTTTTACTCCGACCTCCCTCGACTCCGACCCTTTTACTTGTTTGCTAGATGTTTTTAAAACTTTCTTGTAACAATTATTTTAACTTTCTATCATTAAATTGGGACGTTGATTCTGATGAGGATATTTAATATAATAGTAGCATAATTCTTAGCAGTTTTATTATGTTTAAAAAAGTCATTCGTGGTATATTTTCAGCCCCCGGACGGTTTAAAGTAGTGTTATAAGTTCTAAAGATATAAATATGAGTATAATGCGAGCTATTGGAAAATTGGTTGGCATTGTTAATATAATATATACTATTACTATACATATTATTATACCTACTATAGTATTTTAACATTAACACACTAAACGGACGTCGGGTGTAGAATAAAAGCTACAAAAACTCTATGAGAAACAATAAAAAAACAGTAACATCTTATTATGAACCTTAAACTCATTGTCAAACAGTTCAGTTTTGCTCGCGACAGCTTATTGTTATCGTTAAAGTGTACTCAAGAACTGTAATGTAATGCACAAAATGCAACTCTCTCTATCCTGCGCGCACGCCATGCGTTAGAAAAGAATAGAAATATACCTTTTGTTTGTCTTTTTCGGATAGTTAGACCGACACTAAAATCATAAGTATTATTTTGGTTGTCAAACCATTGAAGTAGAATATCTAGTTTATAACCGTCTTTTGGCCCGGCAGTTAGAAAATGCATGCCCGACTTCCCTTTAGTTTTTTGTAAAACTCTGTTAAACATGAATTAAAAATAATTTAAATAAATATTATGGATTCAGTAAAATAGCTACCTACTATTACTAATACGAAGTGTAATTTTTTTATTGTTATAAGAATTTGTTTATTTGACGTAAGCCTAATAAATAATATTTATTGACTGGATAAAGGACCGTCATTAATTATGTAATTGTATTTTTCTTGAAACCTGTGATTTACGAACAAGCTATACCGCGGTTTGGCATTTGGCGCGACACGGCGCGTTGTCAAAAACTATGCGTCGATCACCGAGGGGCGAAAGGAGCCGCCAGATAACGGCGTTTTTTTTGTGTATGTGTTATAATTACAAGCAATACGTTAAACACGAGTACGTTTTTTCAGTCATTCTTATAATTATAATCTTTACAGTTATAGACAGCTTTTTTTTCGTTTCTTAGTAGATAATTTTTTTCTAAGTATAATCATGGCTGTTAATAAATAATATTATATATCACTTAATGTAGCTTCCGTTTTTAGGCACTTCAGTTTTAGTGCAAATGTTTTTTTTTTTTTTGGTAGAGATCTTTGTAGTTAGCCTGAGCGCAGTCTTTGACTGCTTCATCGGACTTTTAGTACTAAATGTGTTTCTATAGCAATACACCAAGAAATAACAGTTTTGTCTCGCCTCGCATTATAATCTGGTATGACAAGCACCGAAAAAACCACCGTAGTCTTTACAACGAGCTCGTGGCTCGCTTGTCGATCACAACCAACGGTGTTATATATATTATATATATATATATGTGATATATATTAATTAATTATAAAATTATTCATCTAATTTAATTAATAATAATTTAATTTAATTAATTATGAAATTATTATTTTAATTTAATTAATTATAATTAAATTTAATTAATAATTTTAAATAAAAAAAAAATACAAAATAAACCCTAATAAAATTATTAATATCAATTTAATTAATATTATTATTTACTAAATAAAATTTATTATTAATAAAATCCAGCAGAATCAACAACAAAATATAATACTACCATTGATCCAGATTTTTCAAGACATTTAAATAAAATAGAATCCCAAACATTATGTTTCCTACTTCAGTTATAATATCAGTTATAATACCATTACTAAAATTGAGCCTACTGATTAAGTTATATTATATTTGTTAATTTTTTGTTTTATTTATTATAACTTAAAAAAAATATATATTATAATTACTTCACTAATTAATCGAAAGGAACTTCGTTCCATCCGGGTGTCCCTTGACACCTCACAAGTTTTTTATTATTCTTATAAACTTAATTTTAATAAGATAGATATAATATCCCTACTTGTAATTGACTGTAAGCTTCATTAGATGCTAAGTGGTTGCTAATTGCACCGCCAAGATCGATGGTCGATTTGGGTCATAATTTTGATGGCAAGTGGTTACAAGAGTGAACCATTATATTGTTAGAACTACTCATTCAAGGTTTTTTATGAAAGATGAAAGATCGAGATTTACCAATTAATTAAATACCGCTTATTATTCAGTTTTACTTTAATCAAAATGAGTTATCTACCAAATAATTATTAAATTATTTCTTTAAATATTATTTCCACAATATATCCTACATCTTACTAACATAACATCATAGTAAATACAACTTATCCGTTAAACCGAGTTATTTGTCTAGTACGAGAACTTTGAAACTCAGAACCGACTGTAAAAAACAACACAACGCGACAAACGCGGTGAATCTTTAATTATAAGTTATTTTTGTCATTTTCTGAACTATGCTAGAGGCATCAACACGTGAGCGTAATAACGGTAGCTCTCATTATGTTTATATTTGTAATAATCTTATAAATAAAAATATATTTTGAAGTATCTAATTTGTTTTATTTTGTTTATTCCTTACTTCTAAAAAAACATGCTGAAGTTCATGGAGCCAGTCGTTGACCGACCAGCATCGTCTCCTTGTTGCGCGTTTACTCCTTGTTACAAGTGTCCTAGGTGTAGACGTATACTTATAAAATATTGCTATCACAATTAAAGGCATAACTAAATTTACACTCCAGACTCCATTGAAAAGAATTCCTGCTACACACAGGGAAAGGTGGTAAGGTTCAGATACTGGGTTTATTGAGCTTAAAAACTCTAAACTGGAGTATAAATGGTGATTTTAGTAAGTAGATAGTATTAAAATACTACAACTAATAATAACATTTAAAGGTAGGTATTGATGCAATTTTACTATTAAGTAAACAAAATATAAAAAAAAAAACATAAAAATCCCGACTAGCTTTTAATAATAATTCATATTTTCTCAACCCAAATTACATTTAAACATAACATTATGCAACAAATTACATAAATAAAAAAAAGACATAGTATCTATTATAATACTATAACATAATGATATTATCCTGTGACAAATTACACACAGCAATCTAATACCAAAGTAAGCAGAGCTTGTTTTATGGTTACCAGAAAACTGATAAATATCCTCATATTATTATATTTCTAATACATTTTACTGATAAAATACACCCAGGCACATAACAAATGAATGTGCTCATCAAAAAAAGAATTGTCCTATGTGGGAATCAAACCCACAACCTACGGTCGCAGATCAGCCATTTATAAAAACAGATTTAGAAAACACACTCAACAGATGAAGTAAAAAATCGTCAATTTCGTTTTAATCACCCATCGAAATAATAGAAAAATGTCGAAATCTGTCAAGACGTTTAAAAAAATAAATCTAGAAACTTATTATGAGACATGAGCAATAAACCTAACAGTTCCTTGATTTCCGAGTAAGAATAATGATAAATTACATACTTATGTGTAAACACATAACTGTAAAGCTAGCTTTTTTCGTTACTCTATTATTATTATTTTTGCAAATATACTGAAAATTGAATAAAAAAAATCATCTTAATATTCTAGCATTTATAGTTTACATAATTTTTATGAAAATATGTGCATAAGAGAAACATAATGCGTAAGTCGTCAAAACATTCGTAGTATTTAGTGACGACAACAACGAACATTACATACGATATATTGTTTTACTCGTGCACAGTTTCAACTTTAACAATGACACTGGCATGATAGGTACTATAATATTAAAACACAAATCAGAAATAAGGGGGCGTCGCCGCGTGTCGCTAGCGTTAGAAAGAGCGCAAGCGACGAAAACCGTTTCTCGACGGTAAGGTGATAAGGCGAAGATGTCCCCGATTGTACGTGCGTGAAGATGCCGACAACGAGGAGAGGGGAAGCGCTCCGTCAACAACGAGGAGAAGATGAAGACAACGCTAGCAACGTCACGCTCACTGAAGAGGAGGAGAGCGTCGTGGAGCGCGGCGGCGCGGTCGGAACCGCCAGCGCCGGCTCAAAGTCGACACAGCATCCAGCTGCTCCCCAGTTACCCCCTGACTTCCTAGCCACGCTGATCGAGTCAATCTCGCGTGCGCAAGCGGAAGCCAACAGGAGCCTCATCAGTTCGCTGATGACGAACAACGAGTTCAGAGCCTCTACCCCAGTCGGGGCCTCTCCAAACATCGACGCGAGCAACGTCGGTGCCGCCGCTGCAGTCGCGCCGCGCGCGCACGCCAACTTCACGCGATGTACCGCGAGATTCAACGGGGCCTCCCAGGACGCTGAGGTCCTGGAAGCATTCCTGGACGCCGTCGAGGTATACAAGGAGTGCGCTGCAGTGAGTGACGAGCACGCCCTCCGTGGATTGCCGATGCTGCTGGAAGGCCAGGCAGCAGTATGGTGGCGCGGCGTCAAAGCGTCGGCGGCGACGTGGTGCGACGCGATCGCCCGTCTTCGCGCGACCTACGGCGTAACGCAGCCCGCGTACAAAGTTTTACGGCAAATCTTCGCCACGGAGCAACAAGAAGATGAACGCGCAGAAGTATTTTTGTGTAAAGTGCGCGCCTTAATTTCAAGGTTACCTTACCAACTCGACGAGGAAGTGCAGATTGACTTTTGCTACGGGTTGCTGCACCGTCGCGTATTAAAACGTGTGCCGCGTGATTGTGTACGTAATTTAGACGACCTAATGTATAAGGTGAGGATCGCGGAGGATACCTACAATGCGCTTAAGGTAAATTCCATTAATAATAATACGGCGAATACGACGCCGCAAACAAAATCGTTGGCGGCGGCTAGTACTGCTCGTCATCGAGTCGAGTCGACATCGACTTCGACATTTACTAACGCGACGGCATCGCGTAGCAACAACAGAGTTCGACCCCGTTGTTATCATTGTAATTTTTATGGGCATAATAGTGACGAGTGTCGAAGTCGTCTTAAAGAAAGTAATATTATTAATAAGAGTAACATCGAGTCTACGCATAGGGAGTTACGATGTTACGGTTGTGGGAAGCTAGGCGTCGTGAGGTCGAAATGTGATGTTTGCACTAAAACGATATCGAAACCACACGACGTGAAAACGTCGTTTAACACGTTGGACGTTATTTCTTATTCTCAGTTGAATAGTAGTTATAAGTTAACGGGTAATACTTCAGATGTGTATCTTACGAATATTACCGCGCAAGAACATTACCCGATGGTAAACATTAATGTTATGGGCCGTAACGGCGTAGCTATCGTGGACACCGGCGCTACGCACAGCATTGCGAGCCCGCTTTTGTATCGTCTTTTAGTTGACGCAGGAATAGTATTCACCCTCCAGGGCAACATCAACCACTGTGCCAGAGCTCAGGATCTTTTGCTCCAGAGCATGGCAGAGTGGTCGATTGACGTGGCTGTGGTCGCCGAGCCGTACCTCATCCCCGCCCGTGAAAACTGGCTGGGGTGCGCTGACGGTTTGGTGGCCATTATTGGCGAGACTCTGATCGACCCGTCTAGGGGCCGTGGCTGGGTTGCTGCGGTCTCGGGCGGCATCGTCATTGTGGGGGCGTACTTCTCCCCCAACAAGAGTCTCGCCGACTTTGAGGGTTTCCTTGTCGAGTTGGGCGCCGTCGTAGGCCGCTACCACCCTCGTCCCGTTCTTGTGCTCGGGGATCTCAACGCCAAGTCATCGGCGTGGGGATCTCCGGTCACTGACCTTCGGGGCGAGGTGCTGGAGGAGTGGGCGGTTGTGACAGGCCTGGTCGTCCTGAATCGGGGTTCGGAATTTACGTGCGTGCGACAGCGGGGCGGGTCGATAGTGGACGTTTCGTTCGCTAGCCCCTCTGTCGCCGGCCGGGTCCGCGACTGGCGTGTCGCTGTGGAGGTGGAGACGCTATCGGACCACCGGTATGTCCGGTTCGACGTCTCTGCCCAGACCACCGGCGGCCGCCATCCAACAACCCCGATCAACGACGGCCCGCGTTGGGCGCTTAAGCGCATCGACAGGGAACTACTCGAGGAAGCAGCCTTAGTCCAGTCCTGGACCTGGGAGTCGGCGACGGACGGCCCCGTCGACGTCGAGGCGGTGGCGCTGCGGTTTCGCGGGGCGATGACGCAGATCTGCGACGCGTCCATGCCCCGTGTCCGCCAACAGTCCGCAAGGCGCCGGGTGTACTGGTGGACCGCTGAGATCGCGCAATTGCGCGTGGCGTGCGTTGCGGCCCGCCGCCGGTACACCCGATACCGCAGACGGCGTCGACGGGATTCCGCCGAGGAGGACGCGCTGTATGAGGTGTACCGCGCGTCCAAGGAGACTCTGTGGCTGGCCATCGGCGACTCAAAGTCGCGTGCCAGGGAGGAGCTGCTGGGGTCCCTAGATCGGGACCCGTGGGGGCGTCCCTACCGCTGGGTAAGGGGCAAGTTGCGTCCCTGGGCGCCCCCACTGATGCAGACCATGCAGCCCCAGCTGCTGGAGGTGGTGGTGAAGACCCTCTTCCCTATGCGAGTGGGACATGTTCCCCCGCCGATGGCATCGCCCTCAGCCACAGACTCTCCGGAAGAGGAGGGCACCGATGTCCCCGAGGTGACGCAAGAGGAGACGAGAGCGGCCGTGTCGCGACTCCGGGCTAAGAACACAGCGCCCGGACCCGACGGAGTTCCTGGCCGAGCTCTCGTCTTGGCTCTGAAGGAGCTAGAGCCCCAGCTGAGGGGGCTCTTCACGGCATGTCTCGAGCGGGGTCAGTTTCCCAGCGTATGGAAGGAGGGGAGGCTGGTCCTGCTCAGAAAGGAGGGGCGCCCTGCGGACTCGCCGTCCGCGTATCGGCCCATAGTGCTGCTCGACGAGGCGGGCAAACTGTTTGAGCGTGTCATCGCAGATCGCCTCGTCGGCCACTTGTGCAGAGAGGGGCCGGACCTGGACGAGAACCAGTTTGGTTTTCGTCGGGGGCGCTCCACCATAGACGCAATCATGCGCGTGAGGGCCCTGGCGGAGGAGACGGTGTCCCGGGGTGGGGTGGTGTTGGCGGTGTCTTTAGACATCTCCAACGCATTCAACACCCTACCCTGGAGCTGTATTCGGGAGGCGCTGAAACACCATCGCGTGCCTCCCTACCTCCGCCGTACAGTAGGGGCTTATCTGGAGGACAGATGCGTCACCTATCGGGGACGTGACGGTGCTCGTCGGCACTTCATGTCGTGCGGTGTCCCGCAGGGATCGGTCTTAGGACCGCTCCTGTGGAACATCGGCTACGACTGGGTGCTGAGAGGTGAGCTCCCGTCGGGCGCAGACTTGACGTGTTATGCGGACGACACGCTTGTCACTGCCCGGGGGAGCTCGCTCAGGGAAGCGACGTTGATGGCCACGGCTGCGGTGTCACAGGTGGTGAACCGCATCCGGCGCCTGGGCCTGGAGGTGGCCCTAAACAAGTCGGAGGCCATAGTGTTTCATGGCCCCCGACGGGCGCCGGCGCCGGGATCACACATTGTGGTCGGTGGGGCTCGGATAGCTGTCGGGTACACCATGAAGTACCTGGGATTGGTGCTCGACAGCCGGTGGGAATTCGGGCCTCACTTCCGGCGGCTAGCGCCCAAGCTGATGGGCGCGGCGGGCGCGCTTTCAACGTTGCTTCCCAACATGGGGGGCCCGAGCGCCGCCTGTAGGCGGTTGTACGTGGGAATCGTGCGGTCTATAGCCCTTTACGGGGCTCCCGTTTGGGCGCTAGACCTGACGGCCAGCACTCTCGCCATTCTGCGAAAGCCGCAGAGGGCGATGGCCGTCAGAGTCGCCCGCGGGTACCGCACGATTTCCTACGAGGCGGCTTGTGTCCTGGCCGGATCCCCGCCCTGGGACCTGGAGGCGAAAGTACTCGCGTCATTGTACCGATGGCGCGAGGAAGAGCGGGCGCGGGGCTCGACGCCGGTGCAGCGGCAGATCGAGCTGCGCCGAGGAGAGCTCCGTCAGGTCCTGGTGGCGGAATGGCGGCAAAGGCTTCTGCGCCCTGCCGCCGGCCTCGCTACCGTCGAGGCGATCCGGCCGGTACTCAACGACTGGCTCGGGAGAAGGCACGGTTCCCTGTCGTTTAGGGTGACGCAGGTGCTGTCGGGGCATGGGTGCTTCGGCAAGTACCTGTGTCGCATGGGCAGGGAGCCGGACGCTCGGTGCCACCACTGCGTCCATTGCGGGGAGGACACGGCGCAACACACGCTCGCTGAGTGTGTAGCTTGGGAGGAGCAGCGCCGTGTCCTCACAAGTGAAGTAGGAGGCGATCTGTCGCTGCCGGCCGTAGTGCAGAGTATGGTCGGTAGCGCAGAGTCGTGGGACGCGGTGGTGTCCTTCTGCGAGGACGTGATGTCGCAGAAGGAGACTGCGGAACGGGAGAGGGAGATTTCGTCTCTCTTCCCCGGCCGCAGAAGGCGCACCGGGCGCAGGAGAAGGGCGGACAACGCCCTTTTCCGCCCCCCATGAATGGGTCCAGGGGCGAGGGACTTGGGGAAGTCCCCGCCCCCTAACCGCTGGACCCGAGGCGTAGGCGCGCGCGGGTGTCGGCGCGCGCCTCCGAGGCGGAGCACGGGGTAGTCTTACACCTCACTACCCCGTGCACGAGAGGAGGCCCGGACAACCGGGCCAGCACCAGCGTGGGGCTGCGGAAGAATTTGGATTCCCGCGGCCCCACGTGCACGTGCGAGGAGGAGACACCGGGGGGTTTTAGCCGGTAAGAGTCCGGCATGCCCCTCCGCCTCTCCCCAGGCGGAGGAAGTCCATGAGGATTTCCCCCCGAAAAAAAAAAAAAAAAAAAAAAAAAAAAAAAAAAAGGAATAGTATTCACCGAAACCAAGCGTTACGTACGCCTGGCTGATGGCACACAAGGGTGGAGGGACCTGTTGTCGGCCGAGGTAGAAGTTAAGATTAAAGATCGTAAGGTCATGAGTCAGTTCTTGGTATTGCCCGGCAGTGATGTGAGGACACTCTTAGGTGTAGATTTTTTGTCACGAGCCGGCATGGTGTTAGATGTTGGCCAGAGTAATTGGTCATTCTCGGATAATCCGGGTTATTTTTATGATTTTGTGTATTCATATAAACTTGAACCTGTTGATTCGGAACTGTTGACCGCCGCATCCACCGAGTTATCGTTGCGCTCGGACGAAGGATCAAAGTTGAGCGCCGAGCAGCGGGATACACTCAACGCTTTTATTGAGCAGCGCGCGCCGCAGTTCGCGCGCGATGGGCCAGCAACAGAGTTTGCCACGCATCGTATAAAGGTGAGTTCAAACCAGGAACCTATTGCCTCTCCACCTTACAGGATGTCACAAACGAAAAAAGAAGCCTTGCAGAAGGAGCTTGATAAGCTGCTGCGTGATGGAGTCATTGAAGAGTGCGAGTCACCTTGGGCCTCCAATGTCGTGCTGGTAGGAAAGAAAGACGGAAGTATAAGGCTGTGTATAGACTATCGGAAGCTAAACGCGGTAACCGAGCCAGATCGATACCCCCTCCCGCGCATTGAGGATATACTCCACGCAGCCAAGACCAGTGAGTATATGACTACTCTGGACCTTCGTTCGGGTTACCATCAGGTGAGTGTCTGCCCAGAGGACCGAGATAAGACCGCGTTCACGTCACCGCTCGGTACCTTTAGATTTAAACGCATGCCGATGGGACTCCGTAATTCAGGAGCCACCTTTCAGAGGATGATGGATCGGTTCCGGTCCAACCTGAAAGAAGTAGAGCTCCTCGCATACCTGGATGATTTGATTGTGCTGTCACCAGGACCTTTCGAGAAACACCTTGCTGACTTAGAGGCGGTCTTCGAACGACTGGCCATGTTTAAGTTAAGAGTCAATAGGGACAAGAGTTTCTTTGCGAGGGAGTCTGTCAAATTCTTGGGTCATGTTATAGTGCCAGGCGGAATCCAGGTGGACCCCGAGAAGACCGCAGCCGTCGACAACATGCCGGCCCCTCAGAACGTTAAACACTTAAAGTGTTTCTTGCAGACGTCGAGTTGGTATCGACGCTTTATTAATAATTACGCAGAGGTTGCAAGACCTCTTACCAACCTCCTGAAGAAGTCGAGCGCTTGGCGATGGGACGCCGAGCAGCAGGAGGCGTTTGACCGCATTAAGTCACTCCTCGTAACCGCACCTATTCTCTGTCAGGCGGATGAGACGAAACCCTTTGTCCTTTGCACTGACAGTAGCGCATATTGCCTTGGGGCTGTTCTTATGCAGGGGGAGGGTTACGACGAGAGACCCATTGAGTACGCGAGTCGACTCCTCACTAGCGCCGAGAGGAACTACTCCACGACAGAGCGTGAAGCCCTCGCCGTCGTGTGGGCACTCGGTAAGTTCCGCGGTTATGTAGAATGCGCGAAGGTCACTGTTAGGACGGACCATCAGCCCTTGCGGTGGCTGATGAGTCAAAGGTCACCTAGTGGGAGACTAGCCAGGTGGGCCCTCATCCTGCAGGAGTTCGACCTCAATATAGAATACACACCCGGTCGCTCGAACGTGGTAGCAGATACGTTGTCGCGACCCGTGTGCGATGAAGACCAAAGTAAGTGTGATCTATGTATGACGATCATTGATATGCCGAAGAGGAGTAGCAGCGATATTCGCAGCAACCAGTTATTGGACCCAGAGGTCCGGAAAATTATTGAGGACATGGAGTCCGATGAACCCTCTAGGGGGAGACCCTGGTCTGACCGCGGGTACACCATGTCCGACGGGATTCTATACAGGTACAGTTTAGAGTCTGACGATGGAGAGGACTGTTGTTTAGTAGTACCCGAGCAAGAACGCAGGCAGGTCATGGCTGACTTCCATGATGCACCAACAGCTGGACATTTCGGCGTAGAGCGCACGTTGAGCCGCGTTCGCGCTAGGTATTATTGGCCTGGCATGCGCACGTACATCACTAAGTACATAAAGGAGTGCGTGCCTTGTCAGAGGTATAAAGCTGACAAACGCAAACCAGCAGGTTTGTTGCAGACACCAGCTGTGTCGCGACGATTTGAGGTGGTCTCCGTGGACCTGTTTGGCCCGCTCGTAGAAACGCCTAAGGGAAACAGGTGGGTACTCATTGTCGAAGATGTCTGCTCGCGCTGGGTGGAATTGTTTCCGTTAGAGCATGCCACCAGTGTCGAATGTGCTCAGACCCTCGCCAATGAGGTGTTTCTTAGGTATGGAGTACCGCGCCGCCTGATCAGCGACAACGGCGTGCAGTTCGTGAGCGAGGTTATGCAGCAGGTTTGTCATGTACTTGGCATAAGCCAGTCGCTCACGCCCTTCTATCATCCTGAGGCCAATCCAATAGAAAGGAAGAACCGGGACCTCAAGCCTCAATTGGCCATGCTCGTGGGTCACGACCATGCTACCTGGGACATGCATCTCGCAGCAGTCAGGTTTGCTATGAACTCCGCGATTACTAGTAGTACAGGGTATTCGCCGGCATACCTCACGTTCGGGAGAGAGCTGCGGGCTCCTTCCGATTCTAACACAGACATGAGAGCTATAGAAGAACAGGATAACTTCGTTCCTAATACACTTCTCATCAAAAAAATCGAAACACTTTCGTTTTTATTGTTTTTGTCCTAATTTTTTACAAAAGAGAATTAATTCCATGAAAAAAAAAAATATTATTGTGTAGCTGGCAGTTTGGTCATTACAGTAAGAAGAAAAAAAAACAAAATTCGAAATTAGAATTTCATTTGTTTATCCTATAAATGAAATTAATCACTGGTTTGAGACAAATGTGTATTTAGGGTTGGAGTACGTTTCTCGTTTAAAAACTAAAAATTAGCGCTTGTCCTTAAACTTTTTGTTTCTTATTTCATTTACTGTAACTTTGGGACGTCTGAAAAAACTTTTTTTTCTAAAACATATGGACACTTCGCCCGCAGAAGCCGCCCAAGTGGCGGCATTGCTGGATTCTGGACTTAGTCAGCGTGTTGTGCCTGCAAGATTGCATCTAAGCTTATCGTCTGTTCATAGAGTCTACAAACGCTATCGGGAGACTGGTTCGTTCACGCGCCGTTCAGGATCTGGCAGGAATCGGGTCACTTCTGAGCGAGATGATCGATATATTGTAACAACTTCTTTACGAAATCGACGCCTTAACGCTTTTCAACTGCAGCAGCAGCTTCGCGTTGTACGAAGAGTAGCTGTAAGTGACTCTACAATAAGAAGAAGGTTGAAGGAACGCGGATTGGCACCGCATAAGCCAGCGAATGGGCCGAAATTAACTGCAGACCATCGAAGAGCGCGCCTTAACTTTGCACGCGAGCACCTAACTTGGTCATACCTTCAGTGGAGCAAAGTACTGTTTTCTGATGAGTGTAAAATTATGCTGTATGGTAACGACGGAAGGAACAAGGTCTACAGAAGAGATGGAGAACGCTTTGCACAATGCTGCATTGAAGAAAAGATCAGCTATGGTGGCGGTTCGTGGACGGTTTGGGGAGGAATCAGCGCCGACGGTAAGACAGAACTTGCCTTTGTGTCTGGGCCACGGCTGCCTGCACTAAACTCTCATCGGTACATCGAACAGTGTCTTGAATCTCATGTGATGCCCTATGCACATTTTATTGGCAACGACTTCATATTCATGCACGACAATGCTAGAGCTCACACCGCGGGCGTCGTACGAGATTATCTTACCGAAGTCGGTATCTCCATTATGGTATGGCCAGCAAGAAGCCCAGACATGAATCCCATTGAACATCTATGGGATGAATTAAAGAGACGAATTCGAGCAAGAGATCCAGCCCCAGAAACACTTAGCCAGCTTCAAAATGCAATCCAAGAGGAATGGGATAATATACCACAACATGTGATCGTGACTCTCATCCGATCGATGAAGAACCGTATGGAAGCAGTAATAAGAGCTCGCGGAGGGAATACAAGTTATTAAATAAACGTTTCTTACATTTATTTTTCATTTACGCGTGTTGTTTTACCCATTTCCTTCATATTCCATACAGGGTAAAAATTACTCATTATACAAAATACGAAACCTATGAAGACTTAATTTGAATTTAGAACATTACCATTAGGATTTAAAAACCTCATACTACTCACTATTAAATGACATTTTACATTTATTCCTAAATATACACATTTTTCTGATAATCCTTATCAAATCATAAACTGCGAGGTGTTTCGATTTTTTTGATGAGAAGTGTATTACGCCTTACCTGAAGAAGATGTCAGCAACTCTGTACGAGGCTAGGGACACGCATGAGAAGGCGCAGGCCGTCCAGAAGGACAATGCTGATCAAAAGAGGAGGCCGTCTCCGCAGTACAAGGTAGGTGACCTAGTGTTATTAAAAACACAGGGACCTAATGACGCAGGTCGCGGGCAGACCGCAAAGTTTATTCCACGTCGGGACGGCCCATATCGTATTGGGAAGATAATTAGCCCAACTACCTACGGTCTAGAGAATGTGCAGACCGGTGTGAACGTAGGCAAATATCACGTTTCGCACCTCACGCCTTTCGCTGGTCAAGTCGAACCACCCATCCGCGAGAAACGTAGACGTGGTAGGCCGCGTAGGTATTTAGACTAGCCCAACTGTGAGGACACTTAGTTAGGCTAGAGGGGGAGAATATAGCGCGGGCTTTTTGGTAGGTACGTTGTTGTTGCTAGGCGATGCCGCGCATTCGCAGTAACGGCCACGCGCCGTTCCCGCGCGCCCCTTCCCCCCCCACCGTCCGCGTCGCTCGCCGCTAGCGCAGGCGGGAAGCGCGGCGTCGGGTGAGAGAGACGCCCGCGACATCAACGGGAGCGGACGTAACACTGAATCCTCCGCGACTCTCTAGTCGCGAGCCCTATTTTGTTAGATAATCGTGTAATAATTGTATATGTACCGTGTAATGTCTGCAAGTGAATAAATGTTTATGTTTTAAAGAAGTTTTTGACTTTAAATTATCTAGTATTATTAATAATTACCGAAAGTCGAGGTAAAAGTGATAAATTTATCACATTTGTCGGTTTTTATTAATAATTTAACCCTAGTAGTGATAAATGTAATAAGTGGCCAAGGGTTGCGGGGCTGTTTATTTAGTATGCTTGGTTAGGTTCGACTTTGTGACGGAGATCAATAGGTTAGGTTAGGTTAGATAATGTCGAAGAGCACAGCGCCCGGACCCGACGGAGTTCCTGGCCGAGCTCTCGTCTTGGCTCTGAAGGAGCTAGAGCCCCAGCTGAGGGGGCTTTTCACGGCATGTCTCGAGCGGGGTCAGTTTCCCGGCGTATGGAAGGAGGGGAGGCTGGTCCTGCTCAGAAAGGAGGGGCGCCCTGCGGACTCGCCGTCCGCGTATCGGCCCATAGTGCTGCTTGACGAGGCGGGCAAACTGTTCGAGCGGATTATCGCGGATCGCCTCGTCAGCCACTTGTGCAGAGAGGGGCCGGACCTGGACGAGAACCAGTTCGGTTTTCGTCGGGGGCGCTCCACCATAGACGCAATCATGCGCGTGAGGGCCCTGGCGGAGGAGACGGTGTCCCGGGGTGGGGTGGTGTTGGCGGTGTCTTTAGACATCTCCAACGCATTCAACACCCTACCCTGGAGCTGCATTCGGGAGGCGCTGAAATACCATCGCGTGCCTCCCTACCTCCGCCGTACAGTAGGGGCTTATCTGGAGGACAGATGCGTCACCTATCGGGGACGTGACGGTGCTCGTCGGCACTTCATGTTGTGCGGTGTTCCACAGGGATCGGTCTTAGGACCGCTCCTGTGGAACATCGGCTACGACTGGGTGCTGAGAGGTGAGCTCCCGTCGGGTGCAGACCTGACGTGTTATGCGGACGACACGCTTGTCACTGCCCGGGGGAGCTCACTTAGGGAGGCGACGTTGATAGCCACGGCTGTGGTGTCACAGGTGGTGAACCGCATCCGGCGCCTGGGCCTGGAGGTGGCCCTAAACAAGTCGAAGGCCATAGTGTTTCATGGCCCCCGACGGGCGCCGGCGCCGGGATCACACATTGTGGTCGGTGGGGCTCGGATAGCTGTCGGGTAGACCATGAAGTACCTGGGATTGGTGCTCGACAGCCCGTGGGAATTCGGGCCTCACTTCCGGCGGCTAGCACCCAAGCTGATGGGCGCGGCGGGCGCGCTTTCAACGTTGCTTCCCAACATGGGGGGCCCGAGCGCCGCCTGTAGGCGGTTGTACGTGGGAATCGTGCGGTCTATAGCCCTTTACGGGGCTCCCGTTTGGGCGCTAGACCTGACGGCCAGCACTCTCGCCATTCTGCGAAAGCCGCAGAGGGCGATGGCCGTCAGAGTCGCCCGCGGGTACCGCACGATTTCCTACGAGGCGGCTTGTGTCCTGGCCGGATCCCCGCCCTGGGACCTGGCCCTGTAGCCAAGTAACATTTCCACAAGCGATAACGATGATAGAAATCGCTTAACTGACATTAAATGTATGGAAGTGACAAGTCCAGGTCACGTGACTTGTCGAAATGAAATGTCATTTCCATACATTTAATGTCAGTTAAGCGATTTCTATCATCGTTAACGCTTGTAGAAATGTTACTTGGCTAGAGGGCCTGGAGGCGAAAGTACTCGCGTCATTATACCGATGGCGCGAGGAAGAGCGGGCGCAGGGCTCGACGCCGGTGCAGCGACAGATCGAGCTGCGCCGAGGAGAGCTCCGTCAGGTCCTGGTGGCGGAATGGCGGCAAAGGCTTCTGCGCCCTGCCGCCGGCCTCGCTACTGTCGGGGCATGGGTGCTTCGGCAAGTACCTGTGTCGCATGGGCAGGGAGCCGGACGCTCGGTGCCACCACTGCGTCCATTGCGGGGAGGACACGGCGCAACACACGCTCGCTGAGTGTGTAGCTTGGGAGGAGCAGCGCCGTGTCCTCACAAATGAAGTAGGAGGCGATCTGTCGCTGCCGGCCGTAGTGCAGAGTATGGTCGGTAGCGCAGAGTCGTGGGACGCGGTGGTGTCCTTCTGCGAGGACGTGATGTCGCAGAAGGAGACTGCGGAACGGGAGAGGGAGATCTCGTCTCTCTTCCCCGGCCGCAGAAGGCGCACCGGGCGCAGGAGAAGGGCGGACAACGCCCTTTTCCGCCCCCCATGAATGGGTCCAGGGGCGAGGGACTTGGGGAAGTCCCCGCCCCCTAACCGCTGGACCCGAGGCGTAGGCGCGCGCGGGTGTCGGCGCGCGCCTCCGAGGCGGAGCACGGGGTAGTCTTACACCTCACTACCCCGTGCACGAGATGAGGCCCGGACAACCGGGCCAGCACCAGCGTGGGGCTGCGGAAGAATTTGGATTCCCGCGGCCCCACGTGCACGTGCGAGGAGGAGACACCGGGGGGTTTTAGCCGGTAAGAGTCCGGCATGCCCCTCCGCCTCTCCCCAGGCGGAGGAAGTCCATGAGGATTTCCCCCCGAAAAAAAAAAAAAAAAAGGTTAGATAATGTGACCTTGCAACAGAGCGAGCGAAGCGAGCGACGACGTTTGTACCCATCACATATATTTTTTATAAATTAAAGAAACATTAACCAAGTGTATATGTATAAGTCAGTGTATATGTCAGGGTAGCAGTGAATAATATAAATAAATACCTGCTGGTCAAAAAACATTGGGTTTTTATTTATTTTATCACTTTTACCAATATGTGTCGAGAATTATTAATAATTACTACTAAAAGTAATAAATTTCGATTGTTTATTAACATTTACCAGAACATGTGATTATTATTAATAATTTTGTAAAATTATTAATAATTTTCAATTAATCACATTTACCGTAACATATATATCGATGACGTGCTTTTAATGAGCATGACTATTTCTGAAGGTATTAGCTTACTTCATGACGTACTGACAACACTTACCGATGCAGGCTTTTCGATAAACCTTCGAAAGTGTTCTTTTTTGACAACGGAAGTAGAGTATTTAGGTAGAAATATCAGCCATGGTCAGGTTAGGCCGAACCCTCAGAAAATTGAAGCTTTGGTGAACACACCCACACCAAATAGTGTTAGGCAGGTTAGATAATTTTTGGGGCTAGCCGGTTACTTTCGTCGGTATATAAAAGATTATGCAACAAAAACTGCAAGTATTTCCAAATTGACTAAGAAGAACATAAAGTTTGAATGGGGTGAAAAACAGGAGCGAGTTTGCCAGTATTTAATTAGCCAGCTTACGAATGCACCGATACTTGCTATAGTCGACCCACAGTTAGTTACCGAATTACATACGGATGCGAGTAGCGCAGGTTACGGGGCGGTATTAATGCAGGTTCATGGGGATGGCAACAGAATGGTGATAGCTTACTTTAGCAAAGTAACATTGGGAGCGGAAAGCCGCTATCACTCATATGAGTTGGAGACATTGGCGTTCGTCAAGGCATTACAACATTACAGGCATTATTTGATTGGTATTTAGTTTAAGATCATTACTGACTCACTGACACAGGTTGGCTTTCCGAACTTGGTTGTGATATTCATTACATAATGCCCGAAATGCACATGCTAATGGGCAGGCCGAGCGTTATATAAGAACAGTTTTAAATTTGGATCGTGTCGAAAGTCACAACAAGGATATTGTTTGGTCGGATTCGATTAGTAAGATTCAACTTGTACCTAATATAACAAAACAAAAAACCACTCAATCATCTGTCATGAATTTGTTAATTAGTACTGATGCGACAACTCCCGTGATCCGTTCGCTGATCCGCGATGTGGCTGTGGATATAGCTGAACCTAATAATGATGCAAGACCGGAGCTAAGTCGGAGCCGAGCCGCTACCCTACTGAGCCGAAATCAAGACAATCAAAATGCCCAAGTTAATCGTCACCGACACCCTCCTAGAGTATTTGCCGTTGGCGACTTAGTGTTTGTTATTAAGTACTCACAGTCCACGGGCAAACTCGACTCGGGTATGAGAGGACCCTACAAAGTCACGAAAGCTCTAACGAGTGACCGGTATGAATTGAAGCTACTAAGCGGTGCTCGTGGAAAGACCATACAAGCTGCAGCACAATACATGGTGCCGTGGAAAGGGGAATGGTGTCTCGAGTCTTGTGTAGCATTTTTCGATAGTGAGTTGTTTAACATTTTTAATGTTCTGTTATGTTTCACATGTACTATGGGCAACCGCTGCCTTACGTACGGCTGATGTCTGGATTGTGTAATATCCAGTGTGTGACACAATCTCACTTGGCGCATATATGTGCGCGGACCCTGGTCTGATTAGAGCGTTTCTTTATGAACGTACACAGCGAATGTCCAGCAGACTACAAGGGGTTATGCGTGCAGACCATGGTCCGACGGACACGTTATTGTATATAGCGTGTGTGTAGGGCTGTATGTAACGCGCGTTCGCTTTTACAAAATGAGTTGGTAGATGATGAATGCAGACGAATGAGCGAATGGTGATATTTAACTGATTGAGTTCATAATACTTTACCATGTGTGAATCCCCATCATCGATTATACTGATGCCTGCTATTTAGATGCTACCGAGGAGCTCCTTAATAAACTTGATCGCTTGCAAAATTTATGCATTCGTTTCATTTTCGGCCTGCGCAAATATGACAACGTATCTCACCTTCGCAAACAGCTCAAGTGGCTCCCAATCCGTCTTCACCGGAACACTCGCATTTTATGCCTCCTCTATAATGCCTCCTCCTTCTCCTACATAACCCTACGTATCCCTCTTATCTGCGTGAACGCTTTACTTTTACCCGTCCTCCCAATATCCCTTGCAGAACGCAAATAAAATCCTTGTTACATTTCCAATTCCACTCCACTGACTTCTATTCCTACTCCTTTACCGTTCACGCGGTAAGACTTTGGAACTCGCTTCCGCCTAACATCCGTGATTCTAAATCTCTTCACATATTTAAAAAACGCATTAAAGAACACTATCTCTCCTTGTGATTGAGTTATTAAATATATATTATTATATATATACATTTCCAATCTAAAAAGTAACTCGCTACCCCCTGATATTGCCCAAAGTTACGAATTACGATCAGGAACCTTGTACCGTAAAATACAACGCAATGGACAAACTCGTTGTTTACCTATTGTCCCAAGAGCTTTTAGATGGTCTGTTATAAACCACATCCATGAAGCAATCATGCATTTAGGCTGGGATAAAACACTTGAAAAGGTCTATGAACATTACTGGTTTGATAAAATGGCTAAATATGTTAGAAAATTCGTAGATAATTGTATCACGTGTAAGATCTCAAAATCCAACTCAGGTAACATTCAAGTAGAATTACACCCCATACCTAAAGTCAGTATACCTTGGCATACAGTTAGACGACCTCCGTGGTCGAGTGGCGTACGCACCGGTTTCAAGGTGTCGCTAGCTCTGAGGTCCCGGGTTCGATCCCCGGTCGGGTCAATGTAGAAATCAACTTTTCTACATTGCCTCGGGTCTGGGTGTTTGTGGTACCTTCGTTGTTTCTGAATTCCATAACACAAGTGCTTAATAGCTACTTACTTTGGGTTCAGAACAATGTATGTGATGTTGTCCGCATTTATTATTATTATACAGTGCACATAGATGTTACAGGAAAACTTAGTGGAAAGAGTGATCTTAAGGAATACATAATTGTTATAATTTATTCATTTACAAAGTATGTTTTACTGTACCATACAACCCAGATTAACGCATTAAATTGCATTAAAGCCCTTAAGTCTAGTGTCTCAATATTTGGAGCACCTTCTCGAGTTATAGCTGACCAAGATCGTTGTTTTGCTAGCAAAAACTTTAAAGAATTTTGTGATTCCCATAATATTGCTTTGCACTTAATAGCTACCGGTGCATGTAGGTAATGGGCAAGTTGAACGTATAATGAAAACATTAAAAATTATGCTCACCGCCGTTGAGACCAGTGAGCGCTCATGGCAAGATGCCATTGAAGACGTTCAAATTGCTCTAAAATGCACAATTAATCGGGTAACCAAATCTAGTCCTTTAGAGTTATTGATTGGTCGAGTTGCTAGACCTTTGGGGTTGATGACTGTTGATAGTGAGGAGGCAGAAGTAAATCTGTCCCGTGTAAGAGAGCAAGCTGCCCACTAGCCACTTTAGCTACAACTAAAAATGCCGAATATGATAAAGTTCGTTTTGATAAGACTAAAGCTATTTTAAAAAAGTTTCAAGTTGGAGACTTAGTCAATCAATCAATCAATCAGCCAATCATAGTCCACTGCTGGACATAGGCCTCTCCCAATTTACGCCACAACACCCGGTCCTCCGCCTTCCGCATCCAGTCCCCTCCAGCGACCTTTCTCAGGTCATCGGTCCACCTGGCGGGCGGGCGTCCTACCTTACGGTTGCCGAGCCGCGGTCTCCATTCTAGGACTCGTCTGCTCCAACGGCTATCGGTCCTTCGACAGACATGGCCAGCCCATTGCCACTTCAGCGAGCTAATTCTACGAGCTATGTCGGTTATCTTGGTTTTTTGTCGGATGACCTCATTTCGAATTTTATCCTTCAAAGAGACTCCGAGCATAGCTCGCTCCATAGCCCGCTGTGCAACTTTAAATTTGTGGACTAGTCCAACCGTTAATGTCCACGTTTCGGCACCGTAAGTCATAACAGGTAGGACGCACTGGTTGTACACTTTGGTCTTCAGGCATTGCGGTATAGGCGAAGAAAAGACTTGACGAAGTTTGCTAAACGCTGCCCAGCCCAACTGAATTCTCCGATCGATTTCCCGCTCGAAGTTGTTTCTACCAAGCTTGATGACCTGCCCTAGGTAGATATACTCTTGAACAACTTCGAGCAACGATCCTTCGACATATATCGGTCTCGGCCTGACATGTTCATTGAACATGATCTTGGTTTTATCCAAGTTCATGCCAAGACCAACCAGTCGTGAAGCTTCATTTAGGCCATGCAGCATCTCGCTTAGCTGGTCCAGCGACTCTGCTACTATGACGATGTCATCGGCAAATCGAAGGTGCGAGATGTGCTCACCGTTCACATTTATACCCCGTCCAGTCCAATCCAGAGTTTTGAAGACATCCTCGAGCGCGTTGGTGAACAGCTTTGGGGATATAACATCCCCCTGTCTCACCCCCCGACGCAGCTCGATCGGATTCGTCTTACGGTCATGGAGCTGGACAGTCATGGTGGCGGTGTCATATAAGCATCTCAGCACCTCGATGTAGCGCCAGTCAATACGACATCGTTGCAGGGCATCCAGAACCGCCCAAGTTTCGATGGAGTCGAAGGCTTTCTCGTAGTCCACAAAGGCCAAACACAGCGGCTGATTGTACTCTTTGGTTTTCTGCACAATCTGCCGAACAGTATGGATGTGGTCTACGGTGCTAAAGCCTTTTCGAAACCCGGCTTGTTCTGGTGGCTGGAACTCGTCGAGTCTTGTAGCGAGGCGGTTAGTGACTACTCTCGAGAACAACTTGTAAATGTGGCTCAGGAGTGAGATAGGTCTGTAATTCTTCTGCAAGGTTTTGTCTCCTTTCTTGAAGAACAGAACCACCGCACTCCCACTCCACGCTTGTGGTGTTAAGCCTTGGTGAATGACGGAATTAAAGAGACTCGCTAGCTCTTTCAGGACTGTGGTCCCACCGGCCTTAAGGAGCTCGGTTGTAATTCCGTCATCACCCGGCGCCTTGTTGTTCTTTAGTTGTCTGAGAGCTGCCTCTACCTCGCCCGGGTCGACATCCGGGATGTCCTCGGTGTAATGGCGCGTGAGTGGGGCTCTGTGGTCATCTACGCCTTGTCTCGGTGGTTTAGTCGTCCGTGATGCGTATAGGTGTCTATAGAAACTCTCAATTTCCTCCAGAATCTCGAACTTAGAGGTGACGGTCCTGCCATCCCCGGTCCTCAGTTTCGCCAGATGGGGTCTGCCTAATTGCTGAGCGAAGACTTTGGTGCCTCTATTTCGCTCAATCGCAGCCTCGATCTTACGAGTGCTGCAGCGTCGGAGGTCACGTCGCGTCAGTTTCCTGATTTTCAGGTTTAGGGACCGCCTATCTGACGAAGACATCTGGGCATCTGGCGTTTCTCGTCTTTCCTTCATAAGTTCGAGAGTCTCTGGTGAGAGTTTGGACTCCCTTTTACCGCGTTTTCCGGGGAACAACCTTCGAGACACACTCTGTAGCGTTTTGACCACTGTGTCGGTTTTTTCGTCAACATTGTCCGTGGTTTCCAGCAGTGCGAAACGATTTTGGAAATCCAACTGGAACTTATCGGAACCTAAAGCTATTTGGGGCAGCGTGGGTCGGAGAGTAGGTCTCATCATCCTAACTCTTTCAGCCTTAAGGTTGATATTTAGAGAGCCTCGGACGAGTCTATGATCACTACCGGTATTAAACCTATTGATCACCGAGACGTCTCTAAATATATGCCGCTTGTCCGTGATGATGAAATCTATCTCGTTCCTCGTCACATTATCGGGGCTTCGCCATGTCCACTTTCTGTGGGGCTTCTTCTTAAAGAAGGAATTCATTAAGAAGAGCCCCTGGGACTCTAGAAAGTTGACCAACATTTGGCCCCTGTGATTTCGGCGCCCCACGCCGTTAGGTCCGATTATCGTTTCGCCGCGTTCTTGTACTCCCACCTTGGCATTAAAATCTCCCATAACAACGTTGTAGTGAGCCTTCCTGGTACCATGTAGTGCCTTCGCTATGTCTTCGTACATGGTTTCGGCTATCTTATCAGAGTATGTCGAGGTCGGCGCATATACCTGCACCACCTTCAGGAACTTCCTGTCGGTGATTTTCAAAAAGAGGTACGCTACCCTTATCGACACACTACTGATTTCCACAACGCTGCTTGTGAGACACTTGTTGACCAAGAAACCGACACCACCCTGGGAGGGCCTATCACCTTCTCGGTAGTAGAACAGGTCACCTGAATCAAGGGTTATCGTGTCCTCCCCCTGTCTTCGGACTTCGGATAACCCCAAAATGTGCCAGTTTATGCGACCTAATTCTACTTCGAGTTCGGTGAGGTGTTGGTCCAGCCGTAGACTTCGTCCGTTATACGTCGCCAGGGTCAGTTTTTTGAGGTGGTGGTAGCCTCCCGTAGCCCGGAGATTCTTAGCACCCCCTGTCCCGCCGTTACCGCGACCGCTACCTTGGCCGGGAATAGCGGGACTACCGGGAACTGGGGGCCGTTCTGTGAGGTGTGGCTCCATCAGAGGTTTCGGCCTACTAATGCCACGCTGGCCAGACGGGTTGGCATAGGGTTTGGTCTCGAGTTTTCCTTCTCTAAGCAGTGATTGTTGGCTCTGCTCAATTTCAATTTTCCCTTAGTCGCCTTCTACGACACCCACGGGATGAGATGGGGTGGTGACCTTCGTATTCTTTAGGTCCGTCACCACACGGACCAGGTCCGTCACCACACGGACCACTTAGTACTTAATGCTAATGAGGAACGAAACCAAAATAAATTAGATCCTAAATTCAAAGGTTCTTATAGAATTTGGGAACTATTAGATGGTGATAGATATTTGTTAAAAGCTTTAAATACCAATAGAATTTACAAATATGCCCATGATCGTGTACGAAAAATGCCTGAATGTCCAATTAATGTTAGTGATGATGTCAATACTGACACTGATGATGATTCATCTGCTGCTGACATACTATAGCTGTATTGACAAGATGTCTATGATGACTCTTGTTTAACTAGATGCTTAATCGGATGTCTATATTGACTCCTGGATTTGGAGGTTGAACTTGACGCTTATGCGGGTTGTCTATGTTGACGCCTATGCGGGTTGTCTATGTTGACGCCTATGCGGGTTGTCTATTCGACTCCAACTTACTTGGCGAATCCCATGGTGTGCTTTCGGCTTGGAGACTATGTCTCTACTTTCGTTGAGCTATGTATTGTCGGTAACAGCATGCTGATTTTTTTTTTATGGTTGCGATGCAACTGCTATTGATAATAATTTTAATTGACTAATTCAGGATTTTTCTTTTCAACATACTCCTCGTTAAGGCTTTTCCTTTTTCGTCGTTGCTTGAATGGATCGGACGTGTTTTCGGTTGATTGTTTTTTTTGTATTTTTGTTTTATACACAGTTTTGAGTGAGTACGCGTTGTAACTCAAACCCTCCTTTTCTATCTTGCGGGTGTCCCCTTAAGGTGCCGCGGCCATATTGGCTTGTGTCGGATTTCTCGCTCATACAGTCGTCATATTGGCTGGAGAACCACCGATTTCGGTGAGTTGAACAACTTACAATTTGTTGAAGGGGTCAGAGAGATTGTTGTCTCCGATACCGGGATTTGAACTCGGGCGTCGTCGTGCTTCGGGCCGGGCCGCTGGCCGCTGAGCCAAACTGACACTCACTTGCCGCACAAACTAGCGCAGTTACTCCGCGCGTACACAAGTGTATTATTATAGAACATTAAGTAGACTGTTTTAATTGATGTTAATGATGCCTAAAGTTGCTCGCTCGCCGCCACCTTTTATACCACAGATCGAAGTTCAACGTTCATCATCTAATCCTAATATTACTGAAACTGGGCTCGAACCTGAATTTATAAATACTACAAAAAGATCAAAACGTCAGCGCTCTGAGAGTAGTCCAACTAATGAATTAGGTGATTTTAAAGAAGAGATACGTTGCATGCTTACCAAATGGCATAAAGACCAGGAAACTACATTAAAACATTTTATGTCTAAAATAACTCTGGAACTAGCTGAATTAAAGGCACAAAACGAAAATTTGCAAAGAGTTAAGACTGAAATAGAAGAATCGGCAAAACTTATGAATTCTAAATACGAGGAAATTAAAAATAATTTCTTAAAACTGGAAAATGAGCGTTCTGAACAACAAAGATATATAACCAAATTAGAGAAAAACATTCAAGATGTGCAGGAGTATCAGCGGTCGGCTGTTTTTTTTTTTTTTTTTTAATTGTATTGTATTGTTGTATCTTCAAAATTGTAATTTTACAGGAGAGCGTTTTAAAGTTTTTTAAAGAGAAAAACTCGCGGGAAATAGTCATACTTCAATATATTCTTTTGAAATTTTGCATACATATATATTTTAAAGTACTTTCAATTGTAGCCTACGTTGTTTTTTTAAATACCTTTAGTTTTTGAGATTTTGTTCATACAACAGTCTAGACTGTATTTTCACCTTACATAAATGTTGTACAGGATACTTACAACCATTTACACTGGAAAACAATAGTTGCATTTAACTGTATGTGCTAAATACTATTATGTACGTTGATATCAATGTAATATTTTGTGGCAGTATGTATAATTATCAGAGCTTATTAAAATACCATGTTTACATAGGACGTTATTTTTTATTATAATATTAACAAAAAATATGTTAGACATTGAAATAAAACTACTTTTACTGATTTTATCGCGGTTTGTGTTTAGATTTTAGCTTCCGACGTTTCAACACCTTTGCAGGTATCATGGTCACGGGCAGACTGAAGTGGGGTTCGTCATGACGGTTCCGTTGTTGTTGTCGTTCTACCTTCATATTTTTATTAATTATTTATGTACCGGCCTACACAATATGAGCTCACAGTGTCTTGAGGTTTTGCAGCGCTGTTCTTGTGTTTGATTTCGAGTTAGTTAATTATCGGATCCCAAGTAAGTGATATTTTCCAGCCATTCTCTATTGAAATAAGGTTGTTTTTTTAATCTCAATAGGCTCGCGAAACATATTTGGCAGGAATTTAGGTTCTTTATCGTTCGTTTCCTTAATGTCTGCCTAGGACGTTTCATTAAAACCGGCAGCGGAGAATCTATAATAAAATGTATCAATTTCTTAATTCTCTATTGCTCATTAGACCCAAATTCGGCCCATGAGGCTAATCAGAACTTTGCTTTTTAGCGTGGCAAAATCATCAAATGAGTCCTCCCACCCAGGCCAGAGTGGGAGGGACCGTCAGACTAGTACTGATATCGTTCAATAGCCCTTTACGTTCCGGGGTCACGGTAATTCCTGAGTCCCGCTACCCCGGCAGGCTTTGGCCTTCTAACAGGTGGGCCCCGTCATTATGCTGACACTCCTTGAGGCGCGTTTGAAACACAACGCGCCATCGACCCGGGCATAGTCCATGGACCGACAGAGAGTCGCCCATAACTCGCCGCCCCCATGCCCGCGCCTACGGTGGCCGGAGATCGTCTGGCGACGTCCGCCGTCGTGGGCCTCTACCACTGTGGCTGGGGTTGAGGGAGGCCGCTGTTCTCTCGGTAATAGGCGATCATCTCTCGCTTCCGGCCGTAGCAGCCTCGATGCATGGGAGCGAGGAAGCTTAAAGCGCCGTTACCGTGTTTTGTGACGAGTTAATGGCGCTCAAAGAAGGCGCGGAAATGGAGCGAGAGTTCATATCTGACCTCCCAATCCGCGCTCAGCACATAAGGGCTAGGAAGAGGGCTGACATAGCCCTCCTTCAGCCACCATAAATGGCCTCTGGCAGCAGACGTGGGGACGTCTGTTGCTCTCTATATTAAAGGCCAAAGATGGCTCGCGCGGTGCTTCCACGCGCCTCCTTGTCAGTGAAAAGGGGAAGTCATATCCGGACATGAGCCTCCCTGCTGGAGATCGCGGTAGTTTGCACTGCTTTCCCGCCTGGTCTCCAGCATAAGGGAAGAGTGAAGCACTCTGGTGGTTTTAGCCGGTAAAAGTCCGGCATACCACTCCGCCTTCCCCAGGGTGGAGGAAGACCAATAGGATTTTTTCGAGAGGGGCCTTAGCGCCGCAATTGCGGCGTGCCCGAGGCTAATCAGACTTGAAAAAGTAAAAAAAAGCGGTGGTAGACTTTGCTCGGTATTGAAGATCTGAAGCGTTTTGAAACGTATATTGTTGTATGTAACTATAAAAAAAAATTAACTCCGACGTAAACAGTTGTATGTATTACGTCACATATATTTTTTTATTATTCAACAACGTAAAATGTTGTATGTGATTATACAACGCTGATTTGGTATCTTATTTTATTTATTTATTTTAATACTTTTTGCACAATGTTGTACAAAGGCGGACTTAATGCCAGAGGGCATTCTCTGCCAGTCAACCTTAGGGTGATGCAGAAAACAAATCGTGGTAGATGCAAGAGCACAAAAGTGAGAAAGATACAAAAAAAAAAATACATACAAATATATAACATAAAATAAATATATATATATATATAGTAAATATATAAATACATAAGACTTCTGATAAATAGTAACAGCTAAGTAGCCAGGTAAACTGAAGTAACATGAAGGGAATTTTTAAACAAAGTTAAGTGGATCCTGCCATAGTTTGATCATAAAAGTAGTCACGAACCTTCCTTTTAAATGCGAAGAGGCTCGATGCCATCGTATGAAAAATAATATGAAGAAGTATGGATTGGACAAAAAAGGTAGAGTGAAGAAAGTCTGAGCGGTGGGAAGGGCATAGTAGTAGACGATTGTTAGAAGAACGAAGACTTTTAGAGTGGTTAGAAGACAAGAATTTGAAGTGAAAAGTTAAGTAAGAGGGACAGTTAGGAGAGTAAAGCAAAGAAAATAGATACGTCAGGGCCCGCACACAACGGCGCTGTCTAATAGGCAACCATTTTAACAGTGCCCTGTGGGCGGAAACGTGATCATACTTCCGAGTGTTGAAAACGAATCTTTTTTTTTTCTGCGTTGGCAACACTGACGACCGGTTGTGTCAAAAACCGTGTCTCGTAATTTTAATAAATTAAAATTCTTAATTATTGATTATCTTATATAAATTATAGTTTAAGTAATAAGTTACATATAGTACTGTTATATAAATTGCTAGTGAACGTATTTTCTACGAAATACCAGTACAACAGTGAAAAATCGACCGGCTGTCATCGTAACGGATCGGATTTGAAAACATCACATAAACCAGATGAGTATTTTGTTTTATCTAAATAATATCAGTATTTTAATAATCAAGTATAGGTAATGCTAGAGACTATAGTGCTGAAGGCATTTTCTTTTATTCCCAAACAGATTTATTAAAGGTCCGTTTTGACAGACTGAACAAAGTACAACATTATTTTTGCAAACATAATAATAACGTTTGACTGTTATGCTTATACAACTTTAATTTCATTTATTTAACTGTTATTTCTTACCGTATTTCAATATTGATACTCTCTCATAGTTAAGTAAGAAACCAAAAGTATTAAAATACATATTGATTTACCCTCTTAAGATTAATAACTTTAATAGTTAAGTGTAATTGCATAGTTTTACATATTATTTCTTTTGACGATCTCCGTGGTCGAGTGGCGTACGCACCGGTTTTCAAGGTGTCGCTAGCTCTGAGGTCCCGGGTTCGATCCCCGGACGGGCCAATGTAGAAAGTCACTTTTCTACATTGTCTCGGGTCTGGGTGTTTGTGGTACCTTCGTTGTTTCTGAATTCCATAACACAAGTGCTTAATAGCTACTTACTTTGGGTTCAGAGCAATGTATGTGATGTTGTCCGCATTTATTTATTTATTTATTTATTTATTTCTACTGTTTTTCATTTATTTCTATTCCACTGTTATAGTTATTGATAAATAATTTCATTCTTGTTCATTTAATTCTTCTTTTCCCAACTTATCTTAACTTTCACTCCCATTTCTCTTAAGTTTTTCCCTTACACTTAACTCCTTTTTAACAACTTTCAGGAGCATCTGAGGCCTGCTAATCAATATGCAGACCCGCAGAGTTGCATCCATGGAGGAGAAGCTGAGGGCTACGCTGAAGGAGTTGGAGTCGGCCAAGAACCTTTGTGATGCGCTGCTAAGGGAAAGAGATGATAGTGAATTGGAAGTGAAGAATATTATTGATAAGAACACTAGTTTAAAGATTGAGCTGTCAGAATTGCATGTTTCTCACACAGAGATCCTTAATGAACATTTTAACCTCCGTCAAATAGTTTCAGAGTTCCAACAGTGTATGGGCACTCATGAGCAGGCCTTAAATAGGATAGCAGAACTTGAAATTGAATTAAGAGAGGCACATAAGGCCATTACCTCACTCAAAGTAGTCCAAGTTCAGGAGCAGGCTGCGACCACCTGTAGTCTTTATAATGAGTTGGTTGATAGTGGATCTGCGTTTGTTTGTGATAGGAATACTGTTACTATTGACTTGACAGGAGATGATTCTAGAGCTGTTTATCCCATTTTTAAAAGTCATAATAAACTTAAGAAATATATTAAATTAAATAAAACTATTAGAAAGTATAAAAAATGCCAAAACTTTGAGAACATTAATAAGGTAAATAATTCTCTTAGGAAAAAACATCTTTATTTAACAAGTCAGCTGCAGGACTTGAATAGGGAATTAAATCAGGGTAGGTTAAAGTATGATCAGGATACAGCTTTACTTCAGGAGCAGCTTGAATCGGGGGAAAATGCTCTGAAGGATATTTTCAACAAATATGAAGCGTCCCAGAAAGATCTTAGTGAACGCATGGTGGAGGCTGGTGAGTTAGTTGACTTAGTCACGTACAATGCAGAAAGATTTGAGTCTCTGACGAACAATCTGTGCTGTACCTGTTCTTGCTTGCCACCTCCTGCCAATACTCAGAGTGTTGAACCTCTGCTTCCTGTGCTTCCTGAACCTGTTTTAGAATCTAATAGTTTGCAAAGTTCAAAGTCATGTGTAGTAAATAAAATTGGTACATATATATATTCAGATAAACTAGGACAAGGTTTTGGTAGTTTAATTAGCTCTTTTTCCCAGCAGTGTGTATTAAATACTTGTTTGCCTGGTGCTAGTTTAAATAAATTAACAAGTCTTATTGCTTCGACTGAGCTTAACTCAAGCTCAACTAGCATATTATTGTATGGTGATGGTCTGGCTGTGAGCAGAACAGATATTATAAATTGTGTAGATTTAATGTTACGCTTAAGTGAAAAATATCATTGTAAATTTATTTTCTGTGCCCTACCTTACTCCAGTAGCTTAACTCACGAACAGAATAGGTGCATTTATAATTTAAATATGTTAATTTTATAACATAACACATTTACACAATAGCTCAATTTTGTACTTTGAAACAAATAAGTTTATTAGTAAATTTAGAATCACACAGTACAATATGTATATGTCTACTATAAATAAGCGACGAATTGCTAAGTTGTTAGCATATAATTTACATGATGCTGGTACTTATGCTGTACCTAATGTTTTTGATAATGTTAGTAATAGTACTAACAGTTTATGTATTAATTTACTAGATAAAGATACTAATTTTGTATCTAATGTTATTGATAATGTTAGTAATACTACTATATATATATAACTATACTAAATATACTATAAGCTGTTTATACACTTCTTTTAATTTAAACTACAAGATAGGACAACGGGAGGGCTGCATGAATTGAATGTTGTTCATCAAAACATGCAAGGTCTCTCCGGCAAGGAATTAGAGTTAAGTTTATTTATTGAAAATTACAGTGTTCATTTATTATGTTTAACCGAACACTGGTTAAAAGCCCATGAGGTAGTGATTTTTAATAGCTCGTTTTATTCCATACAAAGTGCGTTTGTAAGAAAGAGTGCCATTCGGGGAGGATCACTTATTATTGTTTCCAACAAATTAAAATGTAAAGAACGTCTTGATATTGTGAACCTTTCTATCGAGCGCACTATTGAGCTGTCTTGTGTTGAATTAGAGCAATTTCTTATAATTTGTGTGTATAAACCCCCTTTGAGTGACTTTAATTTATTTGTATCAGTAATGGAAGATTCACTCTCTAAAATTAAAAGTAGTAAGAAACGGATTATAGTATGTGGGGATTTCAATGTAAATATTTTAGAATCAACGCCAGTGTCTATCAGACTCCTTAATCAATTTAAGTCTTTTAATTTAAATAACCTGTTTTGCGAACCAACTAGGATAACAGCATCTTCTGCAACTTGCTTAGATAACATATTTTGTAATAGTGAAGCGAGTAATAAGTTTACTTTAACAGATGTTACTTCTGATCATTGTGGTCAATTTGCAAGCTTTCCACATTTAGTTGTAATAAACCTCAAAAAGTTATTAGTAGGCCATACACAGCGCACCGGTGTACTCGTTTTAAAAACAGCATCATGTCCAAAATACAGCCATCATTTTTTGGATGCGACAATCCTAATGACATTTATGGAGCATTTTTTGATGTTGTAAAAAATGAGTTTGAAGCTATTTTTAAGTGTAAAACTAAACATGTCAAGTGCACTTCAGCCTCTTTTAACCAATGGGCCACTGCTGGTATCTACAAAAGTAGAGCTAGACTTTATGAGCTATATTCCTATTTATTTATTACTATTTATATAACATATATTATTTAACAATACCACCTATACTGCTATATTCAAACCTTATGCTAGTATGTACAATCATATACAATCATATATAATCATAAAACAACTTATTTACACAAATTGCTCTATGTATACAGGTCTTTAAACATTGCCAATAAAAACCATGTGGATATTTACATCAAACCCTTAATCTACTAGATGACGCGTAGCAAATATTTGAAATTTGGATTATTTAATGCCGGTTCACTTGCAACAAATCAAGATGAATTCTTGATTGCTATGGACCGGCATGCCGTAGATATCATGGCTATCAATGAGACGTGGCTGCGTCCGGGTGAGGAAGGGCGGGCGCCATGTGTGCCAGGCTATAGGCTCAAACATATCCCTCGGCCACTGAACATACGGGGGGGTCGAGGCGGAGGCGTAGCCTTTTATATCAGATCAGGTATCAATGCGCGTGTAAAAACGCATCCTGTACAGCCGGATATTGAGCAGTTATGGCTAAATATGACAGTAAATGGCAGGAAGTTACTTATTGGCACTGCATACCGTCCGCCTTGGTTTGATGTTGTCAGGTTTTTTGAGGGGCTAACGAAGAGCATTAGCTCATTGGCACCATATGATAATGTGATAATTCTGGGGGATTTCAACATCAACATGTTAGGTATCTGCAACACCAAAACAAAGATATTTAATGAATATTTGGTCACCGTGAGTCTCAGTCAGGTGGTTTCTACTAAAACACACTTTGTTGGAGATAGCAGTACACTAATAGATGTTATATGTACAGATCTAAGCGTCCAAAATATAGAAGTGCATCCCAATAGCGACCTTGGTCATCACAGCTTCGTCACATGCGAGTCACTGTTTAAAAAATTAAAACCTCGCCCAAGGACTATAGTTTATCGACCTATTAAAGATATACTAGAGGAGTACTTCACGTCTGACCTAACCACAATCCCATGGTCTGAGATCAGCGATATGTGTGATGTTGACTCTATGGTTAGCACTTTCAATTACTGGATCACGCTTTTGTATGACTTACACGCTCCAGTCAAGACATCAGTTGTCAAGGCCAGACCAACGCCTTGGATTACACCTAATATACGTCTGCTTTCTAAATTAAGGGATGAGGCAAGGGACAAATACCATAAGTCAAAGGATGACTACTCTAAAAAGCAGTATTATATAGACCTAAAACATCAGACAAATATTGCCCTTTCTATGGAAAAAAAAGTTTTCTTCACAAAGCATGTTAACAACAACATAAACAATCCTAAGTTACTATGGAGGAACTTAAAGACTGACATATTGCCAAACCACACAGAGAGATCACTACCTAGGAAATTTAATGACCCTGATGCAATAAATCAGGCCTTTCTTGATGTACAATCGGGGACATCTTCGCCTTATCACCTTACCGTCGAGAAACGGTTTTTGTCGCTTGCGCTCTTTCTAACGCTAGCGACACGCGGCGACGCCCCCTTATTTCTGATTTGTGTTTTAATAGTACCTATAATTGCCATTGTCATTGTAAAAGTTGACTCTGTGCACGAGTAAAACAATATATCGTATGTAATGTTCGTTGTTGTCGTCACTAAATACTACGAATGTTTTGACGACTTACGCAAAATGTTTCTCTTATGCACATATTTTCATTAAAATGTGGTGTCTATTATGTAAATTATAAATGCTAGAATATTAAGGATTTTTTTTTATTCGATTTTCAGTATATTTGCAAAAAAAATAATAATAGAGTAACGAAAAAAGCTAGCTTTACCGACAGTTATGTGTTTACACATAAGTATGTAATATATCGTTATTCTTACTCGGAAATCAAGGAACTGTTAGGTTTATTGCTCATGTCTCATAATAAGTTTCTAGATTTCTGTTTTTAAACGTCTTGACAGATTTCGACATTTTCCTATTCTTTCGATGGGTGATTAAAACTAAATTGTCAATTTATTACTTCATCTATTGAGTGTGTTTTCTAATTTTTTTTATAAATGCCTGATCTGCGACCGGAGGTTTTGAATCCCACCCAGGACAATTCTTTTTTTGATGAGCACAATCTTTTGGTCTGTGTCTGGGTGTATTTTATCTATAATATGTATTAGAAATATATGAGGATATTTATCAGTTTTCTGGTAACCATAAAACAAGCTCTGCTTACTTTGGTATCAGATTGCTGTGTGTAAGTTGTCACAGGATATTATCAGTATGTTATAGTATCTATTATTATAAATACTATCTCTTTTTTTATTTATGTAATTTGTTGCATAATGTTATGTTTAATTTGGGTTGAGAAAATATGAATTATAATTAAAAGCTAGTCGGGATTTTTATGTTTTGTTTACTAAATAGTAAAATTGCATCAATACCTACCTTTAAATGTTATTATTAGTTGCTTTGTTTAAGTTAATTTATGTAGGATGCATAATGCATTTTACTACTACTAAATACTAATATACTAAAGACTGCCTCGTTGGCCTAGTGGCGCTAAGCGCGACTGCTACGCTAGAGGTCTTGGGTTCGATTCCCAGGTCGACCAAGGTGTCATTGGGTTTTTCTATGAAATTCCCAGTAGCAGGTCGGAGTTTGGATTTGTGCCCGGTTAGTGGCAATAGGCTCGCCCCCTATTACATGGGACCTAAAACATATCGGCGAACTGTGGGTGTACATTGGTACACCTCTGCCTAACCCTTCGGGGATACAGGCGTGATGATATGTATGTATGTAAATACTAATTAGATGTAAACTTAAAATGTCTAAATAGTGTTTTAATACTATTTACTTACTAAAATCACCGTTTATACTCCAGTTTAGAGTTTTAAAGCTCAATAAACCCAGTATCTGAACCTTACCACCTTTCCCGGTGTGTGTAGCAGGTATTCTTTTCAATGGAGTCTGGAATGTAAATTTAGTTGAGCCTTTCATTGTGATAGCAATATTTTTTTAAGTTTGCGTCTACGCCTAGGAAACTTTGCCTAGGAAACAAGGAGTAAACGCGCAACAAGGAGACGATGCTGGTCGGTCAATGACTGGCTCCATGAACTTCAGCATGTTTTTATAAAAGTAAGGAATAAACAAAATAAAACAAATTTGATACTTCAAAAAATATTTTTATTTATTAGATTATTAAAAAATTAACATAATGAGAGCTACCGTTATTACGCTCACGTGTTGATGCTTCTAGCATAGTTCAGAAAATGACAAATATAACTTATACTTAAAGATTCACCGCGCTCGCGTTGTGTTGTTGTTTTGTTTTTTACTCGGTTCTGAGTTTAGAAGTTGTCGTACTGGACAAATAACTCGGTTTATCTGATAAGTTGTATTTACTATGATGGTATGTTAGTTAGATGCAGGATATATTGTGGAAATAATATTTAAATACATAATTTAATAATTATTTGGCAGATAACTCGTTTTGATTAAAGTAGGTAATGGCTCGATCTTTCATCTTTCATAAAAAAAAAAACCTCGAATGAGTAGTTCTAACAATATAATGGTTCACTCTTGTTACTATTTGCTATCAAAATTATGACCCAAATCGACCATCAATCTTGGCGGTGCGATTAGCAACCACTTAGCATCTAATGAAGCTTACAGTCAATTACAAGTTGGGATATTATATTTATTGAGATATTATAATTATAAATTTAAGTTCATAAGAACAATAAAAAACTTGAGAGGTGTCAAGGGACATCCGGATGGAACGAAGTTCCTTTCGATTAATTAGTGAAGTAATTGTAATATATATATATTTTTAAGTTTTAATCAATAAAAAAAAAATATTAACAAATATAATGTAATATAAACTTCAGTAGGCTCAATTTTAGTAATGGTATTATAACTGATATTATAACTGAAGTAGGAAACATAATGTTTGGGATTCTATTTTATTTAAATGTCTTGAAAAATCTGAATCACTGGTAGTATTATATTTTGTTGTTGATTCTGCTGGATTCAATTAAAAATAAATTAAATTCTATTTAGTAAATAATAGATTTAATAAATAATTTAAGTAGGGTATTTTTTTAATTTAAAATTAATAATAAAATTTAATTATTATTATAAATTAAATTAATAATTTTATAATTAATTAAATTTAATTACTAAAATAATATACAAAATATATAAAAAAAATACTCATTAAATTAATTTAATAATAATTATATAATTTAATCTAATTAATATTAAATAGATTAATTTAATTGATAATTAAAAGTAGACATTAATTTAAATAAGGAACTTGGTTCCAATTGATTAATTAACATGCGGACGCCGCACAGCTTACAATAGCTTACTATAGCAAAAAGTGTTGTTAGATATAAACTTTTTGTAAGATTTTTTTCCGTCTAGCCCCCTTTCTCAACGCGCGATAAGGAACTTCGTTCCAAAAAAGAAATGTAAAATGAAAGCATATAAATAATATTTTTTTAAGATTGTATACATAAAATCTAAATAATTGAAATCATGAATATTCATTATGTTGTAAAATGCAAGCAATATCTAAGTTTAAACTTTTACAAGATCATATATTTAATAAAAGTATAACTCCGTCGGTTTTGATCGACAGGCGAGCCACGAGCTCGCGGTAAAGACTACGGCGGTTTTATTCGGTGCTTGTCATACCAGATTATAATGCGAGGCGAGAAAAAAACTGTTATTTCTCAGCGCTCAGGCAGTTAGCTTGAGCGCAGTCTTTGACTGCTTCACCGAATATTACATCACCTATGTGATATAATATTATTTATTAATCGCCATGATTATACTTAGAAAAAAAATAATCTACTAAGAAACAAAAAAAAATCTGTCTAGAACTATAAAGATTATAATTACGAGAATGACTGAAAAAACGTATTCGTGTTTAACGCATTGCTTGTAATTATAACACATACACAAAAAAAACGCCGTTATCTGGCGGCTCCTTTCGCTCCTCGGTGATCGACGCATAATTTTTGACAACGCGCCGTCTCGCGCCAAATGCCAAACCGCGGTACCTAAAGCTCGTTCGTCAATCACAGGTTTAAAGAAAAATACAATTACATAATTAGTGACGGTCCTTTATGCATATTATTATATTAGTCAATAAATGTTATTTATTAGGCTTACGTCAAATAAACAAATTCTGATAACAATAAAAAAATTAAACTACGTAGTAGTAATAGTAGCTATTTTACTGAATCCATAATATTTATTTAAATTATATATTTTTAAATCATGATTAACAGAGTTTTACAAAAAACTAAAGGGAAGTCGGGCATGCACTTCTAACTGCCGGGCCAAAAGATGGTTATGATCGAATAAAAAAAAATACCTTGTATCAACTAGATATTCTGCTTCAATGGTTTGACATCAAAATAATATTTATGATTTTAGTGTCAGTCTAACTATCCGAAAAAGACAAACAAAAGGTATATTTATGTCCTTTTCTAACGCCTGGCGTGCGCGCAGGATAGAGAGAGTTGCATTTTGTGCATTTGATTACAGTTCTTGAGTACACTTTAACGATAAAAATAAGCTGTTGCGAGCAAAACTGAACTGTTTGACAATGAGTTTAAGGTTCATAATAAGATGTTACTGTTTTTTTATTGTTTCTCATAGATTTTTTGTAGCTCTTATTCTACACCCGACGTCCGTTTAGTTTGTTAATGTTAAAATACTATAGTTTATAGTAGTAGTATATATTACATTAACCATGCCAACCAATTTTCCAATGACTCGCATTATACTCGTATTTATATCTCTAGAGGTTAAAAAGAAGATTATTGGTGGAACTTATAACACTATTTTAAACCGTCAGGAGGCTGATAATATACCTCGATTGACTTTTTGAAACATAATAAGACTGCTAAGAATTATGCTACTATTATATTACATATCCTCATCAGAATCAACGTCCCAATTTAATGATAGGAAATTAAAATAATTGTTACAAGAAAGTTTTTAAAAACATCTAGCAAACAAATCTGTAGCAAAAAATTCTACCTATATAGATAATATGTATTTTATTTATTTTAGAGGCTTTCTGATTGCCTATTAAATGTTCTGTTTGCATAGAAAAGACGAATTGTCGATCAATGGTCTTCGTCCGAGTAAAAGGTTTGCCTTCTTAGGTTCTCAGCCTCCGCTGTCAGTCTTCTTCGTTGATGACAAACCATGTCGTCACTTCTCGCGGGCAGTTATTTAGTCTTCCATCCTCTTCCTACCGTCTTATCCACAGCCTTACTGTAAGAGTGCTGCAAACAAAATGTTTAAACAATTAATCCATATGTAATACAATTCTAATAAGTTTCCAAAACAACCGAAGACTGTTATCACAAATAGATTTCGAATCAGACAAGTTGGGTTCGAACTCGAGACTGAAGTTATAACGGGTAATACCAACCTACTAGACTATCACTACTCTCTGCTAATTTGGTCATCTATGTATTAACTTTGCTCTTCTAAATCACCTACACGATTATAACAAATTCTCTCTCAAAAATTAAAACGACATTTTTTTTAATCTACTTCTATAAAATATTGTTTATTAGCGCGAGCTCGAGCAGGCTTGCTCAGATCGATCTGCTTCTTTCCTCTAAAGACCAGTCCAGTAAATACTCTGCATTTGTTTACACAAATTTACTATTGTATTGTCAGGACTAAAAAGAGACTGTGACCCCCGAGTTTGTTTCGACATTTCTTCTCAGGGTAGTCAGTTAGGAAATGTCGACCTCATCTAGATTAAGAAGACGTGTGAAAGTGATTGAATGTAGTCCTATTTGCAAAATAAAGAATTTGAATTTGAATTTGAACTTGTTTATTAATACATTTTGCAGTGGCACCAGTGGCTAACTTTGATGAAAATACTTGACCTAACCAAAAACAAACAAACTTTTTTTTTTTTCAATCCAGTAAATATGATTTTATTTCGAAATAATTTGGTCATAATAACTAACATGCGCTTTGCGAAAACAAGTACTCGCAAGCTCTGGTTTATGACTCTTTTGTTAAAAGTGAGCCAACTAGTTTTTTATCTATAGCAGTGGAATTCTATTGTTATAGCTCCGGCCAAACCGGCCGACATTGCCACTTATTGTTTCATTTTTAAAATTAAAGTTAACACGTTTATTTAATTACTCTTTTAATGGTACTATATCTGATATTATAATAACCGTAAAGAATGAAATATTATTGAAAAAAAAAACACATAACAAAACACTATTATAAAAAGATTATTCTTTGAAATAATGTGTATACCCTAAAAAAGAATATAGCCGAACTATCTATTTAACTATAACTTTTTCTATTTAACATATCACTTGTTTAGTATGGTTATATAAATCCCAACAAAAATATGAATGAAAATGCACTGACTTACTACATACAGAGCGAAATGAAGCTGTAGTTCTTTTTAAAAGTGTGTGTATTCCTAACTATGTGTGACGTGTAATATAAGGAAGTTTGAATAAAAAAAAAAAACTAGAATTGGCCACAAAGATCAGTTTAAAATTTGACGCTAAATAGTTAAGATGTTAAAACATGAGACTAGTGTCCGATGACTCACGCAGTCGATTATAATTATCAATTCTGAAAATCCCTACTTAGCAGCACAACAGGCATTTTTACACATTTGTATTAAACACATTATTAAAATGTCACCGTGAACAACACTGAATAAATCTGTTTTCATGTTAAGTGCAGTAATAATTAGTATCTAAAACAATTTTGACCAACTAGAATTAAGTATTATGTAGTTCACGTTAATAATTTATTTTTCTAACCCACTACTTTGCAGACTCTTTATCTATCTGGTTTTAGGCTGACTTATAAAAACATAATGCTTAAAATATAATTAAAATGTTAATACTTACAAATATTCTCAGGTCATCCGCAATTTGACAAATAAATTTATTCGCTCGTCGATCGTCAATTTTAGATATCACACAAACAAAATAAAAGTCCGGTAAACACGCGCGAGTATTCGTAAACAGTAGTCAAAGTCACGGAGAAAACAGCGAACGTCAACAATGAACAAACAGTGAGATGCGACTGACGTTCACACAAATAGTCAAAGCATATATTTCCATCTCGTTACTGCAATGTCCTAATTGGTCAACGTCCCAGGAGGGCGGAGCTTCCGTGCCAGTCGCCTGCGTCGAACGTCAAACGAAATCTTCTAAAAAGTGATAAGGCTTCGGTGTCCCCGATTGTACCTGGTGAATGCAATATAAACATCTCACAGCTGTCTTACTTTGAGCACCACAGATTTGGACCATCTACTTTTAAACTACAGCCTGTGGACCAGGAGTCCATTAAAAAAAATATAAAAAATATAGGTACCAATGCACAGGGTAATGATGGCATTTCTTTGGACATGATCTCTCTAACTATGCCAGCCACTTTGCAAACAATAACAGACATAGTAAATAGATCCATCGTCACAAATACCTTTCCTGATCTTTGGAGGTGTGCAGTGGTGCGCCCCATTCCTAAAATTAATAGCCCTCTCTCTATGAAAGACCTACGTCCTATTAGTGTGCTGCCATGTTTGTCCAAAGTATTGGAGCGTGTTGTATATACACAAGTAGTATCATACATAGAGGACAACCACATTCTCCCTGACTTACAGTCAGGATTCCGCAAGAAAAGGGGTACTGCAACAGCGTTGTGTGACGTTGTGGGAAATATTCTTGAGGCTCGTGATCGGGGTGAGGGTGCAATTCTGGTCCTTTTGGATTACTCCAGGGCGTTCGATGCTATAGACCCAACTTTATTGCTTTCTAAGCTTTCCTATTATGGTTTCTCTGTCGAGCCAGTAAAGTGGTTCAATAGCTACCTATCTTTCAGAACACAAACAGTTGAGATACGGGGGGATGATGGCAGTATAAAGACCTCAGAGCCACATATTGTTGAAAGAGGTGTGCCTCAGGGCTCCATACTCGGACCTTTACTCTATATTATATACAGTGCTGATGTTGTTCAGTCATTTGTGAACTGTAAATATCACATGTATGCTGATGACTTACAAGTCTATCTGACTTTCAAACCTGATGAAACATCAGTAGCGGTACATAAAATAAATGAAGACCTGAAAAGAGTGACTGAGTGGTCAAAGCAGAACTCTCTGGTGCTAAACCCAAATAAATCTAAGTTTATGGTGCTGGGTAGCAGGCAGCAAATAAAGGACATACTATCTGCTAAGCCAGAAATAATGATCCTCAATAGGGAAATTAATAGAGTAGAGTCTGTTTGCAATCTTGGTTTAACTATGGATCCGGAATTGCATTTTGAGGCTCACATAGGAAAGACCCTAAGTAACTGTTTTTACCGGCTTAAAATATTGTATGGTATAAGAAAATTCCTTAGTATACACATTAGGAAGCAACTGGTGGATAGTCTAATCTTGTCTAAGTTAAACTACTGTGATACTGTGTATGGGCCATGTCTTTTATCACGTACAGCTCGGCTTATACAACGCATTCAAAATGCTTGTGCAAGATTCTGTGTAACTATTCCCAAGCGTAGTCATGTTACCCCCTACCTAAACAAACATAGCATGCTCAAAATGGCTGACAGGAGGAGGTTACACCTAGCTTCTTTACTTTTTGAAATTATATACACTAAAACACCTTCATACTTGTATGATAAGTTAAGCTGGAGACAAACCCATTCTAAGTTTACGGTGAGGTCAATTACAAATCCCCTATCTGTGCCCAGGCACAGGACTGCAGCATTTAGAGGTAGCTTCAAATATGCCGCAACACATTGCTGGAATGATCTTCCACCTCCGATCCGCAGCCTGAAATCCAAGAGTACCTTTGTTTTACATCTAAAAAAGTTTTAACTACACACACAAAAATCTGTATAATCACACATATAATCACATCTTTCCTCCTCATTCATAATCATTACCTACACTCATTCTTACAACTCACTTCAAGCTCTTTATTTACTCACCCCATAGTTATAGCTGTCAAGTTATTGGATGGAAGGGAGTCCAGTTTGGTGTTGCGGCTAATACTCCGACATAAATGCATTTTTATTATAATTATAATGTGAAACGCTCCGCTTCTTCAGAATTTGTAACAAGAACACAGTTGGCGCCGACCGAATGACGCTGGCGTCACTTACGGATGTCACATAATATCAGTGTTGCGATTTTCCAAATCGCAGCAATCACGCTGAGTGATGTCCGTGTTCTGGCACTGGTGGGACACACACTTTCCCATTATCTTTTATCATTAAATTTTAAAATTAGATTGCTGCTCACTGGCATTTCTCGCGTCAATTGCGTAGTTCGTGTTTTTGTGGTGTTGCCAGTGAGCAGAAATCGCAGTTGTGTTCTTTTTTTGTTTGTTTTTAATTTTTATTATTACTTTTTATTTTATGTGTGTGCCTATAAGTGGCAGAATAAAAGCTTTTTCTTTCTTTATTTCTTTCTATATGGTATGAAAAAATATAACTTTGATATTTCATTTGTAACTTATGTAAGAAATTATTCAAAATTATTCAAAAAAGTCTGTTATATGGCTAAGTCAAAATTTATTAACGATAAAATCAAAAATTCTACTAATAAAATAAAAGCTACCTGGAACATTATCAACCAAGAAACTGGTAAGCTCAAGAAACAAGAAAACGGACTAGAGATTATTTTTAACAATCAATTAGTAAATAAAGCCCACGATATTGCACAAATTTTTAATGACTTCTTTACTGACATACCTGTAGCAACAACTAGCTCCTTAAATTCATCAGCAGCTGAGGCTGAAAACCTACTGCGTAATAATGTGCCTGTATGTGATAATATTTTTAGTTTTGAACATGTAACTCCTTTAAATATAGTAAATGCTTTTAAATCGCTCAATAAAAAGAAAACCGAAGACTTTTGGGGCATCTCTGTAAACCTTCTTAGTAATATAATAACTATTGTTGCCCCATCACTGGCTATCATTTTTAATAAGTGTGTCGATTTAGGTATCTTCCCTGACCTTATGAAATGTAGTAAAGTTATACCTCTATTTAAATCAGGTAATAAAAACGAAATTTGTAATTTTCGGCCAATATCGATCCTTCCCGCATTCAGTAAAATTTTTGAGAAATTGATGTTGAAACAACTTTTAATTCATTTTAATATGAAACATCTCTTACACAGCGAGCAATACGGTTTTACTAAAGGACGTTCAACTACGGACGCTGGTGTAGCTTTACTAAAGCATGTTTATAGTGCCTGGGAGAGCTCGCAGAACGCAATTGGGGTGTTCTGTGACCTTTCCAAGGCATTTGATTGCGTTCATCATGGTACTCTTATTCGCAAACTCGAGCATTACGGAATTAGGAATAGAGCACTTAATTTAATTAACTCTTATTTATGTGATCGACTACAATGCGTCGATGTCAATGGTGATAGGTCAACCGGACTACCCGTGAAGCTAGGTGTGCCCCAGGGGTCAATATTAGGTCCATTTTTGTTCTTAGTTTATATTAATGACCTACCGTTCTTTTTAAAAGGCATCTGTGACGTCGTGCTGTTTGCAGATGATACCTCTTTAATTTTTAAAGTAGATAGGAATAGACACGAATTTAATGAGATAAATGCTGCACTTGTTAAGGTAATGCATTGGTTCTCATCTAATAACTTAGTTTTAAACGCGAAGAAGACCAAATGCGTAAAATTTTCCATGCCTAACGTAAAAAATCTTGGCCCTAATATAATTATTAATAATGAAGTGCTAGACACCGTAGAATCAACAGTGTTTCTGGGAATAACTTTAGATAGTAAACTTTTATGGTCGGCACATATCTCGTGCCTCGCGAGTAAGCTTAGCTCCGCTGCTTACGCCGTTAGGAAGGTAAGACAGATCACTGATGTGGACACAGCTCGTCTTGTTTACTTTAGCTACTTCCACAGCATCATGTCCTATGGCATATTGTTGTGGGGTAAAGCGGCGGATTTAGAAACCATTTTTATTTTACAAAAGCGAGCTGTTAGATCCATTTACCAGATAGGTTCTCGAGTTACTCTTAGGGAGCGATTTAAGGAGATAGGTATTTTAACTGTAGCGTCTCAATTCATTTTTGCAAATACATTATTTATAAGACAAAATATTCACTTATATGCCAAGAACAGTGACATCCATAGTATAAATACGAGAAATAGGCATAAGTTATGTTCTAGATCACATCGCCTGCATAGGGTACACAATTCATTTGTGGGGCTTGGTATTCGCGTTTACAATAAAATTCCTATTAGTTTGTTAGAGTTGCCCTTTAACTCCTTTAAATGCACAATTAAAAATGAGCTATGTTTAAAAGCTTACTACTCAATTAATGATTATTTAAATGATAAACATTGTTGGTCGCCGTGATAGACACAAGACGGTTCTGTATGGATTTATAACAGTTTTATTCATCCTTATGTTGATAGGCATACATTTCGTATGTAACATTTGTTACCTATTTTTATTTTATTGTTAGTACGATTATACAAATGTAGGTATAGTGTACCTACAAATGTCCAATGAACGATATTTGTTCGGTATTTTTTTTATGTATAATTATATTAATTATAGAATTTAATTATGTATCCACTCATTTTATTGTGATAAGGGACAGTGCAGTAAATCAGTATTTGAGGATTTCCTTTTTTGCTTTATATTTGTTTAAGCCGGCAACAGTTTCGTCATGCTCCCTTAGTTGTCACTGCCTGCGGTGGCGTTTTGGGTCGGGTCTCCTCCTTCCCTCTAATATGGCGAGGGAGGGGATGGCTGACCCTTGCGTCATACTCGTGAACGGGTGCTGCTTGCGGTGACTGGTCGTTCTGTTGACCTTGGATAAGATCAGTGTCTGAACTTTTATATTACATATATTATACTTTTATATTTCTTAGTACCTCAAACACTTGTTTATCTGGCGCGGTCCCTTAATTATATTCAGTATTATTGTAAAGGCAGCGTGCTACTGGGGAGTTTGTTGCGCCGTTTCTTCTCCTCGGCCGAAGCACTTAGGAAGCGGTGAAGGGTGGGCGATTTAGGGTCGGTTCATCTCTGGCGGGGGGCGCGTCGCGTATTGTCGGTCGCTTGGCGCTGGGGCGGGCGGATGCGTGGTGGGGCGTTCAGCCTTTCACACTCAACTGATGTTGCGTTAGCGCGTCAGGTGTGGGGGTTGGATGTCTCATTGCGTGTTTGTTTGTGCTAGCGTTGCGCGGCTGGTGGTGCGTGGTGCGCTTCCGCCGGATATGAACCGACCCTTAGGGTGCTGTCTATTTTTGTTTGTATTGTTTGACGTTCGATAAGTGCTACTGTGTAGCCTATATTGAATAAAGAATTTTTGAATTTTGAATTTTGAATTTTGAATTTTGAATTTTGAATTTTGAATTTTGAATTTTGAATTTTGAATTTTGAAATCGAATCTTCAAAGCGACGTAAGTTGTTGTAAGTAATCTTTACAACAGTTTAGGTTATTGTAGTTATAAAACTATATAAATGTCATTATAAAATGAAATATGAAATAATACCTGTGACATTATCGACTCTCGCGCTTCAAAAACGATCAAGATCTATCAGAGTTAAGGAAATATTGTGATCTTCGACCGTTTTTTCTGAATAACTTTCAGCGGGGTCCTCGCTATTATACATATTAATGACCATATCACATAGATTTTGGCCTCTTCTTTTTACAATTTGTGTGCGATCCATTTTACTAATTAAATAATGGACATAAATATATTAATTACTTAAAAATCAGATCATAGGCGCGCTACCTCTACCCGTTCGGAAGTCCGGGGTAAACTGTCGCATGTCATACTTACGCGGTGCGAGCCCCGCGGCTGCGCCTACGTAAACTGTTGCGGAGGTAGACACAATGTTATACGCCGCCGTTGTAATAATCATACAACTTTATACGTCAGGTAAATATGCTTAAAATTTGATTTTTTTTGTTTTTTTTTTCTCTTAACACATAAAGTAGGCAAAAATAGGCGGTTTTCTTTAAAAAACGTAAAACATGAAAATTGTGGGTTACAACAACTTACGTGGGAGGTATCGAAACATCTACAAGTTCAGATTGAATCTACAGAAATTCGAGATATATACCGAACTCAGTCCATGCAAGGACCGTCAAAGGTGGTAGTAGTGGAACTTCACTCGGTAGCACAAAAGAACAAACTTCTTCAGGCTGCGTGTGATTTCAATAAAGGAAAACCTAGCACAAAAAAATTAAATAGTGAGTTAATAGGTCTTACAGGTGTGTGTACCCCTATTTATGTCTCCGACCGCCTCCCATCTTCTCTCAGATAACTATTTTTTGAAACAAGGAAATTCGCTAGTTCAAATGATTTCAAATACGCCTGGTCGAACGATGGAAAGATTTTTCTTAAAAAAAGAGAAGGTGAGAAGCACATTCGAATTTTGTCTGAGAAACCTTACTTGATTTGCAAAAATAAGCTTGTAACAATTATGAAAATTATGTTTTTCCTTTGTAATGCAACGTATCTGAATTTAAACTTTTTTAAGATAAACTTTTTATATAACATAATTTTCTATAACTTACTGTATTCAAATATCTATTATAGATTGCTTCAAAAATTATTATTAATGACTAGAAAAACGTTTTGTTACGATTATATGTTCTGTACTTGCAAGCCTCTTCAACATCTTAATATAATTACTGAAATTTTATGCTCTCCCACTGAATACAAATACGTCTCATGCGTCCGTTATACAACTTTTCTAGAAACACCTCTCATACGTACATTTTCTTGGTCAAATATTTTAATGGGTTTTGTCAACGTCCTATATTTCGATGTTTTTAGTGCCACACCTAAGTGCGTCAAATTAATACAATATAAATTATAATGTTCGATACTGATATTTTGGGTGAAATTGATACACTTGGCAGCGCCAATGCGTTTGTTAGAAAACCTGAACTATGCTCAACATTTTTTAAAAACACTGCTAACTCTTTAAAAATAATCCACCTAAATATTCGTAGCGTGAACTGTAATTTTGACAGTTTCTTAGTCTTACTTTCAAGTTTAAAAATAACATGTGAACTAATAATTTTGTCGGAATGTTGGTTACCCTCTTGTCCTGTAATTCCTGCGTTGGAAGGTTATATATCATATCCGACTAGTAACCCCAAAAATAAAAATGATGGGGTAATATTTTTTATTAAATCGGGGTTGACTCATCATGTCACAGAACCCCTAATCCCAGATGCTAGTGGTCTAGTATGCCATCTGAAACAGTATAACCTATCGCTAGTAGCGCTTTACCGGTCTCCCTCTGTTCATAATCAAGCAAACTTTATTAATGGATTAAATAATGTATTATCCTCTATTTCATCTCACAAAAATATAATAATCATGGGAGATGCCAATATAGACATATCATCTAATAATCTTAACCAACAATCTCATGAGTATCTAAATTTAACTGCCGCACACGGTTTATTGCCATCACACACATTCCCCACCCACGATAACTCTTTCCTAGATCACATACTAGTAAAATCTAATCTTAAAACAACGACATTAATAATCGATACCTTTATAACTGTTCATAAACCTACTTGTATCAATATAGAGTTGAAAAGCTTACCTGCAACTCCCAAATCTAGCCGCGTCGTAGTAGATTACGTAGCTGTCAATTAAGAGTTATCTTCTACCGATTTCAGTGAAATTAATAATATTAGTGATCCTAATTTTGCAGCTCATCTTTGACATCCATTATAGCATCGATAATTGAGAAACACAGCACATTAGTTCATATACCATCTAAATGCAGGATAATTAAGCCCTGGATTACTTCGGGACTACTCCGGTGTATTCGCAATAGGGACAACCTGATGTCCACATATAAAAAAGACCTCGAAAACTATGTATTAAGAGTAACCTGTACAAGATACAGAAATTTCTGTAATAAACTACTTAAAAACTTAAAGAGAGACTACGAAAAATCCGAATTTCTTAAGGCTCGTAAAGACCCTAAAGCCACCTGGAAAGTAATTAAAAATATAACTTCTACGCATCGCAGCGTCTCTACGCCATTAGAACTACTTAATATAACATCCGATAGTATCAGTTCAATAAATAGTGTTAATGACTTCTTCGCTAGTGTGGGCAAGAAATTAGCCGAGGCCTTCACCTCTACCTCATCAACCTTTATTCACCAGTCTGGTATAGGTCCCTTAAATTCCTTTGTCCTTTTGCCTACTGATGAAGCTGAGGTTGAGAGATTAATTCTTGGATTGCGAACAGATGCAGCGGTGGGTTGGGACGGTATTTCGGCTAAACTTTTAAAGACCTGCTTATCAACTTTGGTACCAGTCATAACACATCTGTGTAATAACTGTATAACATCTGGCTGCTTTCCAAAGGTTTTCAAAGAAGCTGTCGTGCATCCAATTTTCAAGAGTGGGGACAGACACAGTGTCAACAATTACAGACCTATTTCCATACTGCCAGCCATATCTAAAGTAATAGAAAAAATTATAAATAACCGTTTAGTACAATATCTGGAATCACTGAAGATGCTGTTGCTTCACTTGTGGATTATACTGTAGCTAAACTGGATGGTGGCTACAAGTGCTTGGGTATATTTCTGGACATCTCTAAGGCATTTGACACTGTGTCTATTCCCCACCTCCTTTTGAAACTAGAATCCATTGGTATTCGTGGCCTCACTCACAAAATGTTTCAAGACTACCTTAGTGAACGAACTCAATGTGTTAAAATAAATGGATTGGTGAGCGACAGCCAACAGATTTGTTTTGGCGTTCCCCAGGGATCCATATTAGGTCCAACATTATTTTTAATTTATATAGATGGTCTATGCAAGCTTTCGCCTGCTAACTGCTCGGTTTTTACTTATGCCGATGATACGGCATTAATTTTACCTGGAGCGAACTGGTCAGAGACCAACATGCATGCCGAAAATGCTCTCAAGATAGTATTAAACTGGCTTTCTACAAATCATCTATCTATTAACTTAAATAGATAGAGTATACATGCCTCTCTCTCTGAAATCTAACACACAGGTTCCTGACTCCCTTGTTCTTAAAGCCCACATTAATAACTGCTTTTCTAACACACCCAAGTCATCTTGTGATTGTCTTCCTTTAAAAAAGACTACAGTGGTCAAGTATCTTGGAGTTCACATAGACAGCTCTTTTAGCTGGAAGCTTCAAATTACTGCACGGGTCGGCAAACTAATATTTGTCTTCAAAAAACTCAGACATTCTGCAGATAACACTACAATTAAAACAGTCAACAGTCACAGTCAATCATGCGCTATGCCAGTCTGTGCTCACCTATTGTATCACGATATGGGGTGGAGCTCCAAAAAAGTATCTTCTGAAACTGGAACGAGCACAGAGGGCTGTTCTCAAAGTCATGACCTTCAAGCATTTTAAATATCCAACTACCCAACTATATAGTGACTGTAAGGTTTTGACAGTCAGACAGCTTTTCGTCCTACAAACCATTATGCGAAAACACAGCTCCTTGAGTCATGACGCCGATGCAACAAAATGTCGTCGATCCTATAAAGTCTGTCCCAGTAGTAAATCTAAAACAGCTATGGCGCAGCGACATTACTACATCATTGGAAACTATTTGTATAATAAAATTAACAAACAATGTAATATCTTTCCCCTCACTAAACGCAAATGTAAAAGTATAGTTTCTGAATGGTTGAAGACGTTAACTTACGATGAAACAGAAGTTTTAATACAAATGTCGACTTCTTAAGACTACGGGAGACGTTTTATAGTAGTATATAATACACAATTCTCACACACACAAGCACACAAACACACTTGTACACCCTTACATGCATGCTCATACACATGAGGCTTTTTCCCCTAACTGCATGATAGTTTTTAATTTTAAATTTATTCATTGTAGATCAAATCGAAACCACGTCTAATTTATTGTTTAAGCATATTATTTTGGTCACACTATTGTAAGAGTACACACTATTGTAGTCTTGGGTACCGGAGTTCAATACATCCACACTACGTTTAACTATATTTTAAGATTACCTCTTAAGTGGTTTGTACCCTCTCATTTGGAAAAATAAATAATAATAATTATTATTATTTTGTTTGTCAGAAAGGCCGATCGATATTCACAAGAGATTTTCTTTTTCAGAAACACGTGTCGGAATTGGTTGTCAATTACAATTGTGGGTAGTAACCTTTTGTTATGCGTTGATTTTCTTATTGTTGATTTAAGTGATTTTTAGTATCAATTACTGTCTAATAAATCGAAACGTAATTTATTAAGTCCTACTACATGATTTTTGGCAACTTATTTCGATAAGTGTGACTGATATTTTTGTTCAAAACAATTGATGACAATATGTTGCTTTAATGATTTACTTTGTGAATTTGCCATTGTTTATTTGCGACAATCAGACAATTATTCTTGTATTATTTGATTGCTTCATGTTTCAATGTAATGTAATGTGAATCTTGTTGGATTTTGCACATTTTGTATCGAGTAAACACGTGACGTACTTCCGTGCGTTATCGGACAGAGTTGTCGTGGAGGGATTGCAAAGTGGGGGCATCGCCTTATAAAAGAGCGTGCATTCGTTAGCTAGTCAGTTGGTTTCCAGATTCGACTTGGTTAAGAGCTCTCCTGCTCCCGACAAAACTGTCGGTTTACTAGTACAGCACTGCTGTATATTTTTACATAGCTGTATTTCACTGATACACTTTGTAAGGTGTGAACTGCGACCTTTAAAAAGTCTGTTCACCTATTTTACCTGATTTATGTTTTTAATCTATATTGTTTAGTATTGTGTGTTTATTTTATAGTGTAATAAAAACTTTTATTTATATAGTCTTGTTTATCCCAGTAAAATGGGTACTCCAAACCCTGACGATATACCTCTCGGCACTCCTGATCCTACATATATATATATATTTAAGTTATAATATGTAGGATATGTTTTTCTTTATTTTAGGGGACTCGGTCAACAATGACGATATTGCCCCGTAATTCTACTTATAACATAACTTATGCTAAGGTATATCTAAACTCTAACTAACTAAGGTGTCTATCCAGTATATTAGGCTATGGAGTGGAAGCAGAGCCCATCTGTCGTTGGGCGGTGCTTCCACTCCGTAAGTGGCACATGTATAGTGCAACTAACCTTCTGGCTCCTTCCGAAAAAGGGAAGGCCAAGAGGCTGCTGCATAACCCTGTATTATAATGCGCATCTCCAAGTGCCTGTCGCCGCTGAGGCTCATTCCGGACACATTCGAGCATGGTGAACATCCTCTGTCATATCACATTCAGTACAATTAGGTGAGTCCGTTTTACCCATCAAATACGCGAACTTATTAGATGGAATGTGCCCGGAGCGAAGTCTCAACAGTGTTACAATGAATTGTCTATGGGCGTCCATTTCCTGGAACCATGGGCCACAAAACGGTCCAGCCTGTATCGTCTTGTACCATATACCTTTGGAGCGCGACCTCTCATCAAAGTATTCCTGCCACAGGTTTTTGCATATATTTTTGACCGTCTGAACTTGATCTGTGTATAAAGGTATACAAGTGTATGTGATCCCTTCCGATGAAGCTAATTTTGCTACCTGATCCACCCTCTCATTGCCCATAATGCCCACATGAGATGGAATTCATTGTAGAAGTACGGTCCTTTTAGTCCTACGCAGCTCTAAAATGGTTTGGAGAATGACACAGGCTATCGGGGAACCTCGAGAACTCGAGGGTAGTCAAGCCAGATGCAATAAGGCACTCTTAGAGTCAGTTAAGACAACAATATGTTGTACATCAAGAGTTACCGCGTAAGACAAGGCTTCGGAGATCGCTATCAGCTCGCAGTACATCACCGAAATATTAACATTAATCCTTAATTTTAACGTACAATTTGATTGAGGGTCAAATATCGCCGCTCCCGCATGCTGCGCGTCTTTAGATCCGTCTGTATACAGTTAATAGAACGCGCCGAAGTTCTCGTTCAAATATTTGGTACACTTCTGTCTTAAGTCTAAGGTATCCATTGATCTCTTTGGAATACGTAAACAAGGTATATCGTAAATGATGTTCGTTGATAAGTCAATACTGGACAACCATGTATTTAGAGAGAATACACATAATATGGGACTAGAATAAATAGGTAACTGTTGGATTTGTCTATGCGTATCAACCAATGGGATCTTTTTATTTCTACAGTATTGACCTTCACATAGGCATGACAATTTATCAATAATATTAATAGTGATATTATCATGTACTGACTTCGATTTTAGCCAAAATTTACCAGCTAAATATCTTCTTCGAATTGGCAGCGGCTGTAAGCAAAGTTCGTTCTCCATGACATGGATTGAGGTGCTCTTAATGAAGCCCCCAATAATCCTCATACATAAATTTTGGATTCAGTCAAGTTTATTTAACTGACTGTTTGTATAATTATCAAATAAAAAACTACAATAATCGAGTCTACTTCGGATCATTGAGATGTATAGTCGACGCAAATGTTTTGGATGGACACCCCATTTGGCTCCAGCTAGCACCTTAAAAATGTTCAATAACCTTGAGCACTTTTCCCGTATCTCGTTGATATGTCTTTTCCATTTTAAAGACTTGTCCAGCCACACACCTAGATATTTTACACTATCCACCTGTTGTATCCTATGATTGTTAATACTGACCGATAATATTTTTCTGTTTCTACCCTTGCTCAATAAAATTATTTTGGTTTTGTTAAAAGAGATTTGCAAGCCTACTTCTTCTATCAAATTCTTAAATAATTCTAGCGACCTTTGAATACTGAGTCCGTAATTTGTCTCCTAGCTATATATATTACAAAGTCGTCTGCATATTGCGCTACAAACACATCAACCATGTTGTGACAAATCTTTGAAGTTGCCGCATTAAATAATAGTGGGGATAGCCGGTCACCTTGAGCAATGCCTGTTCCAATAGTCCTCACTGCTATGCCTCCATTGATAGTGTGAACTGAGAGGTGTCTGTCATGCAAAAATTCCCATAGGTATCTGCAAAGCAGAGCTCCCACTCCCAACCCATCTAACATCCTTAACAGAGCCACTACATTTATGTTGTTATAAGCACTATCTATGTCCACAAAACATCCCAAAGTATTAATACCCTTCGAGAAACCTGCCTGAATGCGTGATAGAACCAGTCTAGTCACGTTATCATAACAAGACCGTGTTCTTCTAAATCCGGTTGTTTCATTTGAGAAACAGTTATTTCTTTCCAGAAACTATTCTAGTCTGCGGTTTAATATTGTGTGTAAGACTTTGCATGGACATGATAGTAAAGCTATTGGCCTGATGCCGGGTATAGAGTCAGCATTTCTACCAGGTTTAGGTATGGGCACTATTTTGATCTGCTTCCATTGTCTCGGGACAAAACCTGAAAGTAGAAATCTATTGTATAGAGAAACTAGTACTGTTTTTCCTGCTTCTGGTAAGTGTCTGATCATGGAGTATGAAATATCGTCTTCACCGGGAGCGGTGTCGGTTTGTTTAATGCAGTTCTCAAGCTCTTGGATTGTTATTGGGCTACTTAGTTGCTCATTTCCGGATATAAAATTAGGCACTGGAGGACACACGTAATCAGGTGTTAAACTATATAATAACTGGTCCATTTGCCCCTGTCCCGCGGCACTTCTTGCTGTATTGTCACCTTTGAGCCATTTCATTCGTCTGTACACTTCAGTTGCTGACATTGTGTTATCTACACTATCACAGAAACTTCTAAAGGAGCTGAACTTTCTATTTCGAATCAATCTCTGGGCAATACTCGTTTTCCTTTGGATTTTGACTAAGTTTTGTGGCGTAGGGTTCTTCCTGAATTTAGCTAAGGCCAGCCGTCGTTCAGCAACTGTGCGAGATAAATCCTGTCCCCAATATGGTTTGGGTTTAAACCGCTGCTGCCACATTGGGTTATCACAAATTTTGATTTTGGGTATGCTTTGGTCCGCTGCTGCATTTATGGCTTCAATTAGACTATCGTATGCTACTTGATTATCTGTGTGGGTGTCCAGGGCCCGTATTAATAGATAGGTCTCAAACGTGATCTCAAGACTGAGAACGTATCAGTTGATACGTTCTCAAGATGGAACCAGCATCTTAATGTCGACACTAATAAGTTATTTGCTATAGCAAATTATTTGCTGAAAACCAATCCGACAACACGTTGAGCGCACTATTTAAATTGGAATAATCATGCAATTTTCTATTAATTTTAAAAATAAGAGAGTTATCGTCTGCAAATAAAATCATATCTGTTAAATTAGACATTATGAAAGGCAGATCATTTATATAAGCTAGGAACAGAAAAGGGCCTAAGATTGAACCCTGCGGCACGCCCATTCTTACTAAAGACCCAGGTGAAGTCACACCGTTAACGCCTACCTTTTGCTGTCTTGTTGACAAATATGACAATACTAGATCTAAAGATTGTCCTCGTAATCCGTAGTATTTTAATTTTAGGATTAGAGTGTTATGATCAACGCAATCAAAAGCCTTGGAGAGATCACAAAAAATGCCAATGGCATCTTGTGAACCCTCCCAAGCTCCCAAAATGTGAGAGACTAGCTTAACCCCGGCGTCAGTCGTCGACCTTCCCTTAGTAAAACCAAATTGTTGCTCATGAAAAATATTATTCTTGCTAAAATGTGACATTATTTGGTCAAGGACCATTCTTTCAAATATTTTACTTAAAGCAGGAAGTACTGAAACTGGTCTATAGTTAGATGGATCATTCTTGCATCCAGATTTAAAATAGGTATTACTTTACTGTGTTTCATTAAATCAGGAAAGGTGCCACTATCAACACAGCCATTAAAGATCTTGGCAAGAATGGGGGCAATAGTGTCAATAATGGATTGGAGTACTTTGACAGAAATTCCCCATAAATCTTCAGTGGTCTTTACTTTAAGCATACTAAATGTTTTCTTAACAATACTAGGCGATACATGAGCAAAATTAAAATTTGGAAAACTTTTATTAATAGATGTCGTAATGTGCTTTTGAAGAGGATGAGGAAAGAGACTTCGTTACCTCTACTGGTATATTTGAAAAAAATACTTCAAAAGCGTTAGCAACATCTGACTTGTCTGAAATTATTTTATTATTGATTTTCAAAGACAGGTCTGTATCTCTTTGAAATTCCCAGTTTCAGAATTGATGATCTTCCACACTGTTTTAATTTTATTATCAGATTCATCTATACGCCTGCTGATAAGTCTAGATTTGGCCGCTAAACACACTTTTTTAAATACTTTTGAATAATTTCTAACATAGTTAAGAAAATCAGGATTAGCGTTGAATGACTTTTCATCATAAAGACCGTAAAGAACGTCCCTACTTATTCTTATGCCTTTAGTAGCCCACTCATTAAATTTACGCTTAAAGTTGATTTTAACATCTTTTCGAGGACACGTTTTGTTAAACGATTCACGTACAATACCAAATAGTGAATTATAATCTTTATTTTGAACTCCAGAAAAAGAATATTTAGAATTAAGGGCTGATGTAATATGATTTTTAAATGAATTTGGTTTATGATTTGTTAAGGGCCTAGTTGAAATAACTTTAGCTACAGGTAAGTCGCCTCCACGTTTGACTAACACCCGACCACATCAAATTAAATATAATATTATACAACAGGAGTACAAGGATAGAACTGCACGGGCCAACGAAAAGCACAATTTAGAGATGCAGATTTTAAGGGAACAGCTTAGGGAAGCTAAAGCCAAAGCTGACTTAGCTGAACTTATATTGAAGCAGAAACTAGATTCAACAGGTAGGAATTAGTATCTTCCAAGTTTTGACATAAGTAAGATTTTTTATTTTTTGGCTTAATGATTATTGTTTTGTTCCAGGTCAATAATATCAAGATTGAATTTTGTAATTATAGTAATGATATAAATAAATTTGTAATAGGTTCATAATAAAATGTTTCATTTATCTCAATAATACTCATACATTGGAATCTAAAATTGCCAACCTGCAATTGAGCAAGCGTGCCGTGATCAAAGCTCGTTCCTTCCCTATATGTTAAGAAGCCCAGCAGTGGGCTTCTTACAAGCTGGTTTTATAAAAAGTAAAAACTTTAATAAATTAAAATATAGAATTTTAAATTAACACAAAACACATTAATTTAATTTGAAAACAAATAAAGACTGAATTTAATCTAACTAAAACAAGATAATAATCTTAACTATGAGCACTGCAAGCTTCAAAACATTATTGTAGAACAGCTATAACAATAATAAATAAGATTCAACTTCAATATTCATTGAAAATAATTTTCTATTATACAGCGTGAATATCAAGTCGTTGTTTTCCCGAAGCGAAATGAGTTTGTATCGGTCATACAATCGATTAATATATGTAAAAAAAATTAAACTCAATAAATGGCGGATTAAAAATTGTTATAAACAAAACTCGAAAGTGACTTGAACCAGTAGTGATACATCGCGCTATACCTACGCGGGCGGGCGCGCGGTTACCCCGAACGCCGCGCGGTCGTTGCACTTCGCGTGTAAATCAGCTGGTCGCTACTCGTGATTTAATAAAACACAAAACCAATAAGTAATTCAAATTTTCGCTTCAAACTTTTACGGGCTACTACGGGATAGTCATAAATACTTAAAAAATCTAAATAGGTATCTTTAAAAAATGTCGGAATTTGATAATTAAGTATTTAAGGCGTAGGTATTTAAAATGGAATCAACTTATTTACAATGATTTTGATTACCTAACCTACTTTTAAATGTTTATTTACAAAGTACGAGTACTTACACTTAACGGTAGCGGAGTAATTGTTCGAAATGTAAACCACTACGTTCAATGCACAAACGAGCACGTTTTAACTGATTGTCTTTCAGTTTCATTAAAGTGTCTCTGTCACGTCTCACGATATTAAAAGCGTCCACTATCGCACTTATCAAAGAGTCGCGTGTTTGGTGTTCCTCACGATACACCAAGTTCTTGAGCTCAGACTCTACCACAAATAAAAGTCCAAGGGAGTCAAGGCCGGGCTCCTCGGTGGCCAAGGGTGTGGCCCGCCACGAAAAAAAAATGATAAGGATGCAGTCCTTCTGTGTTGAGCACTTTCATCGCACATTCATCACTTGACGTCATCGACGTTCGCGCACAGAACACTAACTAAGCCAGTACGCCGTAGGCACAGAGCGCAACATTTGGCGGCATTCTATTGTGTTTCGGCGCTTGCCGCGTGCATGCAAGCTAATTTATACCGTATCACCATGACCGAGAGCTTATTTTGCTCTGAACATTTATTATTGATTCTTTCTTTGTAAGTTTGCCGACAACACGTGGCGGCGGCGTGTGCGTTTCGTGTTACCTACAGGTGCCTACGTTATCTCTAGTGAGTGAACTACTATCGATTATCGCTCTTTCGAGTTTATGAATACTTTTTTAATGATTTGAAAAAAAAAAACATTATGTTTTTTAAGTTAAACTTTGTATTTTGATAGTACTACTGATGGGTAATCGTCCTGCCGCGGGAAAACAACGATTCAATTTTCACGGTGTAGAATTCCTGACAGTAAACCCAGTACTTGTGCTAGGCATCAAACTTTCGGTTTCACCATCCTCGTGGTTAGAATGGGAATCTAAACCCAATGCCATGTCATCATTTAAAATCAATGAAAAATCATGTAACACTGCACAGGCTACTATGATGTTAGACACAGTTTGTAATTTATAACCAAGACCTCCTGATAAACAGGGAAATCTACGTTTCCAAATATCAAATGTTTTTCAACTATATTTCTAGTTTTAATTTGTGCTCGGTTATACCGTAGTTGAGGGGGATCTTCAGGAGTTGGTCTAATTGGTGTAAGCATAAATGGTAATGTTGGATAACCACTATCACCTACTAGTTTACCATTTAGCACACCTTGTGTATACTTCATGTATACCCTGGACATTTGGAAAATTCTTGAATCATGCATACTGCCAGCCCATCTAGCTACTATATCCAAAATTTCTGTTTGTGGGCCAACAACAACCTGAAAAAGAAAGTTATAATATGGATATGTACAATACTTAGATATATGTATATAGTTGTAGCTGCAGTAAACTTAGTTATATCAATGTAAAAATACATGTTGAGCATGTTTGGTAGACTTACCTGAACATTAATGGAGAAATCTAGACACACGGTAGTGTGTCCGCCAAGTTCGAGCAAACAAAGCGACACAGCACCGTGGGTCATATTACACGAACCATTTCGGGCCAATTTCGACACCCTATAACTCAAAACATATTTTATCTACGCATATGAAATTTCGAGTGTCTGTTGACATCCCCTTAATTGACTATAATACAAAATTTCATTATTCTATCTATAGTAGTTCTTGAGATATTGACGTCAGAAAATCGCAATTTTTACTATACACTCACTGACTCATCAAAAACCTAAACCACTTCCAATGGTCGTACTGACTTGAAATTTGGCATGGAGATAGGTCTTAAGGTCAAAGTAAAGGAAAAAATCTGAAAACGGCGGACGGAAATCCTATATTTCGATGTTTTTAGTGCCACACCTAAGTGCGTCAAATTAATACAATATAAATTATAATGTTCGATACTGATATTTTGGGTGAAATTGATACACTTGGCAGCGCCAATGCGTTTGTTAGAAAACCTGAACTATGCTCAACATTTTTTAAAAACACTGCTAACTCTTTAAAAATAATCCACCTAAATATTCGTAGCGTGAACTGTAATTTTGACAGTTTCTTAGTCTTACTTTCAAGTTTAAAAATAACATGTGAACTAATAATTTTGTCGGAATGTTGGTTACCCTCTTGTCCTGTAATTCCTGCGTTGGAAGGTTATATATCATATCCGACTAGTAACCCCAAAAATAAAAATGATGGGGTAATATTTTTTATTAAATCGGGGTTGACTCATCATGTCACAGAACCCCTAATCCCAGATGCTAGTGGTCTAGTATGCCATCTGAAACAGTATAACCTATCGCTAGTAGCGCTTTACCGGTCTCCCTCTGTTCATAATCAAGCAAACTTTATTAATGGATTAAATAATGTATTATCCTCTATTTCATCTCACAAAAATATAATAATCATGGGAGATGCCAATATAGACATATCATCTAATAATCTTAACCAACAATCTCATGAGTATCTAAATTTAACTGCCGCACACGGTTTATTGCCATCACACACATTCCCCACCCACGATAACTCTTTCCTAGATCACATACTAGTAAAATCTAATCTTAAAACAACGACATTAATAATCGATACCTTTATAACTGTTCATAAACCTACTTGTATCAATATAGAGTTGAAAAGCTTACCTGCAACTCCCAAATCTAGCCGCGTCGTAGTAGATTACGTAGCTGTCAATTATGAAAATGAAATGAAATGAAAATGAAAAAGCGTTTATTCAGATGTACTACTTTACAAAATAACATGTTACTTCTGCCAAACTGCAAAGCAGTTTATTGGCAGATGTAGCTCCCATTAACAGAAATCTAATGTAGTTACATAGGTTCTTATTGATGCCTTATTTCTGTATTACTTATATTAATATATACTACTTATACAAGGTATTTGTGTGCGTTTAGCAATTGCGACAAATGGCGCAGTCCTAACACATTTTTCGCCAAGCGGTACAGAGGTATTTATATTTAAATACATAGTGCAAGAAAGCTATCAGATAGAATAACAAGTGCAATCTATGTTTCTTCATTTAAGAGACTTTGATAAAATTCTTGAAACAGGAATTTCTCCATTTTACTTTTAAATGTTCTTTTTGTGGTACTGCTGCTTAGTAACTTGACTGGTACGTTATTTAAAATTGTTGGCACTAAGTAATTTCTACATCTTTTACCATAGTAGTTTATATATGAAGGTGCTACGTATTTCTTAACGCACTTTTGCCTTTGTGGTCTTAAGTGTACCCTGTCTATTTTAAACTCATCATTATAATAATTTTCTACTGCAACTAATAATAACACTTTTTGATGAATCGGTAGCATTTTACATTCTAAAAATAGTTCTTCGTAATTGGTACTTTTACAACGTTTTTTTGTGTTTATATCAACTAACAACTTCATAAATCGGATTTGTAATAATTTGATTTTATCTAAATATGTTTTGAATGTATTACCATAGCATATCAAGCCATATGAAAGTAGCGAGTCCACCAGCGCATAGTAGACCGTGTACAAAGTAGCCCTATCCAGAACAAAAGTAAGGTGATGGAACTTTACAAGCACTAACCTGAGTTTGTCACAGAGGTGTGTAATGTGTGTTTTCCACGAAAAACTGTTATCTATAACTAAGCCCAAATACTTGTAATCTTCCACCACCTCAATATATGCACACGCACAACACGTCGCGTCGACATCATGAAGGCACTCATAGCTATGCCCCACCACGCGCGGCGGACGCTCACACTTTCTGAGATAAGGAGACCTTAAATGCATACATTTAGTTTTATTTATGTTTATTATAATCCCGTTATCGTGAGCCCATTTAGTTATATTAGTGAAATCCTCCTGAATTTTCTTTTCAATCACATCTAGTTCCTTATCTGCATAAACCAAACAAGTATCGTCAGCATACATGTATGTGCGACAGTTTCGAACCACATTGCACATGCTGTTAACGTGCATTATGTATCCTACTGGACCAAACACGGAGCCGGTCGGAACTCCACATGTGACGTACCTGGGTTCCCCAATGACGCCATCAATGACGGTTCGCAGTGTCCGGTTCGTAAGATAGGCACGGAACCACCTGTTAAGTGGTCCCGCGATACCACATTCTTCCAAGGCCTGAAGCAGTTGGTGGTGATCCAAGGTATCAAATGCTTTTTTGAAGTCAATATAGACCACCACCACCTGCTTCCTTTGGTTCAAACACTCATTGACGTCATCCGCAAACTGCGCCAAAGCGGTCGCCGTGCTCCGTCCACGTCTGAAACCGTGCTGTGCATGTGACAATATCTTGTTGTTCTCCAGAAAAAGACTTACCTGGCTTACAATAAACTTTTCTACAATTTTATTTATCACCGAAAGTATAGCTATTGGTCTGTAATTTGAATAGTCACTGTGCACACCTTGTTTAAATATCGGTCTTATTAATGCTGTCTTTAACTGATTGGGATATAGACCCTTTTCAACGCATAAGTTAATGAATACAGCTAATACAGGGCTTAGCTTTGATTTCAACAATTTTATTTCCTTCACTCTAATTTTATCTGCACCTTCCGATTTATTACTACTTAGATTATTTATTATTTTCTCTATATCCTTTGGGTACGCTTTTTGAAAGCGCAATGAAATTTTACATCTATTGATATAGGTAGACCTGTCCAAGAACTTATGACTACACACATGTTTTAGATCTAAAATTTCTTTAGTAAATGTTTTAGAAAACTCATTACAAATATTAATTGTACTATTTGTTTTTCCTAAATACTTTAAAATTACAGAATCTACACTCTTCTTTTCCTTTCCTATCCATGAGTTGATTTTAGCCCATATTTTCCTAATATTTTTGTTACACTTCTTTATTTCCTCTCTACAGTATTTATTTTTTGCTTTATAAATACATTTGTTTACCATATTTCTATATCTAGTATACTGAATCCGCAAGTTCATGTCTTTAGGTTTTCCTTTCCAATATCTAAATAGCTTATCCCTTGTACTAATCATGTTTTTAAGTTTTTTTGTTATCCAGGGTTTATTTTTTCTCTTATTACCTACAGTAACTTCGAGTTTAGATTCATCATAAACGTCAGATAATATTTTACATAGTCTGTTATATAAGTCTATAGGGCATTTACAATCCAAAAGCTCAGTCCAAGATACATTTTTAAGTTTATCTAATACTTTACTATCACTTATCATAGTCTTACAAGATGGCGTATTGCTTGAAGGATACCTGACTGATTCTGAGTCACCCGCCACGCACATACCAATAACATAGTGGTCCGACAACTTACATGCTAATACGTACGCAGATATCATTCGCTGAGTTCTCACCCACACATGATCAATGCACGTCCGCGTCACTTTGTCCCCGTACACTTCCTCGCGCGTTACGTCACGTATTGCACATTCCATCCCAATCTCGCTCATATTGTTTATGTATTGACTAACTGCACTCGAACCGGTTTTACGCAACAGATCCAAGTTTGTATCACCGATTAATGTTATCTCACAGGCAGCTGGTATCTCCGATAATAGCTTATGTAATTCTTCCGCAAATCCATGTTTATTCGTCTTAGGCGGCTTATAGATAACCAAAATATGACTAATTATCCTTCCGTCTTGAAAAAGCTGACCATGTATCGCCTCGTAGTAATTGGAATGAATTATTTTTGCAGTAAAGTTGAGTTTATTGTTTATATATAGTAATATTCCTCCTCCTCTGGTTTCCCTCGTACATATGTATGTGTCAAAACCTTCTATATTGTACAAAGATAGTTCCTGCTTTCTAATATTAATCTCTGTTAATGCTATTATGTCCAGTTTCGCCTTGCAATCATTAATCAAGACGAGTAATTCATTAAAATTCTTTCTAAGTGATCTTATGTTTACATGACAGATACTTAAGTTGTTATCTGATGTTAGCAAATATTCTTGCCAACTGTCCATACATGTGTATTTACTGTATTTAATATTAGAACTGACGTATGACGCATGATCTTCGAATTTTAACAACAAACATATTCATTATTTAATAACGCGGTATTATACACGTCACTTGCTTTCTGCGTGTATACTTATGTCGCTTAATGAGCGAATAGATCGAATTTTTGTATCATTAGGGTCATCTTTTTTTATTAATACCCTTCCATTCTGTACCCAAATGTATTTAAATATTTCTTTTAACTCATTTTTTGCAGTCCATAGTAAGTTGCGTGTGTACTTCGTTAAATCCTCATTAACATAGATGCGTTGTTTATTGCCACTTCCAGTTATGTCATTATTGGTTAGCTGGTGTGTTTTTCGTGTAGCTAACCATTTTTCTCGTTGATTTTGCGTAGCCAAGGTAATAACAATCGGCCGTGCTTTTTTCTCGCGCTGTTTGTTATCGATTTTAATTTCTGCACCTACCCGCACTGCATCCAATATAATGCCATCGGCTACACCTAGTTTATTTGCTATACACTTAATTGTATCATTTATATCTTCATTTTGCTTTTCCTCTACACCAAATAATTCTACATTTTTTCCCTTCTCGCGAACTTCTAGATAAGCTATTCGCTCTTCCAGCGCTTTGTTACTGGTCTCCAGGTGCAGGTTCATACGTTCCAACGCTTTAATTTTTTTATCGGTTTTTTCCTTTTCTTCTATTAATTCTTGATATTTTTCCGCATAGAAACTTATGTCATCAGACATTGCCTCCAGAGTCTTTTTCATATTGAAGACTATTGCAAGCTTCTCGTTTACTTCAGCCAACACTTTCTCCGGTGTCGTCTTTGACATATCGACTTCTATTGGCGTCGGTCGGTGGGCCTGTGAGCTTTGGCATTCATCACAAAGTCCGACGTCACCAAATGCTTTGATTTTAACCGCACATTTTTTATGGAAGACTCCTTCACAATACCCGTTACACTTAATAGTGCTGTCCCCTTTAACTCGGGCCAGCGACAACTTGCATGCTTTGCACTGGACCATTGCTACGCCTCAAAAAGTTTAGTCTACGGAAGTAAATACTTAATTACGATTCTCGTACACTCGCTCACGTTCGCACGGTGGGAGCGCGCGCGCCGAACTGTTATGATATATTAAGAGTTATCTTCTACCGATTTCAGTGAAATTAATAATATTAGTGATCCTAATTTTGCAGCTCATCTTTGACATCCATTATAGCATCGATAATTGAGAAACACAGCACATTAGTTCATATACCATCTAAATGCAGGATAATTAAGCCCTGGATTACTTCGGGACTACTCCGGTGTATTCGCAATAGGGACAACCTGATGTCCACATATAAAAAAGACCTCGAAAACTATGTATTAAGAGTAACCTGTACAAGATACAGAAATTTCTGTAATAAACTACTTAAAAACTTAAAGAGAGACTACGAAAAATCCGAATTTCTTAAGGCTCGTAAAGACCCTAAAGCCACCTGGAAAGTAATTAAAAATATAACTTCTACGCATCGCAGCGTCTCTACGCCATTAGAACTACTTAATATAACATCCGATAGTATCAGTTCAATAAATAGTGTTAATGACTTCTTCGCTAGTGTGGGCAAGAAATTAGCCGAGGCCTTCACCTCTACCTCATCAACCTTTATTCACCAGTCTGGTATAGGTCCCTTAAATTCCTTTGTCCTTTTGCCTACTGATGAAGCTGAGGTTGAGAGATTAATTCTTGGATTGCGAACAGATGCAGCGGTGGGTTGGGACGGTATTTCGGCTAAACTTTTAAAGACCTGCTTATCAACTTTGGTACCAGTCATAACACATCTGTGTAATAACTGTATAACATCTGGCTGCTTTCCAAAGGTTTTCAAAGAAGCTGTCGTGCATCCAATTTTCAAGAGTGGGGACAGACACAGTGTCAACAATTACAGACCTATTTCCATACTGCCAGCCATATCTAAAGTAATAGAAAAAATTATAAATAACCGTTTAGTACAATATCTGGAATCACTGAAGATGCTGTTGCTTCACTTGTGGATTATACTGTAGCTAAACTGGATGGTGGCTACAAGTGCTTGGGTATATTTCTGGACATCTCTAAGGCATTTGACACTGTGTCTATTCCCCACCTCCTTTTGAAACTAGAATCCATTGGTATTCGTGGCCTCACTCACAAAATGTTTCAAGACTACCTTAGTGAACGAACTCAATGTGTTAAAATAAATGGATTGGTGAGCGACAGCCAACAGATTTGTTTTGGCGTTCCCCAGGGATCCATATTAGGTCCAACATTATTTTTAATTTATATAGATGGTCTATGCAAGCTTTCGCCTGCTAACTGCTCGGTTTTTACTTATGCCGATGATACGGCATTAATTTTACCTGGAGCGAACTGGTCAGAGACCAACATGCATGCCGAAAATGCTCTCAAGATAGTATTAAACTGGCTTTCTACAAATCATCTATCTATTAACTTAAATAGATAGAGTATACATGCCTCTCTCTCTGAAATCTAACACACAGGTTCCTGACTCCCTTGTTCTTAAAGCCCACATTAATAACTGCTTTTCTAACACACCCAAGTCATCTTGTGATTGTCTTCCTTTAAAAAAGACTACAGTGGTCAAGTATCTTGGAGTTCACATAGACAGCTCTTTTAGCTGGAAGCTTCAAATTACTGCACGGGTCGGCAAACTAATATTTGTCTTCAAAAAACTCAGACATTCTGCAGATAACACTACAATTAAAACAGTCAACAGTCACAGTCAATCATGCGCTATGCCAGTCTGTGCTCACCTATTGTATCACGATATGGGGTGGAGCTCCAAAAAAGTATCTTCTGAAACTGGAACGAGCACAGAGGGCTGTTCTCAAAGTCATGACCTTCAAGCATTTTAAATATCCAACTACCCAACTATATAGTGACTGTAAGGTTTTGACAGTCAGACAGCTTTTCGTCCTACAAACCATTATGCGAAAACACAGCTCCTTGAGTCATGACGCCGATGCAACAAAATGTCGTCGATCCTATAAAGTCTGTCCCAGTAGTAAATCTAAAACAGCTATGGCGCAGCGACATTACTACATCATTGGAAACTATTTGTATAATAAAATTAACAAACAATGTAATATCTTTCCCCTCACTAAACGCAAATGTAAAAGTATAGTTTCTGAATGGTTGAAGACGTTAACTTACGATGAAACAGAAGTTTTAATACAAATGTCGACTTCTTAAGACTACGGGAGACGTTTTATAGTAGTATATAATACACAATTCTCACACACACAAGCACACAAACACACTTGTACACCCTTACATGCATGCTCATACACATGAGGCTTTTTCCCCTAACTGCATGATAGTTTTTAATTTTAAATTTATTCATTGTAGATCAAATCGAAACCACGTCTAATTTATTGTTTAAGCATATTATTTTGGTCACACTATTGTAAGAGTACACACTATTGTAGTCTTGGGTACCGGAGTTCAATACATCCACACTACGTTTAACTATATTTTAAGATTACCTCTTAAGTGGTTTGTACCCTCTCATTTGGAAAAATAAATAATAATAATTATTATTATTTTGTTTGTCAGAAAGGCCGATCGATATTCACAAGAGATTTTCTTTTTCAGAAACACGTGTCGGAATTGGTTGTCAATTACAATTGTGGGTAGTAACCTTTTGTTATGCGTTGATTTTCTTATTGTTGATTTAAGTGATTTTTAGTATCAATTACTGTCTAATAAATCGAAACGTAATTTATTAAGTCCTACTACATGATTTTTGGCAACTTATTTCGATAAGTGTGACTGATATTTTTGTTCAAAACAATTGATGACAATATGTTGCTTTAATGATTTACTTTGTGAATTTGCCATTGTTTATTTGCGACAATCAGACAATTATTCTTGTATTATTTGATTGCTTCATGTTTCAATGTAATGTAATGTGAATCTTGTTGGATTTTGCACATTTTGTATCGAGTAAACACGTGACGTACTTCCGTGCGTTATCGGACAGAGTTGTCGTGGAGGGATTGCAAAGTGGGGGCATCGCCTTATAAAAGAGCGTGCATTCGTTAGCTAGTCAGTTGGTTTCCAGATTCGACTTGGTTAAGAGCTCTCCTGCTCCCGACAAAACTGTCGGTTTACTAGTACAGCACTGCTGTATATTTTTACATAGCTGTATTTCACTGATACACTTTGTAAGGTGTGAACTGCGACCTTTAAAAAGTCTGTTCACCTATTTTACCTGATTTATGTTTTTAATCTATATTGTTTAGTATTGTGTGTTTATTTTATAGTGTAATAAAAACTTTTATTTATATAGTCTTGTTTATCCCAGTAAAATGGGTACTCCAAACCCTGACGATATACCTCTCGGCACTCCTGATCCTACATATATATATATATTTAAGTTATAATATGTAGGATATGTTTTTCTTTATTTTAGGGGACTCGGTCAACAATGACGATATTGCCCCGTAATTCTACTTATAACATAACTTATGCTAAGGTATATCTAAACTCTAACTAACTAAGGTGTCTATCCAGTATATTAGGCTATGGAGTGGAAGCAGAGCCCATCTGTCGTTGGGCGGTGCTTCCACTCCGTAAGTGGCACATGTATAGTGCAACTAACCTTCTGGCTCCTTCCGAAAAAGGGAAGGCCAAGAGGCTGCTGCATAACCCTGTATTATAATGCGCATCTCCAAGTGCCTGTCGCCGCTGAGGCTCATTCCGGACACATTCGAGCATGGTGAACATCCTCTGTCATATCACATTCAGTACAATTAGGTGAGTCCGTTTTACCCATCAAATACGCGAACTTATTAGATGGAATGTGCCCGGAGCGAAGTCTCAACAGTGTTACAATGAATTGTCTATGGGCGTCCATTTCCTGGAACCATGGGCCACAAAACGGTCCAGCCTGTATCGTCTTGTACCATATACCTTTGGAGCGCGACCTCTCATCAAAGTATTCCTGCCACAGGTTTTTGCATATATTTTTGACCGTCTGAACTTGATCTGTGTATAAAGGTATACAAGTGTATGTGATCCCTTCCGATGAAGCTAATTTTGCTACCTGATCCACCCTCTCATTGCCCATAATGCCCACATGAGATGGAATTCATTGTAGAAGTACGGTCCTTTTAGTCCTACGCAGCTCTAAAATGGTTTGGAGAATGACACAGGCTATCGGGGAACCTCGAGAACTCGAGGGTAGTCAAGCCAGATGCAATAAGGCACTCTTAGAGTCAGTTAAGACAACAATATGTTGTACATCAAGAGTTACCGCGTAAGACAAGGCTTCGGAGATCGCTATCAGCTCGCAGTACATCACCGAAATATTAACATTAATCCTTAATTTTAACGTACAATTTGATTGAGGGTCAAATATCGCCGCTCCCGCATGCTGCGCGTCTTTAGATCCGTCTGTATACAGTTAATAGAACGCGCCGAAGTTCTCGTTCAAATATTTGGTACACTTCTGTCTTAAGTCTAAGGTATCCATTGATCTCTTTGGAATACGTAAACAAGGTATATCGTAAATGATGTTCGTTGATAAGTCAATACTGGACAACCATGTATTTAGAGAGAATACACATAATATGGGACTAGAATAAATAGGTAACTGTTGGATTTGTCTATGCGTATCAACCAATGGGATCTTTTTATTTCTACAGTATTGACCTTCACATAGGCATGACAATTTATCAATAATATTAATAGTGATATTATCATGTACTGACTTCGATTTTAGCCAAAATTTACCAGCTAAATATCTTCTTCGAATTGGCAGCGGCTGTAAGCAAAGTTCGTTCTCCATGACATGGATTGAGGTGCTCTTAATGAAGCCCCCAATAATCCTCATACATAAATTTTGGATTCAGTCAAGTTTATTTAACTGACTGTTTGTATAATTATCAAATAAAAAACTACAATAATCGAGTCTACTTCGGATCATTGAGATGTATAGTCGACGCAAATGTTTTGGATGGACACCCCATTTGGCTCCAGCTAGCACCTTAAAAATGTTCAATAACCTTGAGCACTTTTCCCGTATCTCGTTGATATGTCTTTTCCATTTTAAAGACTTGTCCAGCCACACACCTAGATATTTTACACTATCCACCTGTTGTATCCTATGATTGTTAATACTGACCGATAATATTTTTCTGTTTCTACCCTTGCTCAATAAAATTATTTTGGTTTTGTTAAAAGAGATTTGCAAGCCTACTTCTTCTATCAAATTCTTAAATAATTCTAGCGACCTTTGAATACTGAGTCCGTAATTTGTCTCCTAGCTATATATATTACAAAGTCGTCTGCATATTGCGCTACAAACACATCAACCATGTTGTGACAAATCTTTGAAGTTGCCGCATTAAATAATAGTGGGGATAGCCGGTCACCTTGAGCAATGCCTGTTCCAATAGTCCTCACTGCTATGCCTCCATTGATAGTGTGAACTGAGAGGTGTCTGTCATGCAAAAATTCCCATAGGTATCTGCAAAGCAGAGCTCCCACTCCCAACCCATCTAACATCCTTAACAGAGCCACTACATTTATGTTGTTATAAGCACTATCTATGTCCACAAAACATCCCAAAGTATTAATACCCTTCGAGAAACCTGCCTGAATGCGTGATAGAACCAGTCTAGTCACGTTATCATAACAAGACCGTGTTCTTCTAAATCCGGTTGTTTCATTTGAGAAACAGTTATTTCTTTCCAGAAACTATTCTAGTCTGCGGTTTAATATTGTGTGTAAGACTTTGCATGGACATGATAGTAAAGCTATTGGCCTGATGCCGGGTATAGAGTCAGCATTTCTACCAGGTTTAGGTATGGGCACTATTTTGATCTGCTTCCATTGTCTCGGGACAAAACCTGAAAGTAGAAATCTATTGTATAGAGAAACTAGTACTGTTTTTCCTGCTTCTGGTAAGTGTCTGATCATGGAGTATGAAATATCGTCTTCACCGGGAGCGGTGTCGGTTTGTTTAATGCAGTTCTCAAGCTCTTGGATTGTTATTGGGCTACTTAGTTGCTCATTTCCGGATATAAAATTAGGCACTGGAGGACACACGTAATCAGGTGTTAAACTATATAATAACTGGTCCATTTGCCCCTGTCCCGCGGCACTTCTTGCTGTATTGTCACCTTTGAGCCATTTCATTCGTCTGTACACTTCAGTTGCTGACATTGTGTTATCTACACTATCACAGAAACTTCTAAAGGAGCTGAACTTTCTATTTCGAATCAATCTCTGGGCAATACTCGTTTTCCTTTGGATTTTGACTAAGTTTTGTGGCGTAGGGTTCTTCCTGAATTTAGCTAAGGCCAGCCGTCGTTCAGCAACTGTGCGAGATAAATCCTGTCCCCAATATGGTTTGGGTTTAAACCGCTGCTGCCACATTGGGTTATCACAAATTTTGATTTTGGGTATGCTTTGGTCCGCTGCTGCATTTATGGCTTCAATTAGACTATCGTATGCTACTTGATTATCTGTGTGGGTGTCCAGGGCCCGTATTAATAGATAGGTCTCAAACGTGATCTCAAGACTGAGAACGTATCAGTTGATACGTTCTCAAGATGGAACCAGCATCTTAATGTCGACACTAATAAGTTATTTGCTATAGCAAATTATTTGCTGAAAACCAATCCGACAACACGTTGAGCGCACTATTTAAATTGGAATAATCATGCAATTTTCTATTAATTTTAAAAATAAGAGAGTTATCGTCTGCAAATAAAATCATATCTGTTAAATTAGACATTATGAAAGGCAGATCATTTATATAAGCTAGGAACAGAAAAGGGCCTAAGATTGAACCCTGCGGCACGCCCATTCTTACTAAAGACCCAGGTGAAGTCACACCGTTAACGCCTACCTTTTGCTGTCTTGTTGACAAATATGACAATACTAGATCTAAAGATTGTCCTCGTAATCCGTAGTATTTTAATTTTAGGATTAGAGTGTTATGATCAACGCAATCAAAAGCCTTGGAGAGATCACAAAAAATGCCAATGGCATCTTGTGAACCCTCCCAAGCTCCCAAAATGTGAGAGACTAGCTTAACCCCGGCGTCAGTCGTCGACCTTCCCTTAGTAAAACCAAATTGTTGCTCATGAAAAATATTATTCTTGCTAAAATGTGACATTATTTGGTCAAGGACCATTCTTTCAAATATTTTACTTAAAGCAGGAAGTACTGAAACTGGTCTATAGTTAGATGGATCATTCTTGCATCCAGATTTAAAATAGGTATTACTTTACTGTGTTTCATTAAATCAGGAAAGGTGCCACTATCAACACAGCCATTAAAGATCTTGGCAAGAATGGGGGCAATAGTGTCAATAATGGATTGGAGTACTTTGACAGAAATTCCCCATAAATCTTCAGTGGTCTTTACTTTAAGCATACTAAATGTTTTCTTAACAATACTAGGCGATACATGAGCAAAATTAAAATTTGGAAAACTTTTATTAATAGATGTCGTAATGTGCTTTTGAAGAGGATGAGGAAAGAGACTTCGTTACCTCTACTGGTATATTTGAAAAAAATACTTCAAAAGCGTTAGCAACATCTGACTTGTCTGAAATTATTTTATTATTGATTTTCAAAGACAGGTCTGTATCTCTTTGAAATTCCCAGTTTCAGAATTGATGATCTTCCACACTGTTTTAATTTTATTATCAGATTCATCTATACGCCTGCTGATAAGTCTAGATTTGGCCGCTAAACACACTTTTTTAAATACTTTTGAATAATTTCTAACATAGTTAAGAAAATCAGGATTAGCGTTGAATGACTTTTCATCATAAAGACCGTAAAGAACGTCCCTACTTATTCTTATGCCTTTAGTAGCCCACTCATTAAATTTACGCTTAAAGTTGATTTTAACATCTTTTCGAGGACACGTTTTGTTAAACGATTCACGTACAATACCAAATAGTGAATTATAATCTTTATTTTGAACTCCAGAAAAAGAATATTTAGAATTAAGGGCTGATGTAATATGATTTTTAAATGAATTTGGTTTATGATTTGTTAAGGGCCTAGTTGAAATAACTTTAGCTACAGGTAAGTCGCCTCCACGTTTGACTAACACCCGACCACATCAAATTAAATATAATATTATACAACAGGAGTACAAGGATAGAACTGCACGGGCCAACGAAAAGCACAATTTAGAGATGCAGATTTTAAGGGAACAGCTTAGGGAAGCTAAAGCCAAAGCTGACTTAGCTGAACTTATATTGAAGCAGAAACTAGATTCAACAGGTAGGAATTAGTATCTTCCAAGTTTTGACATAAGTAAGATTTTTTATTTTTTGGCTTAATGATTATTGTTTTGTTCCAGGTCAATAATATCAAGATTGAATTTTGTAATTATAGTAATGATATAAATAAATTTGTAATAGGTTCATAATAAAATGTTTCATTTATCTCAATAATACTCATACATTGGAATCTAAAATTGCCAACCTGCAATTGAGCAAGCGTGCCGTGATCAAAGCTCGTTCCTTCCCTATATGTTAAGAAGCCCAGCAGTGGGCTTCTTACAAGCTGGTTTTATAAAAAGTAAAAACTTTAATAAATTAAAATATAGAATTTTAAATTAACACAAAACACATTAATTTAATTTGAAAACAAATAAAGACTGAATTTAATCTAACTAAAACAAGATAATAATCTTAACTATGAGCACTGCAAGCTTCAAAACATTATTGTAGAACAGCTATAACAATAATAAATAAGATTCAACTTCAATATTCATTGAAAATAATTTTCTATTATACAGCGTGAATATCAAGTCGTTGTTTTCCCGAAGCGAAATGAGTTTGTATCGGTCATACAATCGATTAATATATGTAAAAAAAATTAAACTCAATAAATGGCGGATTAAAAATTGTTATAAACAAAACTCGAAAGTGACTTGAACCAGTAGTGATACATCGCGCTATACCTACGCGGGCGGGCGCGCGGTTACCCCGAACGCCGCGCGGTCGTTGCACTTCGCGTGTAAATCAGCTGGTCGCTACTCGTGATTTAATAAAACACAAAACCAATAAGTAATTCAAATTTTCGCTTCAAACTTTTACGGGCTACTACGGGATAGTCATAAATACTTAAAAAATCTAAATAGGTATCTTTAAAAAATGTCGGAATTTGATAATTAAGTATTTAAGGCGTAGGTATTTAAAATGGAATCAACTTATTTACAATGATTTTGATTACCTAACCTACTTTTAAATGTTTATTTACAAAGTACGAGTACTTACACTTAACGGTAGCGGAGTAATTGTTCGAAATGTAAACCACTACGTTCAATGCACAAACGAGCACGTTTTAACTGATTGTCTTTCAGTTTCATTAAAGTGTCTCTGTCACGTCTCACGATATTAAAAGCGTCCACTATCGCACTTATCAAAGAGTCGCGTGTTTGGTGTTCCTCACGATACACCAAGTTCTTGAGCTCAGACTCTACCACAAATAAAAGTCCAAGGGAGTCAAGGCCGGGCTCCTCGGTGGCCAAGGGTGTGGCCCGCCACGAAAAAAAAATGATAAGGATGCAGTCCTTCTGTGTTGAGCACTTTCATCGCACATTCATCACTTGACGTCATCGACGTTCGCGCACAGAACACTAACTAAGCCAGTACGCCGTAGGCACAGAGCGCAACATTTGGCGGCATTCTATTGTGTTTCGGCGCTTGCCGCGTGCATGCAAGCTAATTTATACCGTATCACCATGACCGAGAGCTTATTTTGCTCTGAACATTTATTATTGATTCTTTCTTTGTAAGTTTGCCGACAACACGTGGCGGCGGCGTGTGCGTTTCGTGTTACCTACAGGTGCCTACGTTATCTCTAGTGAGTGAACTACTATCGATTATCGCTCTTTCGAGTTTATGAATACTTTTTTAATGATTTGAAAAAAAAAAACATTATGTTTTTTAAGTTAAACTTTGTATTTTGATAGTACTACTGATGGGTAATCGTCCTGCCGCGGGAAAACAACGATTCAATTTTCACGGTGTAGAATTCCTGACAGTAAACCCAGTACTTGTGCTAGGCATCAAACTTTCGGTTTCACCATCCTCGTGGTTAGAATGGGAATCTAAACCCAATGCCATGTCATCATTTAAAATCAATGAAAAATCATGTAACACTGCACAGGCTACTATGATGTTAGACACAGTTTGTAATTTATAACCAAGACCTCCTGATAAACAGGGAAATCTACGTTTCCAAATATCAAATGTTTTTCAACTATATTTCTAGTTTTAATTTGTGCTCGGTTATACCGTAGTTGAGGGGGATCTTCAGGAGTTGGTCTAATTGGTGTAAGCATAAATGGTAATGTTGGATAACCACTATCACCTACTAGTTTACCATTTAGCACACCTTGTGTATACTTCATGTATACCCTGGACATTTGGAAAATTCTTGAATCATGCATACTGCCAGCCCATCTAGCTACTATATCCAAAATTTCTGTTTGTGGGCCAACAACAACCTGAAAAAGAAAGTTATAATATGGATATGTACAATACTTAGATATATGTATATAGTTGTAGCTGCAGTAAACTTAGTTATATCAATGTAAAAATACATGTTGAGCATGTTTGGTAGACTTACCTGAACATTAATGGAGAAATCTAGACACACGGTAGTGTGTCCGCCAAGTTCGAGCAAACAAAGCGACACAGCACCGTGGGTCATATTACACGAACCATTTCGGGCCAATTTCGACACCCTATAACTCAAAACATATTTTATCTACGCATATGAAATTTCGAGTGTCTGTTGACATCCCCTTAATTGACTAGAATACAAAATTTCATTATTCTATCTATAGTAGTTCTTGAGATATTGACGTCAGAAAATCGCAATTTTTACTATACACTCACTGACTCATCAAAAACCTAAACCACTTCCAATGGTCGTACTGACTTGAAATTTGGCATGGAGATAGGTCTTAAGGTCAAAGTAAAGGAAAAAATCTGAAAACGGCCAAGTGTGAGTCGGTTTTAAAAAAGGCGAAGGTGTAACTTTGTTCTACTATGAAGTCATAATGAACTCAATGGGTCTATCTTCCAATGGTCGTATCGACCTGAAATTTGGCTCGAAGGTTTGTCTTTAGGTTGAAATAAAGTAAAAATCTGAACACGGCCAAATGTGAGTCAGTTTCGAAAACAACGAATGTGTTATTTTGTTCTACTATAAGTAGGTATGGAGTGGAAATGAAATAAGACTTATTAAAAGGAGAATGACCAAGTGACTAGGCACTTAGTATCACTATCAAATATGTTGTGCCACAATGTTATATATCTTAATATAAAGTATGATTCATGTACTTTTAATTACAGTAAATATTTTTTAAATACTTCTCCGCATTTTGCCGTATTTTTGAAGTGAAATAGTTGCAAAAAGCGATTTTTTTATTAAATTTAGCCACAGATTTCATCTTGTTGAATGAGAAAAATCAATCTAAAGTTAATCTGTATGTTGTGCTAGCAGTAGGGGACGGTTCCACCTACTTTATGCTGCAGAACAGTGACTACTTTTTAAAACCTCGTCATCAACATGTTAGTAATTCCAATTGTATCCCGAAATGTTGATAGACGACGGTGACCACTTAGGTACTTCTTTCTTTGCTAGATTATTCTGTTGGTCAGTCTAATGATATAAAAAAATATAACTAGAAATACGAATCAGACAGGCATTTTAAAATGAATACTGCAAATACTCAAACATAAGTTTATTAAATAAACATTTTCATATTATCCTATTCGACAAAAATATCATCTAAAGATAGAGCTGGGACTTGAAATTCTATTATGCCGTATTATTATGAAAAACTGGTACAAGTGCAAAAACACAACTGTTCAGGAGAGCAGTTCAAAGGTTCTAAAGCTTGTAATTTTGTCATAAATCAATAGAAATACTTGAAATTTTGAGATGTTATATTTGAATCTCTAAGAAAAAAGATTGCATTATCGGTTCTTCAATTTTTTTTATACTTTGGAAAATAGTATCACTTGCATTGATGTAGCATGTTTTATTTATTATGGTAAAACCTGTAAACTGATACAAGTGGCCACTTATACCAGTACATAATGTACTTGGTTATTCTTATAGTAAAGGACAATTTTTGAATTTTACTGTTTTAATATTCTATTTCCAATCTACTGATTAATATGAGGTTATAATATTAACAATAAAATCTTCTTTTATCGACTTTTAAACACTTACACCAGTTTACTCAGTACTGGAAAACTACTTGCAACAGTTTTCTGCATTGTTATTTGTTATTAACCTTAAATATTTCAAAGGGTGTGGCAGGAAATGAAATAAAAATACTAATAGAAGTCTTTTCCAGACCTACCTATGCTTAATAGGTGTTGTTATTCGGACGTTAATATAATTATGGCACTCATATTACTATCCTTTATGTGGCACTCTTAATGAAAAATGAAATGGACTTGCCATCTTAGAAATAATAAAACTATAAAAATTATCTTCTTAATTAAGAATTTTCGGTTATTATATTAATTATTTATTTATATTTTCATTAGTACTTCCTAACCAGTCTTACGTACTACTAAATCAGTCTTTCAGACATTGGCAATTTGTCACATTGTTATTTATCGTTACAATAATCACAGGAGTTAATAAATAGCATAGGAATACAATAAAAATACAAAATACAATAAAAAAAGAGAAACCAAATGTTGGAAAAGACAACTAGGTTTGTTATAAAAAACCTTTTTTGCAAAAAAGAAAACCGACTTCAAAAATCGATAAAAGCGCTAAAAAGTTAAAAATAATACCATAACCTATCTAACTACATTAAAAAACCTAACCTAAACAACTATTAAGCTATGATACAATTTATCAACTTTTGGAGTTGGTGTCAAGCTAAGTAATGAAACGACTGGTAATTCCTGAGTATATTGTTTTATAAAAATATTGTTACGTGTTTGTTTGGGTGGTTCACTAATGAAAGACTTCAGTACTTATGCAAGATAATTTTATTTTAGCACGTGGCTAGATACATATTAACTTAACCTAGGTCTATAGTCTACGCTTGTGCTGTTACACTAGAAACTTAATCTAGACTTATATCTAAACTTAAATCTAGGTGGACTTATCTGCTATGCAAGGGCGCCAGGAGGGTTTCGTATAAACGATGTTGAGCACCAGGGACCCTGCCAACCCCATAAGCCCCGACGTTCGTGGGTTCTCCCGAGGAGAATAGAGATGGTTGCCGTGGTATAGGTGGAACCAACGGAGTACCTCTTCAGAAGGTGAACCAACAATAAAAGGGCATGACGGTAGGCTGTAACAATGGTACACCAGCCTATTAATATCGAGCTTCTTTGTTCACAAAACCACTAAATATAAAGTCATGAATACGACTTACCCCTTTATTGTTGTCTATTCCAAAATATTAAATATAATTTGCACAATTTAAAGATAACAGCTTGCACCAACCATTGTAACTAATAATATTAACAATTATCGTTTAATGCTTGTCTGACGGTATGCCACACGTCCACGTAGGCCAGAGCCTGCGCCGTAATGTCACTCAAACACCCGCTCGCAATATGGATATAATTACGAGAAGCACCTATGTGATTAGTTAGTTGTAAACGCAAAAAGACATCTACTTATCGTTTGGATTTGAACGCAAGTCCCGTACCTTGACAAACTCGTCGTGTGCCACACCGCCATCTGAGAATTTACAATGTCTATCGAAATACTTAATCTTAAGACTAAGTTTACTAATGACGTCATTACAAATATCCCCCGCCCTTTTAAAAAAAAAACATTTATTTTTTTATTTTTTTAGTATTTTAGGTCACGAGCATGCCAGACTCCAATGTTTTTGCCCTGCATATTTTGCAAACGAAATATATTATCGGAAAGTTTCTGTACAATTTTAACCTTTTCAAATTTTGGAGCAAGTTTGGCCATGAACTTATCGCCAGCTTTTGACAAATATTTGGTCCTTTTCCATACAATGTCACCTTCCTTAAACGTAGTGGGTTTATAATTCTTATTATAATATTTTGTGCTATACTGATGTGCTTCCCTTAATTTCGTCCGAACGTTTCTATGCACGGTTTGTGTATATTTGGTATGGGCCAAAAAACTATCTAAATCTCGCTTCAATGGCGTGCTAATATCCGAGATATTGTTACCTAACGCGGAGATGTCTATTGAGGAGATTGTGGCTTCCCTACCCAAGAAGAGGTATGAAGGCGTGTACCCTGTAGTTTCGTGAACAGCTGAATTTATTGAGTGTGCGATACTTTGTAAGTTAACATCCCATTCATTGTGTTTTTTTGGTGTCAAATTAGCAGCTATCAGTGTGCCTACCACCCTGTTAACACGTTCAGTGGGATTGCTTTGTGGGTGATAGAGAGGTGTGTACCAGAGTTTACATTGATACTTAGCAGCTACATTTTTAAATAGCTGAGATTCGAATTGTTTGCCGTTATCACAAATTATGGCTTTAGGTGCTCCAAACATCAATATTTGGCGTTCCAAGATGTCGCATATTTTATCCGCTTTTCCTGTTCTCAGAGGAAATAGTAAAACAAATTTGCTAAACCAACATGATACTACCAATAACATGGTGTTACCCGTTTTACTACGTGGAAATGGGCCCATTAAGTCTAAGGAAATAACTTGCCATGGCGATGATACGTCTCTGTGATGCCCCATAAGTCCAAATGGATGTTGTTGTGATACCTTATATCTTGTGCATGTTTCACACTTTGCTATATGTTCCTTAACATCTTTTAACATGTTGAACCAAAAGAATTCTCTTTTGATTCTATAATAAGTTTTCCGTATCCCCAAATGACCAGAATTTATATCATCGTGGCATTCTTTCAACACCTCATGTTTAAGTTGATCGGGAATAAACAGCTTCCAACAGCAGCTATCACTCGGATATTGTTTAACTTTAACGTTCCTAAAAAGCAATCCATTAAAAACCTGCCAATTTGTGTTTTTGTTATGGTTACTGAGAATTTGATTTACCTTATTACGATACCAATTATCTTTGTTTTTATCTAATACTTTTATTAAGTTGGCCTCTAAAATGTTTATTTCAACAGCTCGAGATAAAGCATCTGGAACTACATTAAGTTTACCTGGTCTATGAATGATATCGAAAGAGAATTGTTGAAGTTTCATTGCCCATCTAGCTAATCTTCCGTGCGGGTCTTTCATTTTGTGTAGCCAGAGTAATGCTTTGTGGTCTGTAACGACTGTAAAATGAACACCGTCAATATATGGCCGAAACTTTTCTATTGCATGGACTACACTTAAGAGTTCTTTCTCCGATGCTGTATAGCGTTTCTCACAATCGTTAAGTTTTCTACTAAGGTAAGCCACCGGCTGATCCGAATCGTCTACTTTCTGACATAAAACTGCACCTATACCTTCATTAGATGCGTCACACTGTATGATAAAGGGTTTTTTATAGTCTGGGCACGAAATAACTGGTGCCGACGTAAGTAAGGTTTTAAGTTTTAAAAAAGCGTCTTCCGCATCCTGTGACCATGAAAATTTGGTTTTTTTGTTGCCTTTTGTGAGATTATGTAGAGGTGCGGCTACCAAGGAAAAATTTTGCACAAACCTTCTGTACCAACTGGCTAACCCTATGAATCTTTTTAGTTCTGTAAAATTTTTAGGCCTTGGGAAATTTAATATTGCCGTTACTTTCTCCGGATCAGTTCTTAAACCATCTCTGTCTATGATGTACCCTAAAAACTTCAAGCTTGACCTAGCAAATTTGCACTTTTCTACGTTAATACTCAGATTAGCTTTTTTTAGAATGTCGATGACTTCCCTCAATATTTGCAAGTGTTCTTCAAAAGTGGACGTGAAAATAATTATGTCATCCAAATATGCCCACACTTTATCTTCATGTGCCTGAAATAGTATGTCCATAAGTCTTTGCTGTGTTTGTGAGGCATTAACTAGGCCAAAGGGCATTACTTTAAATTGGAATAGACCTCTTCCAGGTACAGCAAAGGTAGTTTTTTCCTTACTTTTTTCTTCCAGTGGGATTTGCCAGAAAGCCGACTTAAGATCCAAGGTGGTTAAATACCTAGCACTCCGAAGGTTGTCAATGATTGTTGTTACTCTAGGCAGTGGGTAAGTATCGCTTTTAGTCACTTTGTTTAATTGTCTGCTGTCTAAACAAAGCCTATTTTCGCCATTTGGTTTTTTTACCAACAGCACTGGCGAACACCACGGGCTAATTGATGGTTCTATAACATCATCCAACAGCATTTTATCAATTTCTTTTTCAATTTCTTTTTTTATTGTTGGTGAGAAGTTATACTGCCTTTGATATACTGGTTTATGATTCTCGGTGTCTATAATGTGTTTTAGTATATGTGTCCTACCCAAGCCTATACCGATACATTTTTCCATTTCTGTAATTGTGCTAAGTAATTCCTTTTGTTGCCTAGCACTTAACTCGTTTATCGGGATTATTGATGATTTACTTGTTTCGAGTAGGCTAATTTCTTTATTTATAGATGTACAATTACTTTTTAACGTTAATTGTATTCCGAAGGCATCAAAAAAATCCTTTCCCAGTAATACTTTCTGTGATAAACCAGGCATAACTAACATCGCAATAATATGAAATTGGTTGTCAAAAGATATCGGTACGTCATAAGCTTTCACTATTGTGTGATTTGTTCCGTCCGCCGTAGCCAACCTTGCCCCAGGCAAATCGTAAAATTTTAAACCTAACTTATTCAAAATACCCGCAAACTTAGAATTTATTACTGTGAGATTAGCTCCACTATCTAATAAACCTATGCAATCGTAATCTACAACCTTAAAACTAATATAATTTCGGTTATCATTGTTATTAATGAAAATCTTGCAAATTTCATTATAATTAAAATAATGATTTAGTGTACGTAGCCAATCCTGCCATTCCTTACTGTTTCTTTTTAGGGGAAGAACTACTTGACAGGTCTTGGAACCTCCCCTGCCGCGTTTCCCTTACATGGACAACTTTTTGTTGTTGCTCCATGACGACCACACCTAAAGCAGAATAATCGTTGTTTAGGTACCCTGAAAGACCGAAACAAATGTCCTACTTCTCTACAGTTCCAGCAGCGGCTGCCTACCGACCGAGTATTTTTAATCTCTGTAATTTCAGGTGGATCTTTATTGTCCAGGTTAATGCTGTAAACACTCGGCTTGTAGGCCAAATCAGGTTCCAATTTAAGTTTGTGAACTTGTGGTTCCTGGAAATTGTCACAATTTCTTTTTGTGTTTTCTATAACCCTTAAAATGTTTACCAGATCTGAAACTGATGCGAAGTTGTCCCTACAAACAGCTCTCTGATAATACGGCTGAATGTTTTTTAATATTATATTAATTTTCTCGCTTTCTGTAATTTTATTAGGTAGTCTATTGAACATGTTTTGCATAACGAAAACATAAATAACTACTGATTCTTCTTTACCTTGCGTCCTAGCCTTAATTTCATCTAACAAATCTTCTTGATAATAAGGAGACTGAAATGAATGTTTAAGAGAAAGCACTAACTCCTCCCAATTGCCAACGTTGTTCTTATTTGCTCTGTACCAAATAAGCGCATCACCTTCAAAGAAGTCTATAGCGTACCTCCACAAATCTATATCGCTAGCGTTGCGCGCCTCTTTTAATTCTTCTACCCGTTCTATAAAAGCATTAACGCTTAAATTGTTTTTGCCCGAGAATTTAACACCCCAGTTACTAATAGGAACAAGTTTACGTTTAATAGAACTATCATCTATAGTGGAACAGCGAAAGAATTTAGAATTTTTTATTTTTTCATCATGGCAATCCTCTAAAGCAGTCACTTCCCTTATAGTATCAGGCTTATCAATCATAATGTTCGAGCTCATACGTAAACTACTTCTTTCCTCAATCTTTTTTATAATTTTGCTTCCGACTTCACCTAAGGTTTCCACAATGTTATCCTTATCCTGTGAGGTTAAATTACCTTCTTCTGGTAAGTCATCCTTTTCTTCTAATTGTGATAACAGAAATTTGCCCTTGTCCTTAAGTTCTAAACTCAATTTAGTTTCTTCTTCTGTTCTTGGTAAAATAAATTCTAATCTATTTTGAACATGATATAATCGAGAAACTAGTCTTCTAAATAACTGTCTGTCCGGTTTGTCTGATAATTCTGAAATATATTGAGCTAGAATGTTTAATTTGGTTGAGCAAACGCCTAACTCTGCTGCCGGTGCGTCTAAACATTGTTTAGGCGCTTTGATCTTGTGTGAGTAATCACCAGTTTGTTCACTTTCTAATAATTCCCTGAGCAACTTCCTTAATACAGAAACAACCGCCTTCACACCTATTCCTCGACACGCAAGTTCAAATTCTAATTCATCCTTTAATAAGTAACACGGATCCATTATGACAACAAATATCGTTTCCCTTTATGAGCAAAATAAGAATGAACGCAATTAAATAATATCAAATGACCTTGACTATCTTAACATCGGTCCGTGCATACTCGTATCTTTAATCTTAAACCTAATCCTAGTTATTATTATACATATATATTTTTTTTTTTTTGTAGGTAGATTAGAAAATTAATTTATACACTCCGAGCGTGAGGCACAGTAAACTAGCAACTTGTATGCGTATACCAATAATACCTTCTATAGGTAGGTGTACCTTAATAGGATAATTTTAGAATAGAATAATTTTTAAAATAGCCAACGATATTACCTCTTACCGTATCTAATAACCAAAGGATACTTTTAATTCTCACCGTAACTTAAAACACAGCATTGAGCGATTATATAACTCGACGAAGATTGTTTACGAAGATAAATCTCGATGTAAAACTACGTAGGTAATGAGGTACGTTACTAAGAAGTAACCAAGTCAATCAATTAGCAAACAACCCAATAACAATGAACCTATAATATATATTTTTAACGTTGGGCGCTATGTTACGTGTTTGTTTGGGTGGTTCACTAATGAAAGACTTCAGTACTTATGCAAGATAATTTTATTTTAGCACGTGGCTAGATACATATTAACTTAACCTAGGTCTAGTCTACGCTTGTGCTGTTACACTAGAAACTTAATCTAGACTTATATCTAAACTTAAATCTAGGTGGACTTATCTGCTATGCAAGGGCGCCAGGAGGGTTTCGTATAAACGATGTTGAGCACCAGGGACCCTGCCAACCCCATAAGCCCCGACGTTCGTGGGTTCTCCCAAGGAGAATAGAGATGGTTGCCGTGGTATAGGTGGAACCAACGGAGTACCTCTTCAGAAGGTGAACCAACAATAAAAGGGCATGACGGTAGGCTGTAACAATGGTACACCAGCCTATTAATATCGAGCTTCTTTGTTCACAAAACCACTAAATATAAAGTCATGAATACGACTTACCCCTTTATTGTTGTCTATTCCAAAATATTAAATATAATTTGCACAATTTAAAGATAACAGCTTGCACCAACCATTGTAACTAATAATATTAACAATTATCGTTTAATGCTTGTCTGACGGTATGCCACACGTCCACGTAGGCCAGAGCCTGCGCCGTAATGTCACTCAAACACCCGCTCGCAATATGGATATAATTACGAGAAGCACCTATGTGATTAGTTAGTTGTAAACGCAAAAAGACATCTACTTATCGTTTGGATTTGAACGCAAGTCCCGTACCTTGACAAACTCGTCGTGTGCCACACCGCCATCTGAGAATTTACAATGTCTATCGAAATACTTAATCTTAAGACTAAGTTTACTAATGACGTCATTACAATATATTATTAATATTGTTAAGTGTAACCGTTCGTATCTTTTTTCTTTGTGTCTTAATATGAGGTTCACGAGGTCATCTTAGCTTCATCATCAGATCTGATGGAAGAATGGTTCTTATTGAACGCAAATGCTTCACTTGCTGTAGAAAAAACCAAATTCGCTGTACGCTTTCGTATAACATTTGAAGAGTTCCCTCGATTTCATCAAGATTCCTCAGATCCCGACTTGGTGACTATGGGACCATTTGGGAAGTATACCCTTTCCAACAAAGAAAAAATATTTCAAATCGGATTGGAAAGCAAAGGAGATATGCGCGAACAAACATAAAAAAATCCGAATTGAGAACCTCCTCCTTCTTTTTAAAGTTTCCCCTTGGAATTATTTTTCCAGATTTCAAAAAGGGGAAGCAAAACTTAAAATCAAAAACGAAAGATTGAGTTACTTTATTTTATGTAATTATGATCAAACAATACAAAATATATCATCATACTATTTAAAATGTCAATTAATATTTACTTGCGTAATTTCCGGGAGTGTTTATTTTACTATTTTTTTTTCTAATAAATCTATCATTACTTGACCTCTTGAGCGCTTCATTGTTGTGACATGTTACCACTACTTACTCAAGACAAACCAAAGCTGAATAGTTTTTAATAAATGAATATGTAAACTAAAACGCATCGCAGTTATACCAGTGTTTAACGTGCTCCCGACCACGTGTCGCGTCGCACGCGACTACCTACACTGGTGCAAGTGACTTATATCAGTGTAGATGGTCGTGTGGCAGAAAATCATGTCACTTATATTAGTTTACAAGTTTGTATCTTTGAAATTACTTAATCATTTAATATAATTTTTACAGGATACAAAGTTAAGGTAATTTTAAGGCTTTTGTTGCAAAAAAACGTATTTCGCTGTTTTGCGGGTTACACCAGTATACGTAGGACCCGTCGCGTTAATCTCGTTCGGTGGTACAAGCGTGCCCCAATCTTAATAACGTAATGATTGTTAACCCTTTATAAAGTACTCTGTGATGATTCTTTCTCGGTGACAAACGCATTCCTCGTAGCCCAGGATATGACATTATTTAATACAAATAATATAACTATTACTTCTTAAAAGTAATTCGTAATGAAATACACAAACACTCGCTTCGTGTGTCTAAATTTTGGTATCGTTTTGACTGAGTGTAGAGTGTAAGTAGTAATGTACGAAGTTGATAAGTACCCACATACAAAAAAAAAACAAACTCAGTGTTGTTTTGAAAGCAGTTTTTCAAAAACTGTTTACCTTATATACATAGCCATGTAGCGAAACCATAGCGCCTTTTAATTTTTCTTGTGGTGCCATCTCTTGTCAGATAGTATGTCATTGAATATATTTACGTTGTTAAACATTTATTTTTATCAGTTATTATCCCGGGGAAGTTATGATTATCTACTATTATAAATAGGCTTTAAAAATAAAAATAGGAATTATCGTTATTACCAAATTATGGCACAATTTAGATTGAAGCGATACTGGAAATGGTCATTCTCCTTTAGATACATACCAATTTAAAACAATACATGTTTGTCTTAATGACAAAAACAATAAAATTGTTCACCACTCTGTGTGTGTCTGTTGCGGGAACCGAACCCACGATTTACGAAGTGCAAAGCAGATCGCACACTAGGTGCGATAAATCAGTCAAACAAAAATGAAAAGACTATTTTTTTCTCGCACAGTCTAAATAATTTCTAATTTTACAACTAATAAAATCGCATATTCAAGAACATGGAAATCATATATACTCTAAGATGGAATTATATATACTACTGCGCATCTCACCCTGTGATACGCCACGGGATGAGATAGGATGGCGCAATTCTAGGGCTACATAATACCTACTGGTAGGTAGGTATTACCAAGTTTTTAATTATCTATGTAGGTAGCGTACTTACAAACAGAATAAAGTACGTTATTGATGTGTCACCTAACAAAAATAAATGAAATCCCATCAAAAACATAAATGTAAAAGGCTGCCAAGTTCGATACTATGGTAATGCTTCGTCTATAAAAGAAGTGAGATCTAAATAAGTACCAAGTTCCATAAAAATATTTCAAATCATAAATAGTTATAGGAATGCACACTTGATTACCAGCAGTTTTTAAGGTACATTTTGAATAAATATCATGTTACAAAGAAATACCTAAAATTATAATAGTCAGAGAAACGCACACCGGTTTTTTTTTGCAGTTTCCTGATACAATTTATTATTTTCAGTACATTTTAATGATGTAACTTGGCAAGTTTTATTAGAAAATTAATTGACACTTGCACATTAATACTTGACACGTTGCAGTCCAAAGGTGTCGATTAATTGCATTGAAAAGGTGTGTAGTGTGTGATAAGATTTTCTGTTGCGATAAACTTCATGGTGCTGACAACCTGGTGTGTTGACAATTTTAATGTGGGTGCAATCAATGTCTCCATCTATACCTGGTAGCCCAGGCCAGCGTCCATGACTTCCCAAGTCCTTAAATAATTGCCTATTTATGCTAGCTTGATCTCCTGTTGGTATTTTAATATAGGTATTGTGTAGTAGTGCTAGTAGTCGCGATACTTTTGTAACTATGTTGGATACTGTAGGCTGAGATAAATTAATAAGATCCCCGCAGACAAGCTGAAAAGGTTTTTGTGATTATTAATAAATCGTTTTACCAATGTTTCACTCAGATATACTCATATTTTCATGTTTACAATTAAAGTGATGAAAGTGGTTTAAATAGGTAGGTTAACAAGACGGCTATTTCTGCCGCAACTGGTAGCCCTCTGTTATCACTTTTCACCAAATTAATTCTTATCAGCGATACAATATACAGAACTGATTCTTGGTTAAAACGAAATCGTTTTTTTAAGTTTTGCGGAGGCAATTCGAAGGAATTTGTCGCGTCCCTTATATAAACATTAGGTAATCGAATTAGAAAAGGCCATAGAATATCATCATAATATTCTAATTCATCGTTATAATTAATTTCGGAAAAAATATTTTCGACGTCCATAGTTCCCGCCACTACAAGTTCACGATCTTAAGTCACGGATCGACTGAACTCAACTATTATGATCTTGAGAGGCATCTTAATACCGCTCTTGAAACTCGAGTATTGTTTATTAAACAACACGATCTCAAGTGATGACAGAGTATTAAACCGCATCTTAAGTTTTGTTTATTTATATGCCTGGATCTCAAACCGGGTCTTAAGATCTTACTCTTACGCTGATATCGGTTTATTAATACGGGCCCAGAACATTTAAATTCTCATTCAAAATCTGTCCATATTTTGTCCTATCTGCCTTTTTATAATTTCTTTTAACTTTGCATGCATTTATATAATTAATTTCTGTTTTAATTTTTAAAATTAGGTGGTCGCTACCAAGGTTATCGCTCAAAAGTAGCCAACTGAACTTCATTGCCAAATCCAGAGATGTTATAGTCAAATCAGGAGCGGTGCTTTGCATTACGCCATTAACCAGTTTAACACGTGTAGATGTGCCGTCATTAAGTGTAATGTAATTATTTTCGAATATGGCGTCGAACAACTGCATACCTCTTGCGTCCGTCTTAGATGACCAGTTTGCATGATATCCGTTGAAGTCTCCAGCTATTAGTGTTCCTTTTTGTTCCAGAGAAATGATCTGGTCCCAGTCTCTTTTACTAGTGGATACTGTGGAAGGACAATAGATGGCAATCACATTTTCTAAATGTTCGCAATTATACACCTTTACATGTAATAGCTGAATACATGAATTACTAATTATGGTGTTACATCTTCTTGTTCTTAAAGACCAATGAGTTAGTAATGCGACACCACCATATCCGTCATGGCGATCTTCTCTAAATGTATTATACCCACTTATACGAAAATGGCTTCCTGGATCCAACCATGTTTCATTTATTATGGCGATATGTACTTTCTCTTGCATTAATAACGCTTCGAATGAAATAGCTTTAGGCCGAAGGCTTTGTGCATTCCATTGCAGGATATTAATCATTGAGGGTCCGTGAGTTCTTTGATCCATTTTTTTAAATTCGTTAGTACTGGCACTTCTAAAATGTACTTCATCATAGTAGATTTGATCCATTCAAACAGTATACATGCACAGCTCTTTATTTTACTATCCCATGTTGTCTCTGTCTCAAGTAGTCTTTCTTTTATTTGACTCCATATCCCTTCAATGTTCAACCTTCTGTTTTTATAGCTTCTTGAATTTTGACTTTTAATGTCATTGTCTGACTCTTGTAAACTTCCCTGTGCTATGTCTTTATCTTCCGAACTATTGTTTTGAACTGGGGGGGGGGAGCTGTCCTCTTTTAATTTTTCTTCTTCTTTCCTATGTTTTTAAAGTCTTGGTTACTTTTTACTACGTCAGCGTAAGTATTCTTGCTTTCCGGGGTATGGGTTAACCGATGATCTTTACTTGTCTTGTGTGTCTCATCCGTCTCATCCCTTGTCATATATTGGTCTACTCCTCTAGAATATGGGTCTGTTATGTGATGATCTGGCGGGACATACACAGTGAGAGCCCGCTGATAGCTGCAATGAATTCCGCTATTAGTTCCCTGATCTTTTTTTCCTTAACCCATATATGCCCAGAAAGATTTAGATCTCCGATGTTTATGAATTTTGGATATTGTTGTCCCTAATGGTAGTTATTTAACTGAAAATTAGTTATTTTCAGGTTCAGTAACTGGAAGTACCTTTTTTTCAGTGGGTCGATATCGACCCCTTGGGCAAATATGGTCTAGCAATGTGATAAATATAAAGGTAAACTAAAACAAAATTTGTAGTATAATAAGAGCTTTTATTATTATTACTATAAGACTAAAAGAACAAATCAACAAAGTAGGAACGTTATTATTTGGCATCTGGTACTTACAGACAAAAATATCAATCAGGTCATTAGGGTAATATTAGGCATGGAATTTCTCAAAGCACTTGTCATGGAGATTGACTCCATACGATCGGCACATTTTTACAGTTTTATTTTTGCAGAATGCACATCTTCTTCGGGTCTGCGAAACCATGATCATATGGTTAGCTGCATGTCTACGCACGGATAACGGCACGTTCGATGTCACTTTCAAAGGGACTCCAGGATGAACTCTCGCAGTCCCATACTTCAATAGCAATGTTCTTGCAATCGAGCGTCTAAACTCCAGCGTATCGATGTTGGCTTCGTGTGATCTGGCCAGCAAAGCGGAGTTATTGACTGTTACGTCAATTAGCCACGTCAGTAGAGACGTATACCATTTTTTCCCTCTTATGGCAATGCGATACACACCAATGTTGGCGTCTAACCTATCCACTCCGCCCATAAATCTGTTGTATTGGGCGACCACATTTGGCTGATCAATTTCTATTCTTCTTTTTACAGCTGCTGAATATCTCTTCGCTTTTTGGATAGGCTGGACGCCAAACTCATTTGATAACAGCGTCACCACATTATTATCGTTCCAGCGCACGGAACAAATGCTGTCATTCTGATCAAATCGATAATCGTAAAACCCTCTGGCTTTTTTTTTGAATGATTTGACATCCAGAAGTGGACATTTGTCCACTCTATTCTGCCGAACGGTTCCAGTGATTTTCACATTCTTAGTTTGTAGGCTACTCAGCAGCGAGGGCGACGTGAAAAAGTTATCGCAAAATACCGAAAACGCACAGTCAGGGTATACATTCTGCACAGCCTGTGTTAGTTTTGTGACTACGTGCTCGCCAAGTGCAGTTTCGCGTACTTCAGATCGCCCTTCATAGAGGTCTGCTTGTATGCAGTAACCCAGACGTGTAGCTGCCACCCATGCCTTGAAACCAAATCGTATTGGTTTGCCGTGTATATGCTGCTTGCATCCGTGACGACCAAAATACATAATCATAGACTCATCGATACTAATGTTTTTTTCAATCGGAGCATATATCAAAAACTTTTCGTTCATCATGTTAAATAAAGGGCGTACTTTTGCCATTTTATCACATGGGGGTAGATTGTTGTTATCGGCTACATGAAGATACCGAAAAATCTCCTCAAAACGATTACGCCGCATGGATTTACTGACAAGAACGTTTTGCGTGTCTTCGTTCAATTCCCAGTACATTCGCCGTCTAGGCAGTGGGGCGTAGCCAGTGAGAACAAGTATACCTGTAAAACAGTAAATCTCCTCAGCCAATAGAGTGAAGGTCGTGTTAGGGTCTTTACTGAAGGCATACATTACTGAATGCCGCACAATGTGTCTAATCACCTCCAGGTCGAAAAAAAGCTCAAAAAACTCTATAGGTTCACTTTCAGCCGATAGAGTTGTTACTGATCGTAGTGGCGGTGCTGACCACTCAACTTCTGACTGACATAGGTCTTGTTTGATCCATTTTCTTGGATGAGGTTGAGCAGCACGTTGTCGCCTCGATGAGTAACTGCGACTAGTGGAGGGAGCGACTGGATTGACATCCAAAGGTACCTCAATCGCAGGCTGCTCAACGTCTATGTTTTCTGTAACGTTGATTATGGATTCTTCATTGCCTTGCGTGTGTTGTATAATCATCTCAGCCGGGGCAAGAAGCTGATAGCGGTTAAAACTTGCAATATCATTGCAATCTTCGTCCCCTGAGTCACCGTCAGATATAGCACCTCCACAAGGCGGGTCCAAGTATATGTCAACGCCAGAAAAATCATCATCATCGGCCAAATTCTCCAAGATATCAGCAATTTCGTTAGTTGAGAGTACGAGGCGTGACCTGAGAAAAAGACATACACTCTGAATCATATTTGCCCAGAGGGTCAATTTCGACCCTAACAAATTTTTGTTTCAATATCAACAAAAATGAATAGTCCTGAATAGATTTTATTAGTTACTCATATGCTAAATATATTCATTTTACTAATTTATCAACAATACATGCAACAGTTCAAGCAAATAAATAAATACTTACATTTTTGTCACAAAAGGTTCACAATTTTGGTCGAAAAAAACGTGTCGCAACTTGCATGCTAACTTTTCAACTGTGATTGTTTTAGTATGGTATAAGTACCCTGTTTACAACTTACGTAAGTCTTCAAATAACTCATAGATGGCGTTAAACTCCAATAATTATTGACAGTTTTTATTTAGGGCGCTTTAGTACCCAACGTGTACCCTTGGGTCGTTTTAGTGCTCTTGGGCATATATGGGTTAACATATACTGGACATTTCTTTGCCAAAGTCATGTGGTTGCCAGAACAGTTGTTACACTTATAGTCCACTGTATCGCAATTGGGATGATTCTTACTGCATTTGGGGCATATCACTTTATTAGATGGGCATAGTTTAATTGTGTGTCCGAATCGCCAACATCGTGCACATTGCGTTACTGGATACTTATAGGGAGTGACTTCTGCTCTTGTGTTAAATATATAAATGTAGGAGGGCAAAGATGGACCTATGAAACATATAGGAACTGCCTCTGACGGCTCCCATTGTGCATCTGTGCTGCTTCTGCGTTTGAGCCTTCTTACCCCGATTATCTGAATATCACTCTTTAAACCTTCCATTATTTCTTCTTCCGATAAATCCAGGTCAATATTTTTCACCACCCCATAAGACTGAATTGTCTCCAAAGTTCTCCGACATTTATAACCCTCATTCTTAAAATATTGAGAGTGAATCAATCGATCACAGCTATTTTCATTATTAAACACTATCAGTACTTTATAAGGATTAACATATTTTATTCGAGTGATATCATCTATGTTCTCACCTTTTAAAATCTTTGTCAATCTGAATTGCTTCGGAAGTACCTTTGTCCAAGTAACGCATACCTCGATTCTGTCCTCCGCTATACGGATAGTATCATCTATCTCACTCCCTCTAGCATACCTTTTGCCTCTTTTGTTGACTGTTGTCCAAATCTCATCCGGGCTTGTTTCTCGGTTTCTCTTATTATTCGGTGCAATGTTGTTGTGTCACAACACTTGAGAAGTCTACCTCCCGATTATTTCTTGTTTGGTGTAATTCTTCCGTGCTACTTGTAATCTGACTATTTTCCCTCGTCATCTCACTGTTTTCCCCCGTCATACTGCTCATAATATCACATTCATTGAAAGTTGCATCATCTAACTCGTTGCTAGCCATTATTGAATAACATCGTAATGAGTTAAATAAGTATAAACAATAACGCTCGGGTCGTAGTCGGGTGGTTCGAACCGGTTTGGCGTCGAGCACACAACGCGTCCAGCGATATAAAGCGCCCGCGCGCAACTGGTTTGATGTTTGACGGTTATGATAGTTACCCTCTCTCCCTCCCTCCCAAATACCCACCTAGATATTTGGGAAGGAGGAAAGGAGGGAGGGAGAGAGGGTAAAATATTCAGATATACGAGATAATAATAACAAAGAATTACTTGGAAGTATCGTCAAGTGAGAATAATAACATTACTTTGAACTAGAGCTATTCGAGATTAATAACAATAGCATAAGGTTCACCAAGTCTTTAAAAAGATGAAACTGAGCTTCTTACGCAGACACCAGTGTCGATTACTTCTCTCCAGTTTAGGGTGTAAATATTTTACAATCAGCGATTGTGGGTTTCGTGTTTATTATTTTCAGAGCTAAGTCTATAAAAAGATGAAACTGAGCTTCTTACGCAGAAACCAGTGTCGATTACTTTTCTCTGGTTTAGGGTGTAAATATTTTACAATCAGCGATTGTGGGTTTCGCGTTTATTATTTTCAATCAATTCTGTAATTGGTATAAAGATTATTTAATATAAACATATTAAATAATCTTTCGTGATCTAAGATTAACCTCCGCCGTTGTCATATTTCTATTACACGTGTTTCAAATTGATTCCTTTACTTACAAACATTAAAGATTGACATGTATTAATATCACTGGGTATTTAATAATTATATTATACGATTGTCTAATCATTTAATATAATTATCAAAGTATAAAAACATGACCTAACCTTACTCTCATAATATTAGATAGGGAGGTATCCAGGTATAGGTATTATGATATTATTGCGATGGTTACTCATAAAGATGTCATTTGTATGTAATTCCCAAGACGATCGTAGCAATGTGAATGTCCTGACGTTTCACTTTTCTATAGTTCATAGTGGGTGGATAGGCAGATAGGTTGTATTTTTCGATTAACCAACACATTCTAATAAGAGATCTTGCATTTACCATGGACGACTTATGATGATTGCTTAGGAAATAATTTATTCTTAGGAAGCCTTCTACATAAATATCTACCTATCTATAGATGATAAATATTATTAAATATTTTTATTCAACTCAATTCCTTATTACATTATTGTTCATTCATCATTCATCCATCATTATTATAATAAAATATAATAATATATACCTTACAGACTAATATACATATTTTTATACAAAGGTTGTTCATATAAGTTAGTATTCTTCCTTGCATTATAATTTGATTATTACAACTAGGCCTACTACCAGATTAGTCTTTCCCACTGTAAGACCTTTTTTTACCATATTCTTGCATTTGAAAAAGAATAAAAAAAACACAATTTAACATTACAATTTTAAATAATCAATTTACAATTTGTAGGTTTCCTATAGGAAGTAGAGTCTCGATCGAAAAAGTTGTGCTTTTCTTTAGCGACTGAAGTCAATATATTTTGATCGTTTAATATTGGAATATCTTTAAAGGGCTCTTCTAGTCCCAAAACGCTATGCATTATATTAAAAACATTATCCAAAGCATTTTTTTGATACTCGAAAGATAGATAGAGTTTCATATTTTCACCATTACCATTCGAGGGAAACCTTTCTTCGGGTATATCGTTTGTTAAATTGGCTATATAATTGACAACTTCTAGTTCGGCTTCGTAAGCTTCTCGTGCCATTTCAATAAAGACATCAAGGCGTGTTTTAATCAAGGGGGCGTATGTCTTCAAGATGTGCACGGCAAAATCGCGATGAAGAGTTTCATCGGCAATAATGAAATCATTTAGAAGTACGATGGATTCCATTAAATTGAATTTTCGTAATATATTTATAGCACTGAAAGCACAAGAAAACCACAATTGTTCCATTATCAAAGATACCATAATTCCAACTGAAAATGGATACTCTGATTTTCCCCATTTTTCAACCCATTCGATTTTAGTCAATAAAGGAGGAATTTGGGGTAATGTCTCCAATAATTCTGCAGCTTCATCCGGATCGGGAAATAAGTCTCGAACAATAGATCCATACTCGAACAATAGCTTTGAGCGTGGACGACTTCATTTGCGCTCTGAGTACTGTAAAATCCTGAAATTTCAGGACATTCTACTTCATTGGTTATACTCTGTAATACGTCCAATACTACTCTATCGCCAAGAGCAAAAAATGCAAAAAATTGTTTATAGACATCTTGAATTTTTGGATCAATGTTTCGGGTCCAATCTCCCAGACTTCGCGGCAAATCCAATTCATTGGCCATCCAATGGCTTTTTTGAAGGTTCATGGTAAATTCAAAAGCAGTCTCATCGAACGCCATCATCGGAGATGTCGGATAATAAGTGGCTCAAGCACGGGTTCCTCTTATTATCTCAATATCCTTGACCATATTTTTGATAATATCCATTGTTCGTTTACGCGCTAAATCTTTTCTTTTTTTCGCAATCACGCTTTTTAGCCATAATCTCAGTACATATGTTTTAATCCATAGGCAATGGATCATGGCAAATATCAAAAAATACATGTAATATATATAGGGAGTCATAAAAGAAATTCCATGAGATAGAGTAAAAATTGCCGATAATATTGAAATCCACCATCCCGCTGTCGCAAACATGATTGATTATTATTTAAATATTTTTATTTATTATTATATTAAGTAAATATTTTTATTGATTTTTTAATTTATTATTATTTATTATAAATAATGGAGACTAGTACAAAATTAAATTTATTCCTGTATCTAGTCGTAGTCGGGATGATTATGGCGGTGCGTACAAAAGGGGCGACTTATATATCAAAAAGCGCCACTACTACAGCCACAATCTTATCTGGCGGCTCCAAATATTATGTGGCCTCTTTGATGAATCATTTAAAGCGTACATTAAATGAAGCCATTGGTAATTTTAAAATTTCTTAACTTAGTTTACATCCGCACGTGACATAATGATAGTCTAATCTTCAAATCCGCTATCGGAATCATTGGATTGATCATCGGAGCTCATCGGTATCACTTCATATACTATAATATTATATTCTTTTTTTGGCGGTAAACGGAACCATTTCCTTAAAATTACAGGTAAATGAATTTGATTATCTATAGAACATCCCATATTCTCCATTATCATGGTTTGGGGGTGATCAAAAGTTGTCGTGAATTTTATCCAATAATCTCCATCGGAGCAATTCGGAATGTAGATTCGTTCGAAAACCTCTCTAATCGGATAAGAATATCTCAACTCCATAAGATCTAGGCCTCGTTGGTAGTACACGTTTAATAGCATAATCTTATCTATTAAAAATCTGTTTTCACTCGTAAAAATGTTTCTTGAGGACATATCCCGGTTAATTCTAGAGCCAATGTACATTTTTTTTCCAATTCTATAAAATATTTTTCCAATTCTATTGGTGGCGGTTTATATGAGTCCACTTGTTGCAGATCAAAAAACAAGGTCGGAGGTCTCAATTGTAATTGTTCGATTAAATAATCTTCTAATAATTTAGGATTAGGTTTAGGTATAGCGGGTTTCGATAGATATGTCCCTATAAGTGAACTTAGAGGATTTGCCAAATGTAACGTACCCTCTATATTGTAATTGATTTTTTTCTTATTTAAACGAATCGTCAATTTAAAATAGGATCTAAACAATTGAAGCCACTGTATAAAAAACTTTAGCTCTGCGATATTTTGAATACGCGGAGAGTATTCACGAATTATCTGAATGATATCCACGGTACCGTTATGGTTGCTTATGATATCGTCAATAATTTCCGAATACATATCTGCATACAATTTTGCTTGCAATAATGGTTTGACCAATTTAATAAAAGAAATTTCAATACAAGTATTGTCATTAACCCCCTCCAATAATTGCCCAAGTTCTTTTACTGATTGAGTAATTATCGTTTCAGGTTCGACGGGGCGTCTTCGAATAGGCTCCATGAAAATGAGTTGTCTTATGTCTATAGAGGATGAAATGAAATCGCATTTTTTTTTCACTCAATAGTATCAGGATATTATGCGAATTGGTTCTGGAGTACGGTGCCGTCCCCTTGCCCTCGAAGAGTAATAATATTCTATTTATGATCGAAGAACAAAACATTACCGAAAGAATATTATTACGAAAAACTGGTTGCTTAATATGGAAAAAAAAGGAGCTTAAGAAACGTTACGTTAAAACTACTGATTCTAGTTGCTCGGTTCCAAAGTGTCATTCCTATAGAGAAGAGCCGGCAAGAAACTCCATAGGTTACTCTTTTAAAAAAAAGGTTAACATCGTTGTTAAGATTACATTGATTTAAAATATGCGACAACAACGTAAACAGCAGAATGTTTAGATTAATGTAAACTAAGACATCCAAAATGGAGGAGAAAATAGAATCGAACATTCAACTAAATTTACGTTGTCGTCACATTAACAAGGGATGAACATATTAAAAATAAAGAAAAATATAAAAATATAGAAAGAAAAAAATATACTTTACATACAATCCATATGTAATCCTAATAAAATCCCTAACAGAAATTTCAAGGCATGTCAAGAGCCTTCTTTGAATAGAGGCTATGGGGGCAGCTAACTGAAGTAAATAAGCTAAAACAATATTATTAGCAGACCGCCAGGGAGGCCACATATGCAGATGATCTAATTCCACGCGTGCTTATCCTCTACGTAGTCCTTGACTGCATAATACGCCTTCTCTATTAGTTTAGATTTAATGCACGTCTTAAACTTCTTATTAGAAGAAACTCGTTATTTCTTCCGGTAATTTATTGTAAAATCGAATTGAATTTCCTAGAAAAGATTTAGTATTTGTTTTAGTTAGTCTAAATCTTGGCACTACTAGTTTATTTTTGTTCCTAGTATTTAAATTGTGGTGATCACTATTAACACTAAAACTCTGTATATTTTTACGTATTTACATTATATTTTCTAATATATAGAGAGCTGGCAAAGTTAGAATATTGATCTCCTTAAATGTATTCCTTAGCGACTCGCGAGGGCTCATGCAGTAGATTGCACGAATTGCTCGTTTTTGCAAAATAAATATAGACTCCACATACGCTGCAGAGCCCCCACAGCAGAATGCCGTATGACATTATGCTGTGAAAATACGCGTAATATACTAATTTAGCAGTGGGAACGTCTGTTAATTGCCTAATTTTCCGAACTGCAAATGCAGCGGAACTAAGCCTTTTAGATAAAGTTGTTATGTGAGTACCCCACTGTAACTTCGAGTCTATTGTAATACCCAGATATACCGTATCGTTAATAAAATCGAGTTTTTCGCCGTCAAGCATGAGACTTAAATCTGACTGAGACCGCACATTCGGAAGTGAGAATTTAAGGCATTTTGTTTTGGACGTGTTTAAAAGTAGGTTATTCGTTGAAAACCAATCAGATAATTTATCAAGGCCACCATTTAAATAACTAAGATCCTTCGTTTTCCTTTCTATTTTGAAAATAAGTGAGGTATCATCAGCAAATAAAATAATGTTAGTTAAGTCGTCCATCATATAGGGAAGATCATTAATATATGCTAAAAATAGAAAGGGGCCTAGAATTTAACCCTGAGGCACGCCATTCTTATTAAGGAACCCGACGAAGCTACTCCGTTTATGCCTACTTTTTGCTGTCTAGTTGAGAGATATGACAATACAAGTTCCGATGATTGTCCTCGTAATCCATAATGTTTTAGTTTACGAATTAGAGTATCATGATCAACGCAATCAAAAGCCTTGGAGAGATCACAAAAAATGCCGATGGCGTCCTGTGAACCCTCCCAAGCTTCTAAAATGTGAGACACTAACTTGGCCCCGGCGTCGTTGGTGGACCTTCCCCTAGTGAAACCAAATTGACGATGGTGAAAAATCTTATGTTTACGGAAATGTGACATCATCTGGTCTAGTACCATTCTTTCAAATATTTTGCTCAAAGCAGTAAGTACTGAAACTGGTCTATAATTAGATGGATCATTCTTGCAACCAGATTTAAAAAGAGGAATAATTTTACTGTGTTTCATTAAATCCGGAAAGGTGCCACAGTCAACACAGTCATTAAATATCTTTGCAAGAATCGGGGCAATAGTGTCAATTATGGATTCAATTACTCTGACAGATATGCCCCATAAATCTTCTGTGGTCTTTACTTTATTACAATTAAATGACTTCTTAACAATAGTAGGAGATACATGATTAAAATTAAAATTTGGAATACTCCTATCAACGAATTTTTTAAGCAACAGTTCTGCTCTTATGGAAGAAGAAGGAAGAGATTTCGTTACTTCCACAGGTATATTCGAAAAGAAATCTTCAAACGCTTTAGCAACTTCTGTCTTATTTGAAATGATTTTATTATTTATTTTCAAAGACAGGTCAGTATCTCTCTGTTTACTATTCCCAGTTTCAGAATTGATGATCTTCCATACTGTTTTTATTTTATTACCTGATTTATCTATACGCCTACTAATAAGTTTAGACTTGGCTGCTAAACAAACTTTTTTGAAAATTTTTGAATAGTTTCTAACATAGTTATGAAAATCAGGATTAATGTTAAAAGATTTTTTATCATAAAGACTATAAAGTGTGTCCCTACTTATTCTAATGCCTTTAGTAGCCCACTCATTAAACTGTAATTTAAAATTTATTTTAATGTCCTTTAAAGGACACATTTTCTGAAATGAATTATGTATAATTAAAAATAATTGATTAAAATCCTTATTTGGGGCTCCAGAAAATGAGTATTTATTGCAAAGATTTAAAGTAGCATTATTTTTAAATGAATTTAATACATGGTTAGTTAAGGGCCTGATTGTAATAATTTTAGTTAAAGGCAATTTACTTTTAGGTTTGATTGATACTAATTGACCCATATGGTCAGATCTTACACCAGGAATCACATTAAAGTTAAGAACCCCACCATTAGTAAAAATATTGTCTATGCAAGTAAGAGAGGTTGAAGTTATTCTAGTTGGCTCATCACTACATAGTATAAAACAAAGTCGCTTCCCGTTGTCTGTCCCTATGTATGCTTAGATCTTTAAAACTACGCAACGGATTTTGATGCGGTTTTTTTTAATAGATAGAGTGATTCAAGAGGAAGGTTTATATGTATAATACATGCATAGTATAGTAGAGGAACACGGATAATCTTAGAGATTTTCAATGTAAGGTCGTAAATGAACAAATTTTTTGTGCTTTTATTGCAAACGCTGGCTGAACCCAACGAGATAGCTCAAAATAATGTACTACAGTATTGTGAACCTTAAAAAGATCTACAAAAAAGTCCGCGATGGCATATGTCTATCTCTTGAGGATAACCCACAATAACCATTTTTATCATTTATTTATTACTTATTTACGAAAAAGCGATTTTAAGCAATACAGTATTAATCCTTATCCAATTAAGTACCTTTAATAAATTGTGCATGCAATATAGGTCAATATTGCCCTTTACAGCATGTAATTTAAATGAATATTTTCGAAGATATTGCAAATTTAAAATGTAGGTACATAGCGGTTGCGGCGATACCGGCCGGAGGGCCGCGCGGGTCCGAGGGTCGTTCCTATACCAAATAGTGCGTCTAAGGCTGTGCTTCGCCCTACAGAACTTTATGATTGTGTAGTTATATTTGGTATCAGCGTTGCACCCGTGCAAAGCCGGGGTGGGCTGCTAGTTAAAAATATAATTCAAATGAAATGACCTAAATAAAGACAACAGTTTAGATTTATCAATAGAATCAACCAAAATATTAATATTAAAGTCACCACAAATATATATTGATTTGTTATTACCCTCCTGAGTCCCGACATTTTTTTTCTAACATTGTAAATTTGACCGCATGTCCTATAAAAAAAACTATTTTGAGGTGTGGTTCAAGTCCCGAGACTTTGCGCGCTTCAAAATAGAGTTTAAAGTTCATACAACATTTTTAGCTAGAACAAACATTATTGACATTGATTTAAAGATTATTTTGGCATAAAAATAATTCTGTGCTATTTGTTCGTTTTATAGGCCATTGGGTTATAATGCATATCATGCCGGGGTAGAATATGTCCGTTACAAAGGAATCTCGGACTTACAGTGAGAAAATGTTTATAAATAATATCAAATAAAAACACATTTTTGCAATCAAAATAATAAACTTTATTAAAAAAATAATATTAAAAATCTAGAAACATGTTATAAAATCACGAAACTCAAGTCTTACTTCTATCAGTCTTAATTATTATCAAAGTTATTATGAATTCTAGTACAATTAAAGAACATCAGAAATATGAAATAGCTTAAAGCAATTTCGTTTTGCTGTTAAACAAAGCGACAGATTACAGCCTGAACATTTTACTGATGTTTTTTTTGAACATACTCCATTCCTACAACGACTCTGAGTTGTTAACATCTCCGGGCATACTGCTATTAATCTGTCAGTTAAATCTACTCCGCCCATATTACTATTGTACTCCTTTATAACTTCAGGACGTGAAACAAATAAATATTGTCTTGTTGATCTGTTGTATCTTCTACAGTCATCCAAATTTTCGGCAGCATGAATAGTGGACAGCAGTAACACAGATTTATTGTCCATCCATTTAGTGAATGCGATCTCCCCATCATTTCGGACTAATACGTCAGAACTCCCTCTTCCTTTCCTCATTAAAGTTTTATCATCGTCTATTTTATTGATAACTTCTTTTGGAACGCGGTTTTTCATTATAGTTCCAGTACATTTTAAGCCTCTTTTAGCAAGTTCGTCTGCCAGTCTAACTGTAGTAAAATATCTATCAAAATATATCAAATGACCAGGCACTAAAGATTCAGTCAGTTTAAGTACTACGTTTTCACCTAAATGAAATTGGATATCATATGCAAAAGTCTCTTTTCCTTGGTAAATAATTAAATCGCAAACAAGACCATTTGGGTTGGCCAAAACAAAAGCTTTCATACCAGTCGGGTTGGGCTTGCCAGGGCAATACTGTCGTATTGGACAGGCCCCAGTAAATGGAATGATCATTTCATCTATTGAAATTTTCTGCTACCTCTCTTGTGCTTTGCAGCCTTGGAGAATTCTATCTAATAGAGGACGAACTTTCCAAAGTTTGTCCTGTTTCCTCATATCTATAGTTATGCCATTATCAAAAACTACCTTCATTGAATTTCTTAACAAAAAATACCTGTCACGCGTCATAGCTTGTGTAATCATAGGTAAAGCATATTTTTGATTCCAGTAAATCCTGATTTGAGACAGTGGTAAGCACGCCATATATAGTGTTATTCCAAAATGAATATAACAGTCTTCCCTAGTTAAATTAATACGGATAATAATTTTGTGTTCACCAAAAATCTAAAGGTACATCTATGTATGCATTTCTAAAATATGGATCTTAAACCCGTTTAATTGTTTCACTATAATTAAACTACTCGGCCAACAAAATATGTTACTCCAAACAAATTCCAAATTAACACCAAGATATAACACTTTTTTATTGTAGTGCGCTGCAAATATTCTATTGTAACAATAACTATTATATTCTTCCTCGAAAAATACTGATCGTGCACCAAATATTCCTGATTGTTACACAAAATATTTAGTATGCATCCTAGTACCGTATACCCATTTAAAACGGATTTGTACAACTTTTATGTTACTTAAATAAATATAATTGAAGAACAAATAATGCATTTCGTAAAACATTACTTCTAAGACTTATATTTATTTTACTGAAAATTGTTTTTTGAAAATGGCGATGGCAGGCGGGGCGGTTCGTTGAGTGAGATAGAGATATTGCAGGATCATAGGAGAAAGCGAGACGTTAGATACACGTGCGACGTTACCGGCATGCTTCTAGTGTTTGTTAATTTACTATTATCCTGTGCGCGGCGAAGAGATTCTGATTTATTGTTTTAAATGTGGGATCTTTAAACAACAATAGAATCGACTTAGTAGAGAACCGACATATTCCCAGAAATCCATTGCCTGGTTAGGTTCGACTTTGTGACAGAGATCAATAGGTTAGGTTAGGTTAGATATTATGATCTTGCAACAGAGCGAGCGAAGCGAGCGACAACGTTTGATATTCAAAATTTTGTGTTTATAGTTGATTTTCGAAGCTTTAATTAAATAAATATAATAATAAAATCTTATCTAGTCGAAGGTTCAGCAACCAATAATGTTCCAAACGGGCAAAGTTGGGAGACATTCGATGAATTCCAGAAATTTGCCTTTACTCACTGGACAGTTGTCTTGCCTTCCCAAAATAGTGACTGGGTAAAGGGTCAACGTAACTGCCCCGAGTTTTTAAAAAATTATAAATATAAACATGTTACTGGACTTGCGATCAGGCTGAAATACATAACACCTCCAGTAGAAGCCAAAAACATAACCATCGGGCAAAAACGAAAACGTGGGCGTCCTACAAAGGCAAAGTGCGCTTTATTGGTGCAATAATTTAAAGAAGTACTGCAGAGATTGAGTGGACTGATAATGTGAACATTGTAGGAGTAAAGACTTTGTTTAACATTTTGAATTATTATGGTGCGCACTGATTAGTATTAAAAAATCATTTTTAGTAAGCATTACATTTTATAATGTGTTCATTTTTTATTAATAAAGCTACATCGGACATTAATTGGTGTTTGATTCAAATAAATTTTGCAGTACATTATCTGAAGTAAAACTAAAAAAATAAATGCTTGTTTTTAAAATTAGGTGTATTACTATTTTTACTAATTTGCAACAGTTGTTAAATAGATGCTCGTTATGACATATTTTAATGAACATATTTTGGTGCACATTCAGTATATTTGGTGGAACACAGACAAAATTAGGTAAATGAAATGGGAATAAATTGAAGTACTTTTAAATACCATCCAATTAATACTTCTGCCAGTTTTTTCAATTGAAGTCTGATTAGTCTTTTGAACAATGGTATTTATTTATTTATTTTTGTGGAACTTCTACAACTTACTCACTAGAACATACTTAAACAACAATTGACAAACAGTTTTAGGCATAGTGAGTTCGTCACTTACAGAAGTACACAGCACTCTCAGAATAATAAAATTACAAGCAAGATGGCATAGAATTTAACTTATACAGATAAAATGATTAAGTAAATTAGTAAACAATTAAATTATAAAGTACATGAATCAAAAAATTAATTAAATTAGAAATTAAATCAGATTAAAAAAAAAAAAAACATATGAGTTAAGTTAAAATCACGTTACAAATTGGCCTACAGAAATACATAAACAATAGAAGAAAATAATATTACCAATAAGAACATCAAAGAGAAAATGGAAGTGGATGCAATTGATTACCCGGTGACTGATGTCACATCGTCTTTTTTAGACTCCGTGGTAGTTAGAAGTCTCCTACGGTATTGACAGAAGGGGTTAGGTTAGGTTGGGCCCACACGCTCGCTGAGTGTGTAGCTTGGGAGGAGCAGCGCCGTGTCCTCACAAGTGAAGTAGGAGGCGATCTGTCGCTGCCGGCCGTAGTGCAGAGTATGGTCGGTAGCGCAGAGTCGTGGGACGCGGTGGTGTCCTTCTGCGAGGACGTGATGTCGCAGAAGGAGACTGCGGAACGGGAGAGGGAGATCTCGTCTCTCTTCCCCGGCCGCAGAAGGCGCACCGGGCGCAGGAGAAGGGCGGACAACGCCCTTTTCCGCCCCCCATGAATGGGTCCAGGGGCGAGGGACTTGGGGAAGTCCCCGCCCCCTAACCGCTGGACCCGAGGCGTAGGCGCGCGCGGGTGTCGGCGTGCGCGGGTGTCGGCGTGCGCCTCCGAGGCGGAGCACGGGGTAGTCTTACACCTCACTACCCCGTGCACGAGATGAGGCCCGGACAACCGGGCCAGCACCAGCGTGGGGCTGCGGAAGAATCTGGATTCCCGCGGCCCCACGTGCACGTGCGAGGAGGAGACACCGGGGGGTTTTAGCCGGTAAGAGTCCGGCATGCCCCTCCGCCTCTCCCCAGGCGGAGGAAGTCCATGAGGATTTCCCCCCGAAAAAAAAAAAAAAAAAAAAAGGTTAGGTTGGGCCGGCGCCGGGATCACACATTGTGGTCGGTGGGGCTCGGATAGCTGTCGGGTACACCATGAAGTACCTGGGATTGGTGCTCGACAGCCGGTGGAAATTCGGGCCTCACTTCCGGCGGCTAGCGCCCAAGCTGATGGGCGCGGCGGGCGCGCTTTCAACGTTGCTTCCCAACATGGGGGGCCCGAGCGCCGCCTGTAGGCGGTTGTACGTGGGAATCGTGCGGTCTATAGCCCTTTACGGGGCTCCCGTCTGGGCGTTAGACCTGACGGCCAGCACTCTCGCCATTCTGCGAAAGCCGCAGAGGGCGATGGCCGTCAGAGTCGCCCGCGGGTACCGCACGATTTCCTACGAGGCGGCTTGTGTCCTGGCCGGATCCCCGCCCTGGGACCTGGAGGCGAAAGTACTCGCGTCATTGTACCGATGGCGCGAGGAAGAGCGGGCGCGGGGCTCGACGCCGGTGCAGCGGCAGATCGAGCTGCGCCGAGGAGAGCTCCGTCAGGTCCTGGTGGCGGAATGGCGGCAAAGGCTTCTGCGCCCTGCCGCCGGCCTCGCTACCGTCGAGGCGATCCGGCCAGTACTCGACGACTGGCTCGGGAGAAGGCACGGTTCCCTGTCGTTTAGGGTGACGCAGGTGCTGTCGGGGCATGGGTGCTTCGGCAAGTACCTGTGTCGCATGGGCAGGGAGCCGGACGCTCGGTGCCACCACTGCGTCCATTGCGGGGAGGACACGGCGCAACACACGCTCGCTGAGTGTGTAGCTTGGGAGGAGCAGCGCCGTGTCCTCACAAATGAAGTAGGAGGCGATCTGTCGCTGCCGGCCGTAGTGCAGAGTATGGTTGGTAGCGCAGAGTCGTGGGACGCGGTGGTGTCCTTCTGCGAGGACGTGATGTCGCAGAAGGAGACTGCGGAACGGGAGAGGGAGATCTCGTCTCTCTTCCCCGGCCGCAGAAGGCGCACCGGGCGCAGGAGAAGGGCGGACAACGCCCTTTTCCGCCCCCCATGAATGGGTCCAGGGGCGAGGGACTTGGGGAAGTCCCCGCCCCCTAACCGCTGGACCCGAGGCGTAGGCGCGCGCGGGTGTCGGCGCGCGCCTCCGAGGCGGAGCACGGGGTAGTCTTACACCTCACTACCCCGTGCACGAGATGAGGCCCGGACAACCGGGCCAGCACCAGCGTGGGGCTGCGGAAGAATTTGGATTCCCGCGGCCCCACGTGCACGTGCGAGGAGGAGACACCGGGGGGTTTTAGCCGGTAAGATCCGGCATGCCCCTCCGCCTCTCCCCAGGCGGAGGAAGTCCATGAGGATTTCCCCCCGAAAAAAAAAAAAAAAAAGGTTAGGTTGCTGCCGGCGGCTAGCGAGGCTGAGAGTGACATGGGGGTCACCACGGAGGACCCTGGCGATGGCGGTGACAGCTGTGCCTCGCTAGGGAGCTCAAAGGCGGAGCTCAACGCCGCCAAGAGGGAGCAGCGCAAAGCCGTCGCGGCCGACGAAGTGTCGGAAATGGCCCGACGCGCACGCGAGCGACGTGCTACTCTGGCGGCGGAGGGGGGAGAGCCTTCGGCGGTGGCCTTGAGCCAGCTGGCTCTCGACGGGGTGGACTTAGTCCTGAAGGTTGCCACTAAGTCTGGCAGCCTGAAGGGCACGTTCACCCGCGGCCTAAAGGAGGCTGCCGCTGACATCCGGGAGGCGGTTGGCATCCTCCTCAGCAGGACGGCCTCTGACGAGGTCGCGAAGCTGCAGGAGGACAACAGCCGGCTCCGGCGTGACATGGAGGACCTCCGGCGGCAAGTCGCTGCGCTGAGCGAGCAGCAACAGCGACGCTCGTCTGCCGATGCCGCGCCAGTGGTGGCCCCTACTCCTGCGCAGGGTCCGGCAATCGCTCGTACCGACGATGAGGTCGAGCGCATTGTCCGGATCTGCATGCTCCAGTGCGGGAGCATGATGAATGCCCGGCTGGAGGCCATCTCTCGGCGTCTCCCACCGGAAGTCCTACGTCCGCCCCTAGCGGCTGACATACGGAGGACCGGGGAGCCGCCGAGACTCTCGCCTCAGAAGAGGAAGCCCGCGGAGAGTTCGAAAAGGCCCGCGGAGGGCGCAAAAAGGCCCGCGGAGGGAGCCCCCACGAGCGAGCCCACGACTGCCGGGTCTAAGGGTGAGACCTGGGCGAAAGTCGTGGGCCGTAAGAAGGCCCGCAAAGCCGCCAAGAAGGCCGCGGCCGCGGCACACGCCTCCAGCCGTACCGCAAATACGGTTGCGCGGCCTGTGGGGCGGACTGGGAAAGGCGGACGCAAGGGGCCGGCCGTGCATGCCGTGCATACTCCGCGCTCTGAAGCTGTGGCGCTCACGCTACAGCCCGGGGCTGCGGAGCGCGGTGTGACTTACCGGTCGGTCATTGCGGAGGCCAAGGCCAAGATCAGATTGTCGGATCTTGGTCTTCAGTCCGTCACCGTCAGGCAGGCTGCCACGGGTGCGCGGCTGTTCGAGGTGGCTGGCGCTGCAAGCGGCAGCGTGGAAAAGGCGGACGCTCTGGCCGCCAAGATGAGGGAAGTCCTCAACCCTGAGGACGTCCGGGTCTCCAGACCGGTGAAAACCGCAATGGTGCGGATCACTGATCTGGATGACTCGGTGACCTCAGAGGAGGTGGTGGCGGCCGTTGCCCGAAGCGGCGAGTGTCCGCCGGACAGTGTGCGGGTCGGCGAAATACGCGCCGATGCCACTGGACTCGGCGTGGTCTGGGTTCGGTGCCCTGTGGCATCGGCGAAGAAGATCGCCGACAGGGGCGAATTGCTGGTGGGCTGGGTTGCAGCGGGAGTAAAACTCCTGCAGCCCCGGGCTCTGCGGTGCTTCCGGTGCCTGGAAAAGGGGCACGTCCGGGCAAAGTGCACCGCCGAGGTAGACCGTAGCGATCTGTGCTATCGCTGCGGTCAGCCCGGCCACAAGGCGGCCCAGTGTTCCGCGGCCCCCAACTGCATCTTGTGTTCAGTTGCGGGGAAGCCAGCGGGACACCTAGCGGGCGGAGGGGCCTGTGGCGCGCCTGCCAGCAAGGCGCAAAAGAAAAAGAAGGGGGGCTCTAAGCCTGCCGGGGAAACCTCGCCTCCCCCGCAGGCTAGTAGCTCCGCGGCCGACTCCCGGCACAGGACTGTTGCCGAGGGAATGGAGTGTCAGTAATGGCACAAAAACATTTCCTCCAGGGCAACATCAACCACTGTGCCAGAGCTCAGGATCTTTTGCTCCAGAGCATGGCAGAGTGGTCGATTGACGTGGCTGTGGTCGCCGAGCCGTACCTCATCCCCGCCCGTGAAAACTGGCTGGGGTGCGCTGACGGTTTGGTGGCCATTATTGGCGGGACTCTGATCGACCCGTCTAGGGGCCGTGGCTGGGTTGCTGCGGTCTCGGGCGGTATCGTCATTGTGGGGGCGTACTTCTCCCCCAACAAGAGTCTCGCCGACTTTGAGGGTTTCCTTGTCGAGTTGGGCGCCGTCGTAGGCCGCTACCACCCTCGTCCCGTTCTTGTGCTCGGGGATCTCAACGCCAAGTCATCGGCGTGGGGATCTCCGGTCACTGACCTTCGGGGCGAGGTGCTGGAGGAGTGGGCGGTTGCGACAGGCCTGGTCGTCCTGAATCGGGGTTCGGAATTTACGTGCGTGCGACGGCGGGGCGGGTCGATAGGTAGTGGAAGTTTCGTTCGCTAGCCCCTCTGTCGCCGGCCGGGTCCGCGACTGGCGTGTCGCTGTGGAGGTGGAGACGCTATCGGACCACCGGTATATCCGGTTCGACGTCTCTGCCCAGACCACGGGCGGCCGCCATCCAACAGCCCCGATCAACGACGGCCCGCGTTGGGCGCTTAAGCGCATCGACAGGGAACTACTCGAGGAAGCAGCCTTAGTCCAGTCCTGGACCTGGGAGTCGGCGACGGACGGCCCCGTCGACGTCGAGGCGGTGGCGCTGCGGTTTCGCGGGGCGATGACGCAGATCTGCGACGCGTCCATGCCCCGTGTCCGCCAACAGTCCGCAAGGCGCCGGGTGTACTGGTGGACCGCTGAGATCGCGCAATTGCGCGTGGCGTGCGTTGCGGCCCGCCGCCGGTACACCCGATACCGCAGACGGCGTCGACGGGATTCCGCCGAGGAGGACGCGCTGTATGAGGTGTACCGCGCGTCCAAGGAGACTCTGTGGCTGGCCATCGGCGACTCAAAGTCGCGTGCCAGGGAGGAGCTGCTGGGGTCCCTAGATCGGGACCCGTGGGGGCGTCCCTACCGCTGGGTAAGGGGCAAGTTGCGTCCCTGGGCGCCCCCACTGACGCAGACCATGCAGCCCCAGCTGCTGGAGGTGGTGGTGGAGACCCTCTTCCCTGTGCGAGTGGGACATGTTCCCCCGCCGATGGTCGGTGGGGCTCGGATAGCTGTCGGGTACACCATGAAGTACCTGGGATTGGTGCTCGACAGCCGATGGGGATTCGGGCCTCACTTCCGGCGGCTGGCGCCCAAGCTGATGGGCGCGGCGGGCGCGCTTTCAACGTTGCTTCCCAACATGGGGGGCCCGAGCGCCGCCTGTAGGCGGTTGTACGTGGGAATCGTGCGGTCCATAGCCCTTTACGGGGCTCCTGTGTGGGCGCTGGACATGACGGCCAGCACTCTCGCCATTCTGCGCAAGCCGCAGAGGGCGATGGCCGTCAGAGTCGCCCGCGGGTACCGCACGATTTCCTACGAGGCGGCTTGTGTCCTGGCCGGATCCCCGCCCTGGGACCTGGAGGCGAAAGTACTCGCGTCATTATACCGATGGCGCGAGGAAGAGCGGGCGCGGGGCTCGACGCCGGTGCAGCGACAGATCGAGCTGCGCCGAGGAGAGCTCCGTCAGGTCCTGGTGGCGGAATGGCGGCAAAGGCTTCTGCGCCCTGCCGCCGGCCTCGCTACCGTCGAGGCGATCCGGCCAGTACTCGACGACTGGCTCGGGAGAAGGCACGGTTCCCTGTCGTTCAGGGTGACGCAGGTGCTGTCGGGGCATGGGTGCTTCGGCAAGTACCTGTGTCGCATGGGCAGGGAGCCGGACGCTCGGTGCCACCACTGCGTCCATTGCGGGGAGGACACGGCGCAACACACGCTCGCTGAGTGTGTAGCTTGGGAGGAGCAGCGCCGTGTCCTCGCAAATGAAGTAGGAGGCGATCTGTCGCTGCCGGCCGTAGTGCGGAGTATGGTCGGTAGCGCAGAGTCGTGGGATGCGGTGGTGTCCTTCTGCGAGGACGTGATGTCGCAGAAGGAGACTGCGGAACGGGAGACGGAGATCTCGTCTCTCTTCCCCGGCCGCAGAAGGCGCACCGGGCGCAGGAGAAGGGCGGACAACGCCCTTTTCCGCCCCCCATGAATGGGTCCAGGGGCGAGGGACTTGGGGAAGTCCCCGCCCCCTAACCGCTGGACCCGAGGCGTAGGCGCGCGCGGGTGTCGGCGCGCGCCTCCGAGGCGGAGCACAGGGTAGTCTTACACCTCACTACCCCGTGCACGAGAGGAGGCCCGGACAACCGGGCCAGCACCAGCGTGGGGCTGCGGAAGAATTTGGATTCCCGCGGCCCCACGTGCACGTGCGAGGAGGAGACACCGGGGGTTTTAGCCGGTAAGAGTCCGGCATGCCCCTCCGCCTCTCCCCAGGCGGAGGAAGTCCATGAGGATTTCCCCCCGAAAAAAAAAAAAAAAAAAAAAAAAGGTTAGGTTGATATCGATGCTATTGGTTCTAAGGGCGATTTTATTATAGTTCCTCATAAGACGGTTCATGGGGGCGGTGCTACCAAGGTTAGTACGACTGGCGGTGGTGGCAAAAGTTATGGTTTCACGACTAGATCTAATAACTTTTTGTCGAGGCACCGCTATTCTCAGTTCCGCCACAAGATCAGGAGCACTCACCAAGCCGTTTACTATTTTATAAAGTAGGATTTGGTCATTTACACGTCTTCGGTGTTCGAGTGAGTACATTTTGAAATAGCTGAGTCTTTGATCATAAGAGGAATCTCGTGGACAGCTAGGACTTTTAAAACGGAGATATCTTGTGAAGCCTTTCTGGATACGTTCAATCCTTTTAACGTGGACACGATAGGTGGGGTTCCAAACTGGGGATGCATACTCTAGTAGACTTCTCACAAGAGTTTTGAAGAGCACTTTTAGGGTTGAGATGGCCTGGAAATCTCGACACATTCTTTTTATAAAACCAGTCATTTTTGCAGCTTTGGCAGTGATGATGTTGATGTGGTTTATGAATGAGAGTTTTGAGTCAAGTTGGACTCCCAAGTCACGTATCGAGTCCGTTTTCTGCAGTACCACCCCATTTATTGAGTAAGACGTTGGTAATGGACTCCGTTTCTTAGTAAAGGTTACGTGGTAGCACTTTTTCACATTGAGGGTCATCCTGTTTTGTAGGCACCAATCTTGAACCGCGTCTAGGTCAGTCTGCAGTAGTAGCACATCATAAGGTATGTTTATTTGTTTGAAGATTTTCAGGTCGTCAGCGAAAATGGAGCATTTGCTATGTTTAATTGCTAGAACTATATCATTAACGAAGATTAAAAACAGAATTGGACCCAGATGTGAACCTTGGGGGACTCCAGATGTAGAAAAATAGACCGGTGACTCATAACCCTTTACAACCACTCTTTGTTGTCTTTCTTTAAGATAGGATTTAAACCAAAGGAGTAATTGGCCAAATATGCCGAAATTTGCTAGTTTTTTTAAGAGGATTTTGTGGTCCACCTTGTCGAACGCACTGCTGAAATCAGTGTAAATTGAGTCGACCTGAGTGCGGGAGTCCATCAATGCGCCAATTTGATTCACATAGTGGACCAAATTGGTAGTCGTTGATTTACGAACACAGAAGCCATGTTGTTGGTCAACTATTTGAGCAGTAATGTGTGATGTAAGTATAGGACATACCAAGGATTCAAAAATCTTCGCGAAAACTGAGAGTAGTGAAATAGGGCGGTAGTTCTGCACGTCACTAGAATCTCCTTTTTTGTAAACCGGTACCACATTAGCAATTTTCCAATCCGTGGGAAACTGTGATGCCGTAATCGAGTAATTAAATATTAATTTAAGTGGTAAAGCCAGACTCGACGCTCACTTCTTTATAAATACTGGTGGCAAACCGTCTGGCCCTGCCCCTTTGCAGATGTTTAGTTTTTTTAGGGCTTTGAGGACATCACGTTCTGTGAAGACAACTTTACCTAGTTCACACTGATGATACTCTAGACCCATTCCAACTACGGTCGGTGAACCGGTCGAAGAAGTAAAGTTAGAGGAAAAATGCTCAGCAAAGAGGTTGCAAACATCCACTCCAGTGGATGCTGTTTTATTTCCCAGACACATTTCCGAAGGGATGTCGTTAGCTTTAGCCTTTTTCGCTTTGACGAATGACCAAAAGACTTTAGGATTGTGTCTTATACTCTTTTCAGTGAAAGACATATAGTCTCTGTAACAATTTTTTATCATGACTTTAGCCCTACTCTCTAGTAGTCTATACTCTAAGTAATCCCTTGGGTTTTTGTATGTTTTGTACCGTGATCTGAGTTTTTCTTTTTCGTTTAGGAGTCTGATGAGAGGACTAGAGAACCAGCAGGGAAACTTATCACTCAATCTTCTTGATTTAGGAACGTGCTCGCGAACTACATCCCCGAGGTGCCTATACAGCTCTGCGACCATAGCATCGACATCGCGTTTCTCTGAGAAAATTTGTCTCCAGTCACGGTCACTAATCTTAGAATTGATGATTGTGTAGTTAGCTCTTTTAAAGTTAAATCTAACTGGATAATTACTCTTTAATATAGCGGGAGACGTGTTTCTTAATCATATTTCAAGAGGTGGGTGATAGACGTCTACTATTGATAGAGGGTTATTGCATACACTAACAATTCCTCCAAAGAAGTTACAAAATACTAGGTCAAGGGTTTTTGAAAACAATTTTTAACCGAGTTAATTTGCTCCATGTTACATAACGACATAAAGTCCATCAGTGAGTAACCCAAAGAGTTAGCATAGTTATAAGCAGTGGTACTAGATGTGTGACAATGGGCATTGTCTGATTCCCAGTCAATAAAACTTAGATTGAAGTCACCAGCTATTAGGGTTTCGTCGCCAGTGGAATCGATGACCGAGGAGACCCTGTCTAGAAACGTGTCTAGCGTATACTGAAGAACTGGTGGAGGAAGATAAACTGCGCAGATATTTAAGTTTTGGCATTTTTTCCCTTTGACAGCCTTAAGCCTGACCCATAGGTTTTCTGTATCAGTTTCCCATTGTGACATACGAGCAGAGTCTATCGACTTCAAAACAGCAATCACTACACATCCTCCTCGCTTGCCTCTATTGGCGGTTGATACTCTATCCCTACGATAAATGTTGTACCTGGTGTCAAATATTTCACCGTCGCTTATACCATCATCTAACCAAGTCTCAGTGCCAATGATGACGTCGTAGTTGCTCAGTCTTGTGGATAATTCGATGGTGTTCAATTTTGTTTTCATACCTCTAAAGTTCTGGTAGTAAACGTTGAATTATACGTACTTATATACGGTATTATGGCATGTTTTTTTTTTTCTTAAGAGATCTTCAAAGCTGTGCCACTGCGTCTAGGCTTCTCATATGCTTGGCTTGCTCTCCATCGGCTTTCCTTATTAGAACTTTGCCGTCGCGCACCCACACGTATTTATACCCCTTTGCAGTAGCCTCTTTTCTAGCAGCCGCGTGGATTTTTTTGTTAAGGGGAGACAAATGTTCCGACACAAAAATAGGCTTGATAGGACCGCCATACCCAAGGTGTTTCGAGTTAAGTTTTTCTGTGTTATGTGTCTTGTTAAACTTCATAACCGACGTTAATATTACGTCTCGCGTTAGGGTGGAACGGAGCTTAACAACAACCGCTCTAGGATTATTATTAGTGGGGTCTAGTTTTCGTACTCGTACGACTGATAGTATGTCTTCTTCTTTGATTGCATTTCCTACCGCGTTTCCAATCTGTAAGACCGTTTTCACTAAGTTTTCCGATTTGTTTTCCGGCACGCCATTAATTTCAATATTTTGTTGACGTGAGTGCTGCTCAATTAAATTAACTCGCGCAGATAGGTCGGATACCAACTGCTTGAGGGATTCGTTCTCTTTGCTGAGGCATTTGTTACTTTCTGTGCAATAATCGAGTTCAGTCTTTATACGGTCATAATCGTCACTTATGAACTGGACAGAATTTTTGAGCGCCTGGAATAATTCTTTAATCTCGTTAAACTCCACTGCAAAACAGTCCCTTATAGTTGTTGAGATCTCTGAGGATATAACGGCGCGAATCTCTTGGCGGATGGTGTCAACAAGCTCGGAAGACATGGGTTGGTCGTGGTCAATGCTGGTCGTGGTCCCAGAAGAGTTATTCGGACGTGGACGCTTGTACCGAACAGAAACATTGTCGGCCTCAGCTGAGTTGGTCGGGGAATGTATCACACCGGGCTCGGACTGAACATTACTTAAGTTTGTAGTTACTTTTTGATTAGGTGGACTGCGCTGGACGCGAGGCATGCTGAGTAGTGGTTTAGATTTGCGCCAACAAAGTTCGTATAATAGTCCACAGGAAAAAACAAAAATGCAAAAAGATAAAAAGTAGATCTCGCGCGGGCTGGATTCGAACCCACGACTCTGGGAGATGCACCGCTGCACTGCCGTGTTAACACGCCGCGCCACTCGAACGTTGAAAATACTGGCGAAATTAGCTATTGCAATGATGAATAATGTCTTGAGAGGCGCACGTAACGTGCCAACTAATGAGGTCCAAAGGTCAGTCTTTTGTTATACTCGAAGCGGTCGAGATAAGGAATTCGAATTTTAACAGTTTTGCTTAGCACTTTTATCGATTTGCCACTAAAACAATAACACTTGGTGCTTTTTTTTTTAACACAATGACAGTTCATAATTCACCGATTGTTTTGGTATAACTTTGTAGCAGGAGTAGTCACTTTTTACCACTTTTATTTGATAATAATGCCAGAGCTTACAAATACACGTATGACTTGCTTGATAGACAGACGGTAGATGTATCAATCAAATTGTCGTCAATATACTCGTTAAGGTATTTCATTAAATCTTCGGAGTTTACATTATTAGATGGATAAGAAGGCTCTTGCAAATGTGGCATTGACTTAAAAAAACTCCGTCTCCCCCAAAGTTCTTCATTTTCTGGAGTAACTGGAAATCTTTGGGCCCTGCCGCCTCGAGTACGTATTCTACCTCGTGAACGACAACCACCTGTATGAAAATAAATATTTAAGAAATCGAAGAAATATTTATACCAAAAATTTAAATTAGTAAAATACTATACATACCTCTAGTACGCGCTCCTCTCAGGCTAGTTGCTATCTGTACTGGTTGCGGTGTGGCTTCTGGTTCGGTTTCAGATTCTGACGTTGTACTAAAAAGGTGGTCTAAATCTTCTGGGATGGCTTCGGCTGTATCCAAATCCTCATCTTCGAAGTCAGATTCGTTTAGAATAGTTTCCAATTGTTCCTCTGTCAATTCTAAATAGGAAAAGAACAAATCAATGTAATTTTATAGGAAATTCGGGATAAAAAGTAACCTATGTGGTATTCAGAAACATAAGCTATAATACTACAAAGTTTTACCAAATTCGTTTTTGTGATTTTAATGTGAGTGAGTAACAACATCCAAACATCCAAAATTTACATTTATAGTATTAGTATAAATAAATGCCGAATATCCTTTTTCGCGTACAAATTGAATATGCCTAACTATATAGTTAAAACCGAAAGTACTTTAAAAAGAACATACTGATGTTTGGCTAATTATTCACTCCAGACTATTAAGTTTTGATAAAACTTTAACTGAATGTTAAAGTTTTATCAAAACTTACCTACCTATAGACCGTAACCATATCTCAATGAGAAATAAAAAGTTAATACATTTTATAAACAATTAACACGAAAAAACAAGTTTTTGTTTACCTGTTGTTCGTTGGTGCTCCATTTTCAATCTTGTACACTGGCCGAAAGAAGAAATATCTGTTCTTTGATTGGCTTATCCAATATTAAATTATTTAATCTGTCAATTTTGTCATTGACATTTACGTTTGTGTGTTTCGGCGCCGAATTTAAAACGAAAATTTAATTTGTGTGTTAGAAGGTACGTGCGGTCATCATACGACAGTACTGAGAAAAATGTCGGGACTTCAACATGTCGGACAAATTGTTCTCTATAAAGGATGCTAGGACTTAGGAGGTTACTACATAATTTACTAAGTATTTCCTCCATAATATTTAAAAAAGTGAATAAGTGAGACGCGGGAGGTCTGTGTATTAAAATAGGCAGCATAAATTGATTAAAATAGGCAACTGTAATAAAATACTTTTTTTATACATATAATATATATCGGCGCAAGCACAATAGTTCATACAAAATAGCTAGAATAATTAAGTTTAATCATTTGATTGTTCTAAATTTAGTTTAAAAACCATAAGTTGATTACTTTAGAGTTTATTACTATGTAAAATTAATGTTGTCATTGTAATTGCAATACTTAACCTAAAAACTTATAAACACGTGCGCGTGCGCCGAACCATATAAAAGCGGCCGCACTGTGGACGATCGGTTGAGTCAAACTCGGATCGTCGTACAGTACGGACCTCTCTTGGACGTCGTTACGCTGCTCGTTGAATAAACGAAGTTTTATAAAGTAGTTTTATAAAGTAGTATCTGAAGTTTGCCTGAAAACACCCATAATGAGTGATCGTCATGAAGACAACAATTGTGACGTCAGCAATGCTGACGTCACACTTTTTAAAAACACTTCGGGGGTACCTCCTCCGTCATCAGAAGTGGGATGGCAAGAAGCTCTTACCCAAGCCGCTGCCTCATCAGCTCTTCCACCTGATCAACTGGAACAAATCAACATCCAGCAGCGAGGGCCTATTTTGGCTACCAATACACCATTGGAAGCTGCACCGCAATCATGATCACTAGCGTATCCTTACCATGGAATGCAGTTGGGAGGGATGCCACCACAATTCCTAATGCAAATGATGGAGACGATGCAGAAAATGTCGGAGCGCTTATGTGCTCCCCCTACCAAAACAGCAGCGTCGTATTCTCTCACGTACCCGATCATCGACTTAAACGAATGCAAACTCAACAAAACCGATTCATGCGTAGAGCCACAGGCGCTCCAGGTTACGTGCGCAACTGACAGTTGCACTGTGACTTAAAGCTGCCAACAATCAAGCAGTTCATGAAACGCGCCGTGATCCGATTTTTCGACTCCTCCGAAACCCACCGTAACCCGCTTATCGTAGCGGCCGCGCGATACGTACCTTCCGTAATATCTAAGATTAAACGCCCCAGACATACTCTCTCCTACCCCGACGATAAAACAACGCTTCTCCAAGAAGCATTCGTTTTAGCTAGCAGTAGCAATACAAAACACAAACGCCGTATATTACGCACTCGCCGGCGAGTTCCGTCGCGTATTAAAAATAATAGAACGTAAATGTTTTCCCCCCGTCCCTAAAAGAAGCTGGCCGGAGCCGGCCAAATTTAGATCCAGCCATCCCTTGTTGTTTTATAATAATATTAATAATAATGTTGTGGGAAAATTCACACACGGTTATCTGATCCCAAGCTAAGCAGAGCTTGTGTTATGGTAACCAGACAACTGATAAACATACTTATATATTTATAAATACATACATATTATAGATAAATTACACCCAGACGCAGTCCAAATGATCGTGCTAGTCACACAAACATTTATCCTGGATGGGAATCGAACCCACGACCTCCGGTATAGCAGTCAGGGTCACTAACCACTAGAGCAACAGGCCCGTCAACCACGTTTTGCTTTATTAAGATTGTTAGCAACGCACTAAGTCGAGGTCCGAACCCCGCAGGGGATGCCCTAAGTGGACGTTGCTGGCATAGTTAGTTTTTCCTATTGCTCTGTCTGGAGGCCTTAAGTTCCTCGCCAAAAGCCCGATGAAGCAGTCAAAGCCTGCGCTCAGGCTAACTGCAAAGATCTCTACCAAAAAAAAAAAAGAGTTCTCTTATAAGTTATATTTTATTTTATACTTGGTTACTTATGTAGAATACAACAAGTAGGTTTAAAAGTACTGTCTGTTATAGAACAACCTATTTTGTATCATATACTAAGTAGGCAGTAACAATTTACCGATGCCGAGTGGTTTGGAAATAAACGAGGTATAAGATTTAAGTGGACTGTATTTTTGGAGGATGGCTGATTATCGCCAAGAGGTGAGCGAGCGATGTAGGTCTATGGGAAAAAGCACGCATACCTGGCTCTCCAGCGTTGGGCAGTCCAAGATGGCGGGCGGCGTTCTTCCCGATGCGATCACAAAACTGTCACGTCCACACCCGCGGGCGGATTATCACAAAAGTTCGCTATCCGGCAGCAGCAGTAAGGAGGCGATGCAGCACAGGAGCGACACGGGCGCGATATCGTGTGTCTCCTCTCGGCGATTCGTTTATTTCCAGTGGTTTGCGAAAGCGCGTACGTGCGTTACGCGCCAGGCGTGCGAAAGGATTGGTGAGGAAGCGGCGGGGTTCACATCGCTCATTCCAAAAGTGGTCAAATGAATGAATGGAACTAATATTGCGAAATATGGATGAGACAACTAGTAGTCCGTCTTAAACAGATAGATGGCGCTACCATTTCCCCCCGGCCTTAAAGGGTTGCCTTTAAAAGAAATATAATAATAATAATCTAGATATGTAAGGTGTACTACCGCATAACCTATACACAGTCTAAGACAGCGAGCGTTAAAATATTTTAAATTAATTGCGTTAACAAAGCGGAACAAATTATAATTGAATTACACACTAAATACCTAAACTAAGAAAGAGATCCAACTTCAGGTAGATCTTACTGAGTCGGTAGCGGACAGAGACGTACAACAGGGCGCACGTAGCTACCCTTAGCGGTTTTTACAGTAACGACGCGGGTTGTGCCGTCCTTCGCGGTATGTAACTTCTCAACAATGCCCAGTGGCCATGAAAGCGGTGCTGAATTATCATTTATAATAATTACCAACGTACCCTCCTGTATAGGGGATGCAGGACTATTCCATTTAGATCTAGCCTGAAGTTGGTGAAGATATTCTGAGCGCCAGCGCCGCCAAAACGACTGTACGAGGTTGTCAAGAAGAGTATGTCTCTGAAGCAAGCTAGAAGAGTCTGCTTCAGGCGCGGGAAGAGACGACAATGGCACAGTATTTAAAAAATGCGCGGGAGTTAAGGCGGATGGTTCACCAGGGTCACTACTGAGTGCTGTGAGCGGGCGCGAGTAAACAAGTGCCTCGATTTGCACGAGGACAGTTAAAAGCTCTTCGTAAGAAAGGATTTGTTGACCTATGACTCTGAAGAGATGCGTTTTAATTACTTTGACCATGCTTTCCCAACATCCGCCAAAATGTGGTGAAGCAGGCGGAATAAACTTCCAATCAATGCGATTGGCGACAAAGGTCTGCCAGCGGTGCGGAGAAGAATTAATCCAAGCGAGCACTACTTTGGAGTCTGAAAATGCATATATCTTATTGATGGAGTGATGGGGCGCAATTGTGTCTTGAACTTTGCGAAGCAACCGAGACAGCAACAGAGCCGCGCACAACTCCAGTCTCGCAACCGAAATGGTTTTGACAGGCGAGACCATAGACTTGGCACAAACTACCTGCACAGAGTGGTTAGATCCAATGCGGACTTGCAAATATTTGACTCCGCCATAAGCGCGTTCACTGGCGTCAGCGAAACCTATTAAGTTAACAAAACATCCATCTACTAAACCTAGATGGCGCGGCACAATTAATTTATTGAGTGCGGGAAGCTCAGCACAAAACTGTTTCCAAGCAGCGACAATATGGTCGGGAGGAGTGTCATCCCAATCACATTTTGCTAACCAAAGCTCTTTGATCAAGAGCTTGGCATACAAAATGGTAGGAGCCACAAAACCCATTATGTCCCATAATCGAGCCACTGTGGATAGCATTGCGCGTTTGGTACACTTATCACCTGGTGATAAGATGTCAAAGCGGAAGTTATCACAATGTCTGTCCCAGCGTAAACCAAGAACCTTGTGATGTGCGGACCTCTCGAACTCAATGTCCGGAGAAGCTTTATGCGAATCAGGTATGTGCGCGAGAACCTCTTTGGAATTGCTTGTCCATTTGACAAGGTCAAATTGGCCTCGTTTGAAAAGCTGAATAAGCTCTTCACAAAGCGAAACTGCTTGCGGAGCGGATGCGACACTACAGACAATGTCGTCCATGTATAAAGCGGAAGCAGCAACAGCGGCTGCAGCGGGAAAGTTGTCGCCTTCATCATCGATCAACTGGCGGACAACTCGTAACGCGTGATATGGACTAGACTTAAGTCCAAAACAAACGCGATTAAATTGATACACGGTTAAAGGCTCACTATTGTCAAAACGATATAAAATTCGTTGAAATCTACGGTCGGATTCGCGAATGCCGATATTGAGAAACATTTGTCTACAATCAGCTGAAAGTGCAATTTTGAAAAGGCGGAATTTAATTAAGATGTTAAATAAATCACCCTGTAGATCAGGACCGGCATGCAAAATGTCATTGATCGACTGACCCGATGTAGTTCGGCAACTAGCATCTAAAACCACACGAAGTTTAGTGGAGGTCTTATCTTCGCGAACCACGCCGTGATGCGGAATATAATACGCGGGAAGAGAATTGCCCTCGTCGTTTACAACTGGGCTTAAAAAACCTTTATTTATGTAATCACGCATGACGTCATTATAAGCACCGCGTAATTTAAGCGACGCATCGAGTTTACGTTCTAAACAGTATAAGCGCCTAAGTGCAGCAGCGTGCGAGTCGCCTAAAGAATACGGGTCGCCACAGAACGGCAATGCTACAACATATCTACCACTATCGTCGCGAACAGTGGTAGCGCGGAAATGTTCTTCACACTCGAGATCCTTACGGCTCAACGAGGGCGGTGCGGAGACCTCTTCAAGCTCCCAAAATCGCTTAAGAAGAGAATTAATATTATTTTCTTGAAGAACAGAACAGCAAGACGTAGTATAATGTGTATTATGCAGCGTAGGTACGGCACCCATAACTACATAGCCAAATACCGTCTCAATAGCGGGAGGTAAATTATATTGCTCACTACGTACAACATTAGGTAGTAGTAAGTGCGGAAAAACTGAAGCACCGATCAAAACATCGATATTACCCGGCTGCGCAAAGTGAGCATCAGCGAGCGGCAATGTCTCGAGGTGCGCGAGTAACGACACGTCCACGTGAGCGCTAGGCAACGTGTCCGTAATACGTTCCACAATAAGCGACGAAACGTTGAAATTAATATCATTATTGAAACGCGAATGTATTTTAATATCGACGGAACCCTTACAAGATTTTTCTGAACCACCGATCCCTTTAACTACTAAGTTAGTATTTTTAAAGTTATTCCAAAGTCCAAGACATTTAAAACAATCCGAAGTAATGAAGCTACTTTGTGATGCACTATCAAGTAAACAACGAACCACGCGCGGTGTATTGTTCACGTCATAAATAATAACTTGCGCGGTCGCTAATAATATCGTAGTAGACGCGTTACATTGACGCTCTGCTTCGCGCTGAGTATGTTTAGTGCGTGCGCACTGCCGGCGTGCGAGCGCAATGGATGTCGTACACAAAGAAACTCCGGGCTGAGACGCGGGAAGGACAGGCGCCGTGGTACGAGCGGCCTGTGCCTGCGGTACAGAGAACGAAACAGCTGGACTAGGATTTACGTTAACGTTAAGGTTACCGCGGTCAAATAACGGAGATTTTTTCTCAAAATGCAATAACGTATGATGTTGTTGATTGCATGAGCGACACTTAGTTTTACTAGAACAATCGCTTGTTTTATGCTTAATACTCAAACAATTAACACAAGCTTTATTTTCTTTAGCGTATTTAAAACGAGCAGTCGGATTTAAATTATTAAAGGCTGGACATTTAAAAAGGTGGTCGTGAACAATATTGTCGCACAGACACTTGTGTGAGTTATTTGCGGAATCCGAACATGCTACGTAAGATTGTGGGTTAGGGACCGACTTATTATTACTATTTCGCGATTTATTAAAGTTTTGTTTACTTGTATTATTATTACTAGACGAGCTAGACGAACTAGGCTGCGTATTCTGATATATTCGACACTGATCTTTAATGAATGAAAGAAAACTATTTAGGGTAGGTATTTTATTTTGACGTTCGGTCATCTCGAATGCACGAACGGTTTCCGTGTCGAACTTTTTTAATGCGAGTTGCAATAACATAAAGTCTGCAAGGTTTTCTAACTTTAGGTTTTTAAGGGAATTTACTGCGGTAACAAAGTTATCAATAAACAGTTGGAAATTCGAAACTGACGCGGGACCAGACAATTTAAGATTCAAAGCTTGATCAAAGTAAGTAGACGCGAGGATGCGAGTATCCTGATACCTATCAAGAAGTGACTGGAAAATGACCTGATAATTCTCAGCACTTGGTGTGACACCTGCGAATGTAGATTGCGCTTTCGGCGACAGCTTACCTATTAAATAGTACAACCTGTCAGCGTCCGTCAGCGAGGCGTTATCGTGCACTGTAGACTTGAAACTTGCATAAAATAATGGCCAGTTTCGTATATCGCCATCGAATGACGCGAGTTCAATCGCGGGCAGTTTCGGTACTCGGACAGCCGGTCCGGCGCTGGGCTTCGCGGACTGTCGATTATCTAACTGCGATTGTATACGTTTTATGATACAATAAAGATCTTCAAATGAGGTGTACGCCTGATAATTTGGTTTAGATTCAGGATTAATAGAAAGTAATTGTGCGTTATAAGCGTCTAATAATTTATGAAAATCGGTTCGAATATCGTCTACTGTCATACAATAACTAAGAAATGATTCTTTGTTGACATCGGAAATTTTGGCGGTTTTTGAACGCTCGTAAATGTTTTGTATGCGCTCAAATAAAACATTGCGTTTAGCTTCTAAGATAGCTAATTCATTCTCGTCAGAAGTATATTTCTTTTGTTGCGACATTTTATATTCCAAATGTAGGTAGAAGTAAATAACCTAAAATTATGCTGTAGTTTTATGTTATGCGGAAAGTAAGTACTTGTACCTAATAATAAGGCAACGACTTTAAAGGCGGTGGTAAAAGGCGCTTGAAATTATGAATTTACAAAACGACTATATACCTAGTTTATAATTATTATTGTAAGTCAGTAGGTAGCTACGTTGAGTATATTACCTACTGGGGGTGCGGGAATAACCACGTAATGGGTATATATTTATGAACTAGGAGTGCAGCTAGGTGCTACAACTACCTAGGTAGGCACTTATAAAAGATACCTACGCGAGCGGGAATACGGATATATGAATCCGGGTCGTTCGGACCAAAAAAATGGTTTGGAAATAAACGAGGTATAAGATTTAAGTGGACTGTATTTTTGGAGGATGGCTGATTATCGCCAAGAGGTGAGCGAGCGATGTAGGTCTATGGGAAAAAGCACGCATACCTGGCTCTCCAGCGTTGGGCAGTCCAAGATGGCGGGCGGCGTTCTTCCCGATGCGATCACAAAACTGTCACGTCCACACCCGCGGGCGGATTATCACAAAAGTTCGCTATCCGGCAGCAGCAGTAAGGAGGCGATGCAGCACAGGAGCGACACGGGCGCGATATCGTGTGTCTCCTCTCGGCGATTCGTTTATTTCCAGTGGTTTGCGAAAGCGCGTACGTGCGTTACGCGCCAGGCGTGCGAAAGGATTGGTGAGGAAGCGGCGGGGTTCACATCGCTCATTCCAAAAGTGGTCAAATGAATGAATGGAACTAATATTGCGAAATATGGATGAGACAACTAGTAGTCCGTCTTAAACAGATAGATGGCGCTACCACCGAGTATTATAGGTGCCGAGTGAAATTTAAATCTTCTTGTGATTATGTGTTATCACAAATACCTAGATATTGACAATACAGACAAGTTGGGTTGGAACTCGAGACTGAAGTTATAACATTATAACCTACTAGCTTGTTTATTAATACATTTGCAGTGGCCCCAGTGGCTAACTTTGATGAAAATACTTGACCTAATCAAAAACAAACAAAATATATATTTTTCAATCCAGTAAATATGATTTCATTTTGAAATAATTTGGTCATAATAACTAACATGCGCTTTGCGAAAACAAGTACTCGCAAGCTCTGGTTTATAACTCTTTTCTTAAGGCGATAGTATAGCTGAAAGTCCTTGAGCATTGAGCATAATACAAAAGGCCAGCGCTCCCGTCTTATGGACTATGCCGAGTCCAGGAGTCTCATACCAGACGAGCAGTTCGGTTTTAGAACCCAACACTCGTGCGTCCAACAAGTCCACCGCATAGTCGAGCATATAAGCGCTGGTTTTCAGCGTGGAAGGCTCACTGGCGTGCTCTTCTTCGATATAGCAAAGGCCTTCGACAAGGTCTGGCACAATGGCTTGATCTTTAAGCTTTATCAACTCGAGGTTCCAGATCGTCTCGTGCTCGGATGATGAATCCGAAACTTTTTGTCGAATCGGTCCTTTCGCTATCGCGTTGAGGGCACACTCTCTTCCCCTCACCCGATCCGCGCCGGAGTCCCTCAAGGCTCGGTACTCTCTCCACTCCTCTTCACGCTATATGCTAGCGACATCCCTCGCGGTGGCAAACCCCAAGTAGCTATGTACGCCGACGATACGGCCATCTATTATTCAGGCACCAGCCCCTTAGCGATAGGTCGAACTCTCCAGACCGCGGTCACGACCCTCGGGAAGTGGTTCACGAAATGGAGAATCGAAGTCAACCCTACCAAGAGCGCAGCCGTGCTCTTTAGCAAGAAACGGCAGCCTCCCGCTCCCCCTCCACCTATAACCCTCTTCGGCAAGCCTATCCCTTGGGAGCAGCAAGCCAAATACCTGGGCGTAATCCTTGATCGGAAGCTTACCTTCATAGCTCATATTAAAGCGGCACGCGCGCGAGCCGCCTTCGCCCTCGGCCGACTTCATTGTATGTTGAACAAGCGCAGTAAACTCTCTCTTACTTGTAAGAAGAGAATTTACACTGCGTGTGTGAGGCCTATCATGACTTACGGCAGCGTCGTATTCTCTCACGTACCCGATTATCGACTCAAACGAATGCAAACTCTCCAAAACCGTTTCATGCGTAGAGCCACAGGCGCTCCAGGTTACGTCCGTAACTTGCAGTTGCACTGTGACTTAAAGCTGCCAACAATCAAGCAGTTCATGAAACGCGCCGCGATCCGATTTTTCGACTCCTCCGAAACCCACCGTAACCCGCTAATCGTAGCGGCCGCGCGATACGTACCTTCCGTAATATCTAAGATTAAACGTCCCAGACTTACTCTCTCCTACCCCGACGTTAAAACAACGCTTCTTCAAGAAGCATTCGATTTAGCTAGCAGTAGCAATACAAAACACAACCGCCGTATATTACGTCCTCGCCGGCGAGGCCCGTCGCGTATTATAAATAATAGTAACGTAAATGTTATCCCCCCGTCCCTAGACCAAGCTGGCCCGAGCCGGCCAAACTAGCAATAAAAATATGTCCCTAAATAATAAAAACTTAGATCCAGCCATCCCTTGCTGTTTTGCTTTATTAAGATTGTTAGCAACGCACTAAGTCGAGGTCCGAACCCCGCAGGGGGTGCCCTTAGTGGACGTTGCTGACGTAGTTAGTTTTTTCCTATTGCTCTGGCTGGAGGCCTTAAGGTCCTCGCCAAAAGTCCGGTGAAGCAGTCAAAGCCTGCGCTCAGGCTAACTGCAAAGATCTCTACCAAAAAAAAAAAAAAAAAAGGCCAGCGCTGACCGCCCCGCGCGCCCGCGTTTTCACCCGCACGTTAAAGAGTATCACAGAACGCAGATGCCTTCGAAGCATTTTTGTCGCTACCTGTTAGCTTTTACTCGTATAACAATAATCGATTGAATGTGTATTTTGAGAACAAAATAGTCTTTAGTGAATTCTGTTATTGTAGTTAAAGTGAATCAAAATATAGATTTCAATTAGTTATTTTGTAAAGAAATAATAACGCTTTTATAAATGGGCTTACACAAATAAAAAAGGTCCAAGTGCTAGTCGGACTCACCCATGAAGGGTTCCGTAGTAGCATTAGCAAGCAAAGTTTTGCTTTTAACTTTGTTTTTCATAGTGTGTGTATAAATGAAAAGAATAATTTGCGGTTTTTGAACATGTCCTATATCTAGAAAACTTATGGCTACGTCTCGTTTTAATGTAGTTATCTAAATGATATAAATATATTTATATTTAGCGTCTACTCGCAAACAAAACTTAATACCTATTTACTAATAGTTTATGCACTAATAAAAATAACACTAAAACAACAACAAAACTTAAACTAAATATTCACAAACATCCAAGCGCAGACAAAATGTCCGATTCCGAAGATCAACCGTACTACTGTACCAAACTTACTATCTGCATTGTGTTCTCTTTGTCTGACTTTGACGCAATGTTTATAATGCGGAGAGCGCTAATATGCGACACAGCCTTCCCGTGCGAACGCTAGGGTGAGACTGGCCCTCGCATCTAGTGACCGCGACGGGCTTGAATATTATGGTATTTTTGATTTTACGGCACGTAAGCAATAATTTTGTAAAATTTTGAACTTAAATTTTATAAAGCATTAAATTGTTTATGATTGTGTGAAAAAAAAAATCAAATCGCTTCAGTTGTTTGAGAGCAGTAAGCAAATTATTGAAAATTTAAAGAGGATATATTCGATTTTTTTACGACAAAAGTATGAAAAATAAAATATTTAACTTATTTAACTTAAAATTTAAAGTCAAACATGTTATGCGTATAAAGGTATTTTTTTAATGTATTTGGTCCATCCGTCTAGTAGTAGTAGTCCTTCAAGGAGAGGTCTATTTTGTAGTTTGGCCTATCCTTTCGCCTTAAAAGTGAGCCGACTAGTTTTTTATCTATAGCAGTGGAATTCTATTATTATAGCTCCGGCCAGAAGCAGACTGCCTCGTTGGCCTAGTGGTGCTAAGCGCGACTGCTACGCTAGAGGTCTTGGGTTCGATTCCCGAGTCGACCAAGGGTTTTTCTATGAAATTCTCAGTAGCAGGTCGGAGTTTGGAATTGTGCCCGGTTAGTGGCAATAGGCTCGCCCCCTATTACATGGGACCTAAACATATCGGCGAACCGTGGGTGTACATTGGTACACCTCTGCCTACCCTTTCGGGGATACAAGCGTGATGATATGTTATGTTATGTTTAGCTCCGGCCAAACCGGCCGAGTTTGCTACTTATTGTTTCATTTTTTAAATTAAAATTAACACGTTTATTTAATTACTCTTTTAAAGGTAGATCTGATATTATAATAACCGTAAAGAATGAAATATGATTGAAAAAAACACCTAACAAAACACTATTATAAAAAGATTATTCTTTAAAATAATGTGTATACCCTAAACAAGAATATCGCCGAACTATCTATTTAACTATAACTTTTTTATTAAACATATTACTCACTTGGTAAAAGTATGAATGATGAATGCACTGAATTACTTCATAAAGTGCGTAAATGAAGCTGTTGTTCCTTTTAAAAGTATGTGTATTCCTATAGGTGACGTGGAATTAATGAAGTTTGAATATAAAAAAAAAACTAGAATTGGCCACAAAGATCACTTTAAAATTTGACGCTAAATAGTTAAGATATTAAAACATGAGACTAGTGTCAGATGACTCACGCAATCAATTATAATTATCAATAATTCTGAAAACATCCCTACTGTTCCCGCAGGAACGCAACGGATAATTACAAAAATAATTTAAGTATCCAAAATGGCGGCGATGTGGTTCGCCACCCATCACGTCTCGTTCCTCGCGGGGCCGAAAAGTGGGCCACGGAGAGCCGCCTCGCTGCGTTGAATGCAAGAGGAGGAATGGATGGTAAGGTGGATGAAGTGTGTCAGATGATGGATGTCGAGACGAAAATAAAGAATGGTATGCTGAGATGGTTTGGCTATGTCGAGAGAATGAATAAAAGAACGATTGACGAAAAAGTGTATAAGGCGAGTGTGAATGAGAAAAGGCCACATCAAGAGCATACCATAAACCGAACAGCATGTATGCAGGGAATAATGAAAGTGGACAAAGCGAAACAAGTGTGTAAGGATCGTAGCAAGTGGAAAGAAGTGGTCTCTGCCTACCCCTACAAGGGAAAGAGGCGTGATTATATGTATGTATGTATGTATGTGAACAACACTGAATAAATCTATTTTCATGTTTAGTGCAATAATAATTAGTATCTAAAACAATTTTCACCAACTAGAATTAAATGTTATGTAGTTCACGTTAATCATGTTTTTTTTCTAACCCACTACTTTGCAGACTCTTTATCTATCCGGTTTTAGGCTGACTTATAAAAAACATAATGCGTAAAATATAATTAAAATTTTAATACTTACAAATATTTTCATGTCATCCGCAATTTGACCAATAAATTTATTCGCTCTTCGATCGTCAATTTCAGGTATCACACAAACAAAATAAAAGTCCGGTAAACACGCGCGAGTATTCGTAAACAGTAGTCAAAGTCACGGAGAAAACAGCGAATGTATAACAATGAAATAAAAAAATAAATAACATGAAAAAAAATATATAAATGTGTAACACTGAACAAACAGTGAGATGCGACTGACGTGACGACGTGCACAAAAATAGTCAAAGCATATCATATTGGTCAACGTCCCAGGAGGGCGGAGCTTCCGTGCCAGTCGCCTACGTCGAACGTCAAGCTAAATCTTCTAAAATGTGATAAGGCTTCGGTGTCCCCGATTGTACATGTGTGTGTGTGTGTGTGTGTGTGTGTTTGTATGAAGAGAAAAAGTGGTTACTTCCTTAGGAATTCTTCAGTTTTGTCATAGTTTAAATTTTGCAGGTAAGAACGAACAGCCTTTTTGCAAGTATGATACGTTTTGTACGTCGTTTTTTTATTGGGCATATCTAATTTATGTTGTTGTAGAGTGAAGGGCCTAAAAATAGAGAGATTTTTTTTACAAAGCTTGTGTGTGGATGCAAAATAACACAGATTTTGTCTATGCGACGTTTCGAGATATGTTGGTAGGGCGTTCTTTGGTGTTGCAATAGAACCATGTGTAGAATAAACTATTGTCGAATATTGAGGACATTACATGTCCTATATAATTCAGTTGTTGGAAATAAGATTGGTTTATGAGTTGCGACTTTCAGTATGGCTCTATATGCAACCTCTAGTGGCTTTAGACTGGTCTTTGCAGCTCCACCCCAGCAAGAGATACAATAAATGAGGATCGATTGGCATAATGCTGCATCCAAGGTGTGGAATAATATACCCCCTCCGATTAGGGCAATAAATACGATCGATACGTTTAGAAAACGCCTACGGCAGTATCTTATTGATACACAGCGGAGGTTGGATATAGCAGCCGTGCACAATATGTCTATTACATATTTAAATTAGCAGTAACGTTGAGGGTGTTTGTGTGTGTGCGTGCTTGTGTGTGTAGTGCTCACGCGTAATCGCCTTAGAAGTAATTCTGTTGCGCGTCGCTGGGACTGGCTTCATCCGCAGTGGGAAGCCTGGAGGAATAATTAAATAAATAATATTAGTTTACCTAATTTTAATAACTTATTTGTGTATACATACATATGTATACAGACATCTTATGACCTTACCTTGTTGTCACTGGTTGTCTTGCGTTGATGTTGCTGTCGGTGGGGCGAGCAGTGGAGCCGTGTATTTCATTTCATCAGATAATTAATAACACGTTCATATATAATATTATGTTTTAAAAATGTCTTGATCACTATTTTATGCATAACTACCATGCCTGCTACGCGTCGTTGGTGTCTCTCACACAAAACTGGAGGGCCTGTGGAAGGAGTGTTATAATGTAGACAATTATATATATTAATACATTTCATAAAAACATAAAGATCTATACAAGATATATCTAAACGTCTTAACTTATTGGACCAACATAACAGAGCTACGAATATTGAAATTCAAAATGTGCCAGAATTTCGCTCGGAAAATGTCATTACTACACTGTAATGCTGGAATGATATACCACCGCCAAAAAGATCCCTGAAATCAAAAAAGTGTTTTAAATTTCAACTAAAAAAACAATTAGTGGACCAGCAAAAAAAAAAAAATAACAGAAATATTCACGAAGCGTTCTTGGCCTATGAATATATACTAATATATAATCCAGGTATGAGAAGGTATAGCTAATCACTTTACGTTAATTTATGCGGCGACGCCGACGGGCGGAGTGTTGTTGTTGTTTTGATGTTTCTGTTTTAATGATGTTTGTGTTATTGCTTTTATTTTATTTTTATTTTTTCGTGTTATTTTTTTGACAGTAATTTGAATAATCTTTATATTTTTAGTTAATAATGAAATGAAATGAAATGAAATAGTTTATTCTTGTAAGTAGGACTATTTAAATCACTTTTACAATGTCTTCCTAAGCTAGATGAAGTCGACATTTCCTAACTGACTACCCCGAGAAGAAATGTCGAAACAAACTCGGGGGTCTTAGTCTCTTTTATAGTCCAGATAATACAATAATAAATTAATAAATTAGTGTAAACAAATGCAGAGTATTTACTGGACTGGTCTTTTGAAGAAAGAACCAGATCGATCTGAGCAAGCCGAATGCCCCGAATAGCTCATGCAGCTCAACCATTTTTTAGGGAGCTGCACAACCCGGTACACAACAATACCGCCAGTGGCACCATAAAAGTATGTGGGGCAACAACTCACTCAGATCGCCAGCTCAATGATAACTATAGACTAAAACGTATCAAGTTATTAATCAAGCAAGAGAGTTTATGATATACCAGCATAATGTTTACACTTACAATGAATACAAAATACACCTTAAAGCAAGGAAAAAATATGATATTGAAAAATATCTAGTAATATAAACATTATTCACTTGGCATGTCAAAGTGTAAAATATTGTATGTAAAAGCACAAAACATGTCAGTAATGTAGAAAAATAAAAAATGAAATATGCACCAAGCACAAAACATGTCAATAAAATAGAAAAAAAAAAAAATGAATATATATGCACTAAGCACAAACATGTCAATAGAAAAAAATAATATGCACATGCAAAAGCACAAGACATGTCAGATTGTAAATATGTACAACATGCAAAAAAATAAATATAAAAAAACACAAGCGATAGCTGTATAAGCGAGCAGCTCATTCCCAGGCGTTTCTATCATTTAAATAATCGGATATCTTGTAATATCCTTTAGTTGATAATTTTGATTTAATAAAAAGTTTAAATTTCTTAATGGGAAGTTTACGAACATCCATGGGAAGTTTATTGTAGAAGCGTATACATTGACCCATGAACGAGTTGCTTATTCTGTGGAGGCGAGTAGCATGAACTGTTAAATTATTTTTGTTCCTAGTGTTTCAGGAGTGAACATCAGACAATTTGACAAAATCAGGTTCGTTTTTATGAACATAAAGTAAATTTTCAAAAATATATTGTGAAGTTACAGTCAGAATGTTTATCTCTTTGAATTTCTCTCGGAGAGAAACTCTAGGCCCTAGGTTGTATATAGCGCGGACAGCTCTTTTTTGCAATAAGAAAATTGTATTAATATCCGCACAGTTTCCCCAAAGGAGAATTCCGTACGTCATCAAGCTATGAAAATAACTAAAATAAACAATTCTGGCTGTATCCACATCAGTAATTTGTCTAAATTTTTTAACAGCATAAGCAGTTGAACTTAGCCTTCCAGACAATTTGTTAATGTGTGGGCCCCACTGTAGTTTGGCGTCAACAGTAATGCCAAGAAAAACAGTTGACTCCACAGGGTCCAACTCTACTCCATTCAGTTGTACATTGGTACTTAACTGCCTCACATTAGGCGTAGAAAATTTTATTAATTTAGTTTTACTAGAGTTCAAAAGCAGATTATTAACATTAAACCAATGGACAACCTTAGATAATGCCAAATTTACCTGGTTAAAATTTTCAAGTTGACGCTTCACTTTAAAAACAAGCGAAGTGTCATCCGCAAATAATAGGATTTTATGATCATCCCTTACACAAAAAGGTAAATCATTAATATAGATAAGGAATAAGAAAGGACCTAGAATTGAACCCTGCGGAACACCCATAGTTACCACATAATAGATTATTATCCAAGCTCACGTTTTATGACGTCACTTGGGGTTGCCACTAAAAATCAGCGCTGGTTCGTGGCTTAGGTCATAACCAGCATAAAGGTGAGTGGGAACCTCATTGTCACACTTGTGCAACTTGTTTTTGTGTTCTTGTTTTTTTAGTTTCATTATTTGTACTTGTGTGATAATAAATGATTTCTTCTTTCTTTCTTACTTCAAATAAGTAAGACAGTTAAAAGCCAAATAACAGAAAGTGATATCGCTCATTGCACTCGAATTGCAAAAAAAAATGTCCAAAGCTCCCGACCACGCTCCATCTTCGTAAAGTTCAACACGCCTCGAATTAGAGATAATTTCTATGCTCCTTCAATAAATTTTAACAAAAACAACGCCAATAGTAAATTGAATACTAGCCATCTCGGAATAGCAACTGAAAGGCCAACACCGATTTATGTCGTTGAGCATCTATCAGCAGAAAAAAAGGTCTTCACGCAGCAGCAAGGGTTCGAGGTAAGGAGCTTGAATATAAGTTTGTTTGGGTACGTAACGGTAGAATCTTCATGAGAAAAGATCAAAATTCGGAGCGTATTGTTGTTACTAGCATGGATATATAAAAATCCATTACGTAAGTTTAGTTTGTGAAATTAGAGTATATTTTTGTTTTTAGCATGTTAGATAGTTTATTCCCCCACATTCGATAATATTACGATATATTACCAAAATGTACGTGGTTTGAAGACGAAAACCGATACTTTTTACCACAATATGTGTTTGCAAAATTATGATGTTATTGTTCTTACGGAGACTTCGCTCAATAGCGGTGTTTTCGACCAGGAGCTATTCGATGAGAGATACGCCATTTATAGGCGAGATCGGGAAACAAGCAAATACAAAACACGTAAAGATGGTGGTGGTGTTTTAATTACAGTTGCTAGGTATCTCAAATCATGTCGATTATCGCACTTGGAAAGTCCAAACGAAGATTTGTGGATAAGCATTGACACAGAGAGTGTAGGAATAAATAAACGTAAATTGCATATCTGTGGAGTATACTTACCGCCGCCGGTGACCGTAGAGACCATGCAATCTTTTCAAGAAACGGCCCAAATCGCGTTGGATAATTGTTTACATTTTCTAGTTTCAGATAACTGATAACATAGGAGAAGCAGTATGATGACCCGCAGAGCAACTGCAAGGGACATGGAGGACAAACTTCGGGCAACCTTAAAGGAGCTGTAGTCATCAAAAACCCTCTGCATGCAGCTGCTACAGGAAAGAGATGACAGCGAGGTTGAAGTGAAGAACATAGTCGACAAGAACACCACTCTCAAGAACGAACTGGCTGAACTACATATTGAACATGTGGACTTACTAGACCGGCACCAGCACCTGCAAGAAGTACTTTCTTCTTTTCAACAATGCAGCGCTTTGAGTCGCATATCTGAACTCAAGCATGAACTCAGTAAAGCCTATAATTCAATATTGTTACTAGAGTCAGTGAAAACTAATGAACAGGTCTCGAACACCCAGAGCCTTTATGATGCGTTGGTAGGTTGCTTGGCCTCAGCTTGTTAGTCAGCCTGTAGTTATAGATCTTACCGGTGATGATGTCATTGCACAATGTCCTTTAATTAGTCACAACAAGTTAAAAAATACATTAAATGTAGGAAATTAATTAGGAAGGCCCATATTGCATTAAGAAAAATGAAACACTTAAAATTAAATAATATTAATATACACAAAAGACATATTCACTTGGTAACGCAATTAAAATTATATACCAGTGAATTGGATCAATGTAGGTCAAAATATGACACAGACACTCAATTTTTATATAATAATTTAATGTACAAAGAGAATATGCTAAAAGATATCTTTCATAAATATTTTTCGAATGAAGAACAACTCAGTCAGCGTATGGTAGAGGCTAGTGAACTTTTAGACCTAGTAAAATGCAATGCAGAGAAATATGAGTCACTAACAAACAATCTCTCTTGCGATATATATACATACAATATGCCACCACCATAATGAAATTATATCATACTTTGATTACAATAAGTTTATAAAAAAGTATAAATTAACTAAATATACAATGTAAGCTAAGCTTTTAGCATATAATTTACTTTGTAACACTGGTACTAGTAATGTACTTAAGATTACTGATTGTGTTAGTAGTAGTACTTATACCTCTTTAGATACATTTTGTAGTTTAAACTACAAGGTGGGACAACGGGAGGGCTGCATCAATTGAATGTTATACATCAAAATATGCAGGGTCTCTCCGGCAAAGATCTAGAATTAAGTTTATTTATAGAAAACTACAATGTTCAGGTGTTATGTTTGACTGAACATTGGTTAAATGCTCATGAACTAAATTGTTTTAACATTCCTGGTAATTCTGTACAGAGTGCGTTCGTAAGAAAGAATGCAATTCGTGGTGGATCTCTGATTATTGTATCAGATACCGTTCAGTGTAAAGAGCGGTTAGATATTGTAAATCTTTGTATCGAGCGCACTATTGAGCAGTCTTGTGTTGAGCTAGAGCGATATGTTATAGTGCGTGTCTACCGGCCCCCTATAGGTGATTTTAATTTATTTGAAACAGTGATGGAGGATTGACTTAATAACATTAAGGCCCGGTTTCACCAACATAGAATAAGTCTTAGTACTAGAATAAATCGTTAATTACTCCCAAGTATATCCATTTTACGTTTCACCAACATTTAAACTAAGAATAAAACCTCTATACTAGAATTAAGTCATATACCACTGTTTTCGGCCATGTAAGCTGCTATTCTTTGGTTAGTAGTGTCAAAGTCAAGTCAGTTCATAGCATTTAAAAAATGACGCGCCGTTTGTATACATTAGTAAAAGAAACCGATAGCGAAGATGACGATTATTTTGGTCCTCATCCACGGTGGTTTAAGGAAAGGGCTAATTATTTTGAAGAGTACGACGAACACGATTTTTGATAAGATTTCGTTTATTCAAGAAGGCAGCAGGCAGCATTACACAAACGCACACAGAATTATTCACCCAAGTCAGTGCAGTAATAGTGTCGGCGACAGAAATGTATAAGAAATACCATTAGAATAGTTTAGATGATAAGTTTACATATTTTACTAATAAAGTTAACTTAATGCGAGGTATCGCGCTAAACGCCGAACCAGATTATAATGTAAGGTGCTAACGCAGTGTGGGGTATCCCGCTGGGCCGCGCACCTATTAGCAATAATTGTTTATTAATTCTTTAAATTTTGATTGTTTATAGATTGTTTTATATTATATTTAGACTTTTGTAATGATAAGTAAAGTTAGGAATAGTAAGTAAAGTATAAGGAAACACAATCTCGTAGAAAACACAGATTTGTAAAATTGACAAAAAAATTACGTAACTTGAAAATCAAGTTTTTTAATTGTATACGAAAAATGTTATCATGGTGTCTATCATATGGGAAATTGCCCAGAAATGCCAAATCCGTTTAAATCATAACAATCGGGTCACGGGTTTAGAAGATATTAACATATTTAGTTAGTAAACAAATATAAGGAATATCCTCTTCCCCCCGGACCTCTGAGGTGTTCAGACGTGTTCAAAGAAGTGACCATTTTATAAATTTTATTTTAAAATTTTAAATAAAATACTTTAAATATTCAAGTAATAAATTAGGAGTGCATAAGTGTAAAGAAGTTTATCAACAAACGTAAAGCGTCTGTCACATCCTGCGCGTCGTGACTCATCGTGCCACCACCAAGCGTATGGTCTACGCCCACACGCCGCCACCCCACCCACAACCCGCCTGAGAAGGCGTTCATCACATCACCGCTGACCTATATCCTGCGTCCGCGCAAGGTCACAGCCGCGGGTGGGAGGTACGTAACTTTACTCCTGGTACTTCGCTACTTAACTTCGCAATAGCTCTCGTCGCTCAATTGCTACCACCGCTGTGAGCTACTAACCTAGTACCTTGACTGACAATGCCGCTACGCCGTACTCCACCACAACCGAACGCTGCCGCCTCTGAGACGGACTCTGAATGCGTGGACACTTCTGATATGCAATCTACTGATAAAAACGTTAATACGTGCCCGGTCCGCCGTTGAATCGAACAGACGAGTATAAGAATCATTGCGAAATTCAAAAAAACTAGTGCTTTTCTATTATAATACCTAAAGTGATACGTATAATTAACAATTTGGTGTGAACTGTTCATGTGACGTAGGACTTTTAATGAATTGTGTTATGGACAAGTGAAATTTACTATCTCGCTCGCACAGTGACTCTGCGTTCAGCGAGGCGACGCGTCCACCTACGCGGGAAGAGAGCGGTGGCTATTTTGGTCTCGCTCGCACACTGACTCTGCGTTCGCTGTTGAATATTGGGCGAGCATTAGCGATTTTTCGGATCGAAATTGGTGCGTGCATTCGCCATCGGTATCGACTAGTGACTGGCGCCTGTGACCGAGCGAAAGCGGGTTGCACGCTGAGGACTGCGTACGCGCGGGTGGCCCGTCCGTTTGCCTCAAAACATTGTGTAAACAACAGCGCAGTACCCTACAAAACAAAAAGATGAGTGTTACACGATCACCGCCTGGAACAGCCGCAACGTTAGAACATCTAACTCAATCCTCTAGCACTACAACAAATATTACCTGGACCGGCTCGCAACCTGATTTATCCAAATTAAACAAAGAACAACCCGAGTCGCAGGTCACCTACCGTAGTAAACGCAAATATGAGCACGAATGTTCGTGCACGCAAGATATAAAACAAATGAGTAACGATTTATCGCGCGTGTCTTCTCTATTAGAAAAATACATAGCTTCAAATACTGAAATGATGACTCAAATGAATGCGAGTATCACAAGCCAGATGGCCGATATAAGGGCCTCAAATGAAGAAACGAGAAATTTGATTACCACAAATGTTGCTAATATTAGTCAACAAATACAGGACATTAAATCCTCTGTATCAAACATTGTTTCAGAACACGGAAACCTAGAGGGACGCTTGAGCCAAATAGAAACACAAATGTCAAACAGCGAAAATAATATACAGAAGCTGGAAAAAAAATTCAATGACTTAAAAATAAGTCTACTATCCACCCAAACCCCAACAAAACAGCTGTATGAAAACGAACAATTAATCCGTGAAGTCCAAGAACGAAAAAGAAGGGAAAACAATATTATAATTGTTGGTATATCGGAGCAGACTGCCGCAGACACCCAAGAGAGAATTCTCAAAGAAAAATTAGATGTTTTCGATATAATATCGAAAATAAGTAACACTATACCAAAGCCGACTAGAATCCATCGCATTGGCAAGTACAATCCTAATAAATCACGCAGAATTAAAGTCTGCTTCGATGATCCGGAGCCAGCATTGTTATTACTCCGTAATAAGGAAAAATTGCCGGAAAGTATCAAAGTCTTTTCCGATCAAACACCGGCCCAACAAAAATATTTCTTTGCGGTAAAAGACGAACTTGTACAACGAACAAAATCAGGAGAAAACGACCTAACAATAAAATACATTAATGGAGTACCAACTGTTATAAAAACTGCATCAAAAAACTACGAAGACCAATAATAAGCAATGCCCAAACTAATACTATATCCTATGAAGTAGTTAGCAATTACATGCAGCTAAGCACCAAAAAACCGCGCTTGTCATTTCTTTATTTAAATGCACGAAGCATAAGAAAGAAAGGCAAACTTGATGAACTGAAATGTATTTTTAAATCCATACCGACAACAGTACACGTAATCTTACTGACAGAAACTTGGATACAAAACGAAAATCAGGCTCTACAACTAAATATACCAAACTACGCACATTACTACAATTACAGAACGGATAGTAGAGGGGGAGGTGTATCGGCTTACATACATAATGACTTAACACACAACCAAACTGAAGCAATGTATCACGATGGAAATCATTATCTTTGGGTGCATATTGAAAAATTTGCTCTGGATGTTGGTGTCGTTTATCATCCTGGAGAAAGAAACTTTGAAAGTTTTTTAGACACCTATGACACACAGTTACAAAAACGCAAAAGAGCAATAGTATTCGGCGATTTCAACATAGATCTTCTAACCAAAGATAAAATTCAAAAAAAGTATAAACAAAGAATATGTGAATCTGGCCATAAAATACTCAACAAGATAGATAAAATTCACTGTACAAGAGACTCAACAACAAAGAAATCTATTCTAGACCACATCAGTACTAATTTAAAACGAGAACATTATACCATTGCTATTATCAACTCATCGATGTCGGATCATAAACAAATATATTTACAGCTGAACAAATGGAAACCACCACCAAAATTACGCTACAACTATGGAATAATAAATTATGAAAAACTATACACAATGACACAAGCACACGCACTAGAAGATAAGTCAGATAACTACACAGAATTAGAGTCAAAAATAAAGCATTATGTAGAAGACAGCAAAGTACAGAAAACAAAAATTTTGAACCTACCCCAAGAAGATTGGATTAACAATGACATAATAAGAGGAATAAGCCAAAGAAATCGTCTATGGATAGAACACAAGAAGAATCCGGAAAACGAGATGCTAGAAAGAAAGTTTAAAGAAGTCAGAAATAAAATTGCTAAACTAATTGAAAATACTAAAAACTCCTACTACTATACACTGTTTACAAGCAGTATTACTAAACCTAAGAAAATGTGGTCGCTTATAAATAATTTAGCCAATAATAAAATGTCCCAGAGTGTTTTTCCTACAAAGCTTCTGGCTGATGCTGCTGTTATAACTGATAAAAAAGGAATTTGTGACGCCTTTAATAAATATTTCGCAACAATAGGATCTGTACTTGCAGAAAGCATACCTAGTAAATATCATGTAAGTACGGCTCATTCTGCTTTTAAGACAAACAAAAAATCTAATCATGAACTTACAACTTTAAATCCATGTAATGCAAATGAAATTATACGCATTATTAAAAATCTTGATCAGAACACAAGTAGTGGCATAGATAAGATCAGCACAAAAGCCTTAAAAAGTATTCAGTTTCTGATATCCGATAGTATGGCTAGATGTTTTAACAAACTGATGATCAGAGGCGAGTTCCCCGATTCCCTGAAAGTCGCAAAGGTAACACCTATTCATAAGTCGGGATCTAAAAGTGACCCGGGAAATTATCGTCCAATCTCTGTGCTCCCAGTCATATCAAAAATACTCGAGAAACTACTACATAATCGTTTACTTGAATACCTAGATTCTTTTAATTTCATAACAGAACGACAATACGGTTTTAGAGCTAAAAATAATACAACTGCAGCCACTATTGACTTAACAACTAAAATAAAAGAAAACATTGATAATAAAAGATATGTTCTGGGACTTTATATTGACTTAAAAAAAGCCTTTGATACCGTAAGCCACAAACTACTACTAAATAAGCTGGAAAACGACTGCGGTATCAGGGGCAATGCACTTGAAATGTTAAAGTCTTATCTAACAAATAGATACCAAAAAGTTGGCATGGATAACTTTGAAAGCAGTGCATTACCGATCACATACGGAGTTCCGCAGGGGTCCATACTGGGACCTCTGTTGTTCTTGATTTATATAAATAGCATATCAGACCTGAATCTACATGGTCATCTTACACTATACGCGGATGATACGTGCTTATTTTATTTTGGTGGCAATATTCACGATATTATAAGACAGGCCCAAGAAGATCTAAACGTTCTATTTGAATGGTTTCAATATAATCTGCTCACAATAAACATTTCTAAAACCTGCTACGTAATTTTCAAAGCAAAGAATAAAGTTGTCCCCGTACATAACGCACTAACCATTAATGACATCCAAATAGAACAAAAATCTTGTGAAAAATATCTTGGGCTTAGAATGGATAGTCAATTAACATGGCACAGTCAGATTGATCATATTAAAAACAAACTATCAACTCTTATAGGCTCACTTTATAACATGACCCATTGTATACCCAAAAACATACGCTATACCATATATAATTCTCTTGTAAAATCACATCTTTTATATCTTATTGAAATCTGGGGGAGTGCCGGCAAAACGAAATTACAAGAATTACAAAGAACACAAAATAGGATCATAAAGGTACTCTTCCGTTATCCATACTTAACACCGACTCAAACTATTTTTAATGAAACCAAATTGATGAATATTAAACAACTTTATGTATATAATACTTGTGTTCTGATTAGAAAAATAATGGATAAAGCCATTCATACTGATATATCGTTTGTTAAAAAATCCCAAATATCTAAACGCAGCCTCCGTCGACCTAGCCTACTTGTCTTACCAAGAATACGTACTAACTATGCTAAAAAGAGCGTCACATATGAAGGAGCACAACTATTTAATAATTTACCGTCTAGTATAAAAAATACAAATTCATTCCACAGTTTTAAATCTCAGCTATCCAAGCACATACTGGAAAACTATTATGAGTAGATGTCTAGTGTGTGATTGGAAGGACTGGGAGGCGAATCACTTATCGAATGCTACACGGGTAACTATGTACAAATATTTCGATTGTTATTATGTGGTGATGGGTACTTATAACTATAATAATGCTAAATTTTAAATTGTATTCTCATGTAAGTGACAATGTCTTTTTTGAGAATAAATGATTTGAACCGTTAATATCAATATGGGCCGCCTGAAGCGAAAGCGAGAAAGTGAACTATCAAGTTTCATGGAAGAAGTGCGTGATATGTTTTCGAAATTCGCCGCTGAACAGAAGACGAGATTGGACGTCTTGGAGGCATCTTTGACTGAAATAAAGAGCCAAAATGATTCTATTAACCACTCGATGTCAACTCTATCCTCTAAATACGACGACCTACAAAAAGAATTTGAATCATTCAGACAGGAGCGCAAGGAACATATCACCTACATACAAGATCTTGAAAATAAACTTGAAACCATGGAACGACAAACCTGTGCGGTTAAGTTGGAGATCCGAAATATCCCTAAAATGCAAAATGAAACAAAGCAGGTACTCTGCAATTCAGTAAAACAAATTGGCAATGTTTTGGGTTTGCAACTACAAACCAATGATATAAAAGATGTGTACAGGCCTTTCGCAAAAAAGGATGTAATCAAGCCAATCATTGTTGAATTTTCATCGATGCTGACAAAAGAAAATGTATTAAATAAACTAAAAAAACTTACTCTTGATGAAAAAAAAACGAAACTGAGTACTAGCCTGTTTGAAGCAAATGGTCCTCATAAACCAATCTTTATTTCGGAAAGCCTAACTGCTAAAGGGAGGCGGCTGTTTTTCCTAACAAGAGACTTTGCAAATTCATATGATTACTCCTTCTGCTGGACGTCGTATGGCAAAATCTATTTGCGCAAGAAAGAAGGGATGCCCCACATTCGTATACAAGAAGAAGCCGATCTCACCAAGCTGAAGAAGTCTTCAATTTGACTATACTTGACTAAATTTCAACTCCAAGTAGCATTTGTAAGAGGGTTATTATCTGTTGCCTGTCTCAAATATTATGTGCATGCATATCGTGTTATTTTCAAAGTAAATGTTATTTTTATTAGCTACAGTACAGTTTTCACTAGTTTTAAATCACATGTTTTTCACACTTTTCAATTCATCCTAAAGCTTCGGTTTTATTATGCAGTTCTTACTTATCTTACATATATAGTATTACCAGGTCACCTAAATAACTACCGGTGTTCGATGCCACATTCTTATTCGAGTGAATTAATTTTTTGCACCACTTCCCGTGATCATTTGCTATCTGTGACATATAAAATAAATGGATGATATTGCAGTTGAATTAGATAAAATAACAGTATCTGAATCTCTTGAGTGTAACGTTGACGTCTGTCATAAGATTGTTAGCCATCCCACAGAATACCTTACAGTGATTACACAAAATATACGTAGTATCTCCGCTAATTATGATAATTTATGTACTATGTTAACTAGGTTAAAAGTTGAATGTGATGTAATCATTCTAACCGAATGCTGGTTACTATGCTGTCCCTTTGTGCCAATTCTGAATGATTACAGGTCATATACAACTAAAACTATAAATTTGCAAAATGAATGAATCCCTCAATAAAACTCTACATGATCTCTCTAGTTTTAAAAACATTGCAATTGTCGGTGATATCAACATAAATATCTGTCATGACCAAGCCTCTAGAGCTCAAACTGAATATTTAAATATCTGTTCTTTCCACGGTCTTTTGCCGGCTCATACTCTGCCCACTAGGCAAGGAAAAACATGCCTGGATCATGTGATTCTAAAAACTAAATCACCTGCACTCACTTTAGTACTACAATCCACTGTAACTGATCATCAGGCTGTGCTGTTGTGCCTGAAAAAAAAACACAAAAGGAGCTACGCCCATGTTTCTTTCACAAAAATAAATAAAGAAAATGTATTGATACAGTTAGCCATCACAGACTGGAGCCCAATTTTTAATGCATGTAATGCTAATATGGCAATGGAACATTTTATTGCAATCGTGCAACAAATTATTGCGGATAATACAGTGGTTATAAAATTACCTAGACGACAGAAGATAATAAAACCATGGGTAACACAAGGATTAATACGTTGTATGAAGCATAGGGATACCCTTCATATAAAAGTTAGGCAATACCCTGATAATGAAACTTTAAGGTTGATCTACACAAGATATAGAAATTATTGTAATGGCTTATTAAAGAAACTTAAAAATTCTTACTATTCTAATATAATAAATAACGCAGGTAAAAGCAATAAAAAAATATGGGATGCTATCAAATGTCTCTCAAATACAACCAAAATCAAAAGTACGGCAACGGAATTAATTGATAAGACATGTCCTAAAAAATCTGTCGATGAAGTGAATCGTTTCTTTGCCACAGTAGGAAAGACCTTAGCGGAAAAAACAATTAGCTGTGAAAATCTCTTGCACCATAAAGATTTCTCAATGCAATCACACTGGTCACCGCACTCTTTTGTTCTGTTGGACACTGATGAGGCAGAAGTGGAGCGTCTAATATTGAACCTCAAAAATGTCTGCTCCGTGGGATGGGATTCTATACCTAATTATATACTGAAGGATAATATACAAGTCTTGGTCCCTATTCTTGCTCACATTTTTAACCTCTGTCTGCGAGAGGGCGTCTTTCCCTCCGTTTTGAAAAAATCGGTTATATTGCCCATCTATAAATCTGGTGATAAAGATCAGGTCACCAACTATAGACCGATATCTATTCTTCCCTCGGTATCTAAGCTTCTAGAACGTATTATTAATAACAGACTTGTCAAATATCTAGAGGACAATAAACTTCTTTCAAAGAACCAGTTTGGTTTCAGATCTGGTAAATCAACTAGTGATGCGGTTCATGAGCTGGTAGACCATGTGGTTACGAGTATTGATGCGGGTAAGAAATCCATAGGTATATTCTTAGATTTATCAAAGGCGTTTGATACAGTCTCGACCCCGCTGCTAATTAATAAAATGAACAAGCTGGGAATTAGAGGAAATCAATTAAAATTATTCGAAGACTATCTCTCCAATCGTACTCAGTGCACAAAAATCGATAATTTGACTAGCGATGACTTATCTGTTACGTACGGCGTGCCACAGGGCAGTATATTGGGACCGAGCCTGTTCTTAATCTACCTAAATGATCTGTGTGAACTTAAGTTACCTGCAGGGAGGATCATTTCTTATGCCGATGATACCGCGATTTTGTTCTCGGGCGAAAAGTGGGAAGATGTTTATAAGCTGGCCCAAGCTGGCTTTGACACCGTAAATCATTGGCTGAGATCGAACCTACTTACACTTAATGCACAGAAAACCTTTTACATGGAATTCACTATTCGTGGTTCTCCATCACATGTCCCATTGTACTCCCTGATCGCTCATTCATGTTGCAACAGTGTGGTCTGCCATTGCCCTCCGCTGACAGCAACCAATGTTGTTAAGTACTTGGGTATTATGTTAGATAGCAATCTCTTGTTTATACCACATATAAACTTAATAACTTCACGAGTAAGAAAACTAATTTATGTGTTTAAAAACATAAGGCACGTGGCAGATTTCACTATAATTAAACAGGTCTACCTGGCACTTGCTCAGTCGCTAATAAGTTATTGCATCACGGTTTGGGGAGGTGCACCGAAGACCTTCATTAAGCCTCTGGAAATAGCTCAAAGAGCTGTCCTTAAAGTAAGCACTTTTCGCCCATATTTATTCCCGACATATAATTTGTACCAATCCTGGGAAGTTCTTTCTGTTCGTCAGCTGTTTATCCAGCTTATTGTAGTGAAACAACACTCGTGCTTCAGGCCTGATAATTTAGCTATTACCTCCAAGAGACGCAAAGATATTGTTTTTACAAACAGACCAAAATTTAGGCATCAGTTTGCTAATAAATATTTCCCTTTTTTAGGACCTTACCTGTATAATAAGCTAAATAAAATTGTAACTGTGCAAAATTTAACGTAAAAAGAGTGTAAGAAAAAAATTTTTGAATATCTTTACAAACTCAATTATGATGAAACCGAAGCCTTGCTTAATGTACCTAAGTGAACTGCAAACTCAGCCTCCTACACTCATACACACACTATCATTCTACACAAAAGGAGGATTTTACACTTCACTCATCAAATTATTATGTTAAAATTAATACAAAAAAAAAAAAAAATATATGAATAAATCTTAATGAATTGCTATACAAATAAGGAATATGTCTGAGCTTTGTATTGTATAACTAAACGTAGGAAGAGCGCTGCTGTCTGAAACACAGATATTCAGTTATCTAGTTCGGACACAGATGTTCAATGAATGTTGTTTTAAGCGGTAGATTTAAGTGTCAGTATATGTATAGTTTAAGTATCAAATGGATTAAATAAATTATTATTATTATTATTATTTAAGAATACAAATTTGGCATTTCTGGGGCGATAATTAAATCAATAGACAAGAAAGGGTGGTTATCAGATCGCTTTCTTTTATTGTTGACCATCATTCAATTATCGGCAATAAAACTAATAACTAAATATGATGAAAGTATAAGTCAAGACGGTCGCTGTTTTAAGGTTATTCTAAACGTCAGGTTTACGTATTATCCAAACAATTTTAGGAAATAGGAAGCACCATTGCTGAGTCACGGAACAACTTGACTATTTGACTTGGGAGCGTTCTAATTTCATTCCATACATTCGTTCACGGTTACAGAGTAGCTATATGAGAATAAGATATTCGCGGACTAGCATGGTGAAATGAAATTGAAGTTAACCAAAAAGTAAATCGTAACTATAAATTATTACTAGGGTAGCTACTCTCGCATTCATTCTAAGTTGGTGAAATCGACTCTAAGTCGAGTAGGAAAAATATAATCGTGTGTGGGGATTTAAATGTGAATATTTTAGATGTTACTGTTACCACTACTAGGCTACTTAATCTGTTTAGGTCTTTCGATTTAAACAACTTATTTTGCGAACCCACTAGAATCATATCTTCAACCTGTCTCGATAATATGTTTCGTAATTGTGTTGCCAATAGTAAACAAATTTTGACGGACATAACATCAGAACACTGTGGACAATTAGCTAGTTTCCCACACTTAGTCTTAAAAAAGTTGCGAAAATTGAATGTAGACCGTATACTGTTAGTTGTTGTAATCGTTTTAAAGAGAGGGTTGTTTCTCTAATAAAACCATAAATTTTAGAATTTGAGAATCCTAACGACATCTATGGAACTCTCTTTGACGTTGTTAAAAATGAATTTCAAAAATCTTTTAAAACTAAAACCCTTAATGTTCAGTATACGATAGCTCCATTTAACCAATGGGCCACAGCTGGGATATATAAAAGTAGAGCGAGACTATACGAGTTATATCGAATGAAAAAATATAAAGGACAATGGGCGGTTTCGTCCCAAGTGTTGTAACATTTTCCTACCTATATCATATGAAAGATCTCAATTAGTGTTATGTTTTTTTGTATGGGCGTAACTCTGTATCTTGTGCATGGAATCTGTCATAAGGGTTTCATTTATTTTATAAAATATTAAATAAAACTTAATCAATTAGTATTTTAGTGACGAAAGGGCTGAAACTATTTTAAAAATCAAGTGGAAAACGACAGGAGCTGTGTCCCAACCCTTGTAACATGTTGCGACTAATATAAAAATGTTCAATTAAGCTTGTAATTGCATGCAGGTCAAAGGTTACTGGGCTTCAAGTGAAAAAAAGGTTTTTGTTTTAAATAATGCTTTAATCTTACTTTATTACATTTGCGTTACATGTAAACATAATTATTAAATTTATTATAATTTCCTTGATTTCCTTCGTTATTTACATATTTTCAACTGTGCAGTTGTTAATAACGGCAAAAAAATAACTACTTCTGCCTGTGATTACTGTACAGTTATTGTAGATCTTGATAGATGATGTTGCTCCTTATCTTGTTGTTGCTTTTAACAACTGTGTCGATTTAGGAGTATTCCCAGACCTGATGAAGTACACTAAAGTTATACCATTATTTAAATCCGGTATTAAAAGTGAAGTGAGTAATTTTAGACCCATTTCAATATTACCCGCGTTTAGTAAAATCTTTGAAAAGTTAATACTACAGCAATTACTGGGTTTTTTTAATGTTAATAAGCTGCTCCACAGTGAGCAGTATGGTTTTACAAAGGGTCGCTCAACAACTGATGCCGGTGTAGCTTTATTAAAACATGTCTATAGCGCCTGGGAAAATTCACAAAATGCCATAGGAGTTTTTTGTGACCTTTCTAAGTCATTTGATTGCGTTCATCACGACACACTACTCGCTAAACTTAAATATTATTGTATACAGGATATAGCCCTTAACTTAATGGAGTCTTATTTAAAGCAGCGCCTTCAATGTGTAGATGTGAATGGCGTAAAATCTAGGTCACTTGCGGTTAAATTAGGTGTGCCCCAGGGTTCTATACTGGGTCCTTTCTTGTTCCTGGTATATATAAATGACTTGCCGTTTTATTTAGAAGGTATCTGCAATACTGTACTTTTCGCTGACGATACGTCACTCATATTTAAAGACAATAGAAATAGTGATAGTTTTGATCACATTAACAGTGCACTTTTACAAGCAACAAATTAGTTTACTGTTTATAACTTAGTACTGAATGCTAAGAAAACGAAATGCATTAAATTTGCAATGTCAAACGTTAAAAATCTAGGTCCAAATATAATTGTTAGTAATGAAGTGCTGGAGACTGTAGAATCAACCGTCTTTTTAGGTATTACAATAGATGCTAAACTTAAATGGGCAGCTCATATTTCATACCTCGCAAGCAAACTGAGTTCAGCAGCATATGCAGTTAGGAAAGTTAGGCAGCTAACGGACGTGGATACAGCTCGATTAGTATACTTTAGTTACTTTCACAGCGTTATGTCCTATGGCATTCTCTTGTGGGGTAAGGCTGCAGACATTGAAACTACATTTATTCTGCAAAAACGAGCTGTTAGATCTATTTACCAGCTAGGCGCTAAGGTCTCACTTAGGGAGCGTTTTAAAGAAATTGAGATTCTAATTGTTGCCTCACAATTTATTCTAGCCAATATATTATACATTAGACAAAACATTCACCTATACACTAACAACAGTGACATACACAACATTAATACTAGAAATAAGCATTAGTTATGCACTACATCCCACCGGCTGCACAAGGTGCATAACTCATTTATAGGACTTAGCATTCGGATCTACAATAAACTGCCTCCTAGTATGTTAGAATGACCATTAAATTCATTTAAATCAGTAGTTAAAACAAGGCTCTGTAAGAAAGCCTACTATACATTAAATGACTATTTAAATGATAAAAACTGTTGGTCGCCTTGATGGACACAAGACGGTTCTGAATTGAATTACTGGGATATATTTTTTTCCCCTTTTTTTATATTTTTTTTCTTTATTTTTGACTGCCATACAGATAGTATGTTACTATACCCTGATACAATTATACTATTGTATACTTTTTATTATTATCTTTGCTGACTTGACATATTATTTTATCGAATCTTATTATTGTTCGAAATTGATTGGCATACACTCTGTATGCAACATTATATTGTTTAATTTGTTTTATTATTAGAGCAGTTATACGCATGTACATTGGTGTACTTTTTTAATGCCGCTTTGATAAGGGACTGTGCAGTGAATCAGTACTTGGGGTTTTTTTTTTTTGAAGGGCGTGAAGGGTGGGTGTTTTGGGGTCGGTTCATATCTGGCGGTGGTGGCGTGTTGTCGGTCGCGTGGGGCTGGGGCGGGCGGGCGCATGGCGGAGCATTCGGCCTTTCACACTGACCTGACGACGCGTTGGTGCGTCAGGTGTGAGAGGTTGGATGTTCTGTTGTGTGCTTGTTCGATCTGGCGTTGCGCGGCTGATGTTGCGCGCTACCTTTTCCGCCGGATATGGACCAACCCCTAGGGTGCTGTCTTTTGTAAAAAAATTGACGTTTGATAAGTGCTACTTTGTAGCCTAAGTTAAATAAAAGATTTTTGATTTTGATAGTACTAACTCTGTTAAACCATCTGAGCCCATACAGGTCCCTTCTTTACCTACAGTTTCGCAGCCATCAGCTGACAGTGACTATCATTGTAACAACTGGATTGTAGTTTCAGACACATTAGGAGCAGAATTTGGGTCATTGTTACATAACAACAACACTCACAATGTAACAAATTACTGCTACCATAAGGCTTATTTCAATAATCTTATTCTTAAAATTAAACACATTAAATTACATAAAAATACAAGCATTGTTTTATTAATTGGTAACAGTTTAGGCATAGAGAGAAAGGACATTGTTCATGGCATTGACACTTTACTAGGTTTAGATATAGGTAAAATCATGTTGTGTGCTTTGCCTTATGCAAACACATTAAGTGACGATCACAATAAGTATGTGCATTACTTAAATAACACTTTGTACATGTATACTTGTTGTCATAGTGACAAATTAGTGTTTTTTGACACTAACCAATTTATTACTGGGTTTCAACTAACCCATGAAACTATGTATCTTCCTAGAAGATATAAATTTTTAGTTGCTAGTTTAATAGCTTTTAATATTAACTCGGTCATAGGAGATATAACACAGAGTAGGTTAAGTGTAGATTTAAGTAACAATGTAGATTGTTTAAACTTTCACTGCCGACAATAGAGAAGCATTCAGATAGCATTCTGTTTTACCATCAGAATATAAATCGCTTTTCTGGCAAAATTCTAGATGCTGAACTGTTAGTAGATAAATATTCAATTGATGTTCTTTGTTTTTGTGAAACTTGGTTAAAACCAGACAAGATGAATTTTCATGTTAATAATTTTGCAGTAGCCAGTGTGTTCAACAGATTATCAGCTGAGGGGGGTGGGTCTATGATTTTATGTAAAAACTATCTTAAATTTAAGGAACGCCAAGACAACCTCTTTCTCTGTTGACCGTATATGTGAGGTAGCATGTGAAGAGATAGAAAGTCAATATATATTTGTGGTGACTTTAATATTAATATTTTGGTTGATTCTATTGATAAATCTAAACTGTCTTTATTTAGGTCATTTAATTTGAATTATATTTTTAATGAGCCAACTAGAATAACTTCAAACTCTCTTACTTGCATAGACAATATTTTTACAAATGGTGGGATTCTTAACTTTAATGTGATTCCTGGTGTAAGATCTGACCATATGGTATATCAATTAGTATCAATCAAACCTAAAAGTAAATTGCCTTTAACTAAAATTATTAAAATCAGGCCCTTAACTAACCATGTATTAAATTCATTTAAAAATAATGCTACTTTAAATCTTTGCAATAAATACTCATTTTCTAGAGCCCCAAATAAGGATTTTAATCAATTGTTTTTAATTATACAAAATTCATTTCAGAAAAAAAATTGTGGGCTACTAAAGGCATTAGAATAAGTAGGGACATACTTTATAGTCTTTATGATAAAAAATCTTTTAACATAATTCCTGATTTTCATAACTGTGTTAGAAACTATTCAAATAGTTTGTTTAGCAGCCAAGTCTAAACTTATTAATAGGCGTATAGATAAATCAGATAATAAAATAAAAACAGTATGGAAGATCATCAATTCTGAAACTGGGAATAGTAAACAGAGAGATACTGATCTGTCTTTGAAAATAAATAATAAAATCATTTCAAATAAGACAGAAGTTGCTAAAGCGTTTGAAGATTTCTTTTCGAATATACCTGTGGAAGTAACGAAATCCCTTCCTTCTTCTTCCATAAGAGCAGAATTGTTGCTGAAAAAATTCGTTGATAGGAGTATTCCAAATTTTAATTTTAATCATGTATCTCCTACCATTGTTAAAAAATCATTTCATTGTATTAAAGTAAAGACCACAGAAAATTTATGGGGCATATCTGTCAAAGTAATTGAATCCATAATTGACACTATTGCCCCTTGCAAAGATATTTAATGACTGTGTTGACTGTGGCACCTTTCCGGATTTAATGAAACACAGTAAAATTATTACTCTTTTTAAATCTGGTTGCAAGAATGATCCATCTAATTACAGACCAGTTTCAGTACTTCCTGCTTTAAGTAAAATATTTGAAAGAATGGTACTAGACCAGATGATGTCACATTTCCGTAAACATAACATTTTTCACCATCGTCAATTTGGTTTCACTAGGGGAAGGTCCACCACCGACGCCGGGGCCAAGTTAGTGTCTCACATTTTAGAAGCTTGGGAGGGTTCACAGGACGCCATGGGCATTTTTGTGATCTCTTCAAGGCTTTTGATTGCGTTGATCATGATACTCTAATTCTTAAACTAAAACATTATGGATTACGAGGACAATCATCGGAACTTGTATTGTCATATCTCTCAACAAGACAGCAAAAAGTAGGCATAAACGGAGTAACTTCGTCGGGTTCTTTAATAAGAATGGGCGTGCCTCAGGGTTCAATTCTAGGCCCCTTTCTATTTTTAGCATATATCAATGATCTTCCCTATATGATGGACGACTTAACTAACATTATTTTAGTTGCTGATGATACCTCACTTATTTACAAAATAGATAGGAAAACGAAGGATCTTAGTTATTTAAATGGTGGCCTTGATAAATTATCTGATTGGTTTTCAACGAATAACCTGCTATTACACACGTCCAAATCAAAATGCCTTAAATTCTTACTTCCAAATGAGCGGTCTCAGTCAGATTTAAATCTCATGCTTGACGGCGAAAAACTCGATTTTATTAACGATACGGTATTTTTGGGTATTACAATAGACTCGAAGTTACAGTGGGGTACTCACATAACAACTTTATCTAAAAGGCTTAGTTACGCTGCATTTGCAGTTCGGAAAATTAGGCAATTAACAGACGTTCCCACTGCTAAATTAGTTTATCACGCCTATTTTCACAGCATAATGTCATACGGCATTCTGCTGTGGAGCTCTGCAGCGGATGTGGAGTCTATATTTATTTTACAAAAACGAGCAATTCGTGCAATCTACTGCATGAGCCCTCGCGAGTCGCTAAGCGTTTAGGCGCGATTGGTCCAATTCGCGATTGGTCCAATGTTCAAAAAAAGGTCCAATTCGCAATTGGTCCAATTCGCGGTTCGTCCAAAATGGCAATGTCCAATGTTGCCGAAATTATACAATATTATGTACATGTTACTGTAAAAGCAAACCACAGTAAACCTAAAATATACCAATTCTTGATGGTAAATGTCCATAAAGGTTTGCTATTCGTACTTTCGGCATAATTCACTTGGTAAATCTTAGGATTTACAATAACGCACGGTATATGAAAAAGCATGTCATGATTGCCGTCAACTTGTTGTCGAACCCAAATGAAACCCTCTTAGTATAAAACCGATAAAGGCCCAGATATCCATGGCTTGGTTAGGTTCGACTATGTGACAGAAATCAATAGGTTAGGTTAAATATTGTGACCTTGCAAAAGAGCGAGCGAAGCGAGCGACAACATATTTCATTCAAAATGTATGTTTGGAAATACCTTTATATTGGACCAATCGCGAATTGGACCAACCGCGAATTGGACCAACCGCGAATTGGACCAATCGCGAATGAGACCAATTGCGAATTGGACTAACTGCGAATTGGACCAATCGCAAATATGGTGAATTGGTCCAATCGCGAATTGGACCAATCGCGCCTAAACGCAGAAAATAAGAAATTCATTAAATAAAACAAATTAGATACTTCATTATATATTTAATTATTACGCTCACCAGTTGATGCCTCTGCCGCGTTAGCTGCGAAAGCCTACCAAGTATCTAAGATGTTTGAAATATCGGTCATCACATTAGACTAGCTTTGGCAAAATTACTAAAGGTAGCACGCATGGTACTGTAGTACTTGTATTATAACAGTGAAAACACTTCATATACCTACAGACAAGATGTAGTTAAGAAACTGACAACAATAATAACGCATAATTATTGAAGGTGCACACCGTTTATTACTCGGATATGCGTTTTTAAATTATCGCACTCGGCCAAATAACTCAGTTCAACTGAGTATTTATTATCGGCATTTAGATATAGGAAGCATCGTGAATTAACATTTAAAGGAAGTATTAGTTTTAAATATAGGTATATATATTATACATTTTAACGAAAAGAAATAGTAATGGAAACATTTTTTATAGGTATAGTGAGAGATATAAGTAAGTTTGAATAACATTTTGGTTGCAACATCGTAAAGATAATTTTTTAGCAAATGTTGTTTGTCGAATTAAAAAAATATATTTGAAAGCAAAATTAAATGATATTCGGTATTTGGTTAAGAGTAAAAATTTTGGCGAGTCTGTGCTTATAATAAATGAGTATTATTAACACCAAAACTAATTAAGACTGTTTATTAACTATTGATTGCTAATTTGCGATGATCATCTGCTGTCGAAATAAATTCATTAAATTGCATCGTCGGTTGAATCTATGATTTTTTATAATACGTGACGGGCCTTCTTGGCGAGGACGTAATATAGAGCCGCCGGCCGTTGTGTTTCGTACTGCTACCGCTAGCTAAATGGAATGCTTCTTCAAGAAGCGTTGTAGGTATTATTGTTGGGATAGGAAAGAGTATGTTTGGCGTATGTATGTATGTATGTATAACTACTAGGAATAAAAAAAAACTAAAAATAAAGTGTGATGAATAAAACACAAAAAAGGAATACAAGGTTATTTATAAAATATTATTTTATTATTAAAGTTGTAGGGACTGTGTAGTGTGAATGAATGAATGTGTCAGCAAATTGTTGTGTGAAAGGGATGTATGTGTGATACGATCGACAGTGACTGCGCGCTGTCCGATCGGTGTGCTTGTGAACAGGGTTCGGGAAAGGAATTGGGATAATAAAGTAACACACGTGTTCTTATACAACAAGTTTTATTTCTCTCCACCAAGTGTCGCAGTAACTCCCGTGGCAAACCCAGTAGGGACCTGGACGCATAACTTACAGTGGTGACCCCGAACATTTTTGTGGACATTTAAATTCAGTGCATGTGAGTGAGAGTGGGTTTGTCACGGCAAAGCAGACCCCACGCTACACCTTGCAAGATGTTCCAGACACCAACGAAAATGTTTGAAACAGGAGAAGATAACCCGGGACCGTCAGGTGGATTGCCCGGAAATGTAACCGAGTGTGCAAATATATCGGTAGCCTCGCGAGTACCTATGATGTGGCTCGACATGCCAAGGATGTGGTTCGCTCAAGTGGAGAGCGTGTTGGCACCGCAGAAGTTAAGTGACCAAGCTAAATACGATTTTGTTGTTGCTAGGCTAGAACGTGAGGCATTGAAACAGGTTAGTGATATCATTTTATCGCCACCACCGTCCGACAAATACAAAACATTAAAAGAACGATTGGTACATGTTTTTGAAGAAAGTGCTGAAAGACAATTCCAAAAATTAGTAAGCGAGATGGAACTAGGAACACAAAAGCCAACACAACTGTTGCGATGCATGCGTGATCTCGGACGTAATGCAAAAACATCAGAAGAAACACTACGCAATTTATGGATTTCTCGCCTTCCAACCTCCGCCCGAGCAGTTCTCACTGTCAGTCAGGACCAAACTCTAGATCATTTAGCAAATATAGCCGACAAAGTCATGGAAAACATACGTGGCGGGGACATCGCGGAGATCAGCGCAGGTTCATCATCAACCAAGGCTGAAAGCAGCACCAATCAGGTTCCTGTAAATGATATAATGACAGAGATGCAAAAACTCAATCTGGAAATAGCATCCCTGCGAGAAGAGGTGAAACAGCAACGTCGTAGTTCATTCCGGCGTGGACGTGGTCAAGGTTTCAGATCAAGATCCAGGTCAAGAACGCCAAATGACCCTGACTGGCTATGCAGGTGGCACTTCAGGTACCGTAATAATGCAAGGAGCTGCGAGATGCCGTGTGCTTGGAAATCATCAGCGGAAAACTAAGGACGGTACAATCAGTAGCGATGGATGAATTTGTACCAAGTAAAAACCATCGCCTTTGTGTGTTCGACAAAGAAAGTTGTCAAAAGTTTTTAGTAGATACAGGTGCAAATGTTTCGGTAATCCCAGCGTCATATAAACAAAAATTAAATAGAGTGTGTGATAATTACAAACTTTTCGCGGCAAATAACAGTGAAATTAAAACATATGGTACCAAAACGTGTAAGCTAAACCTTGGACTACGTCGGCCGTATAGTTGGACTTTTGTAATTGCAGACGTAAATCAAGCAATATTAGGTGCGGATTTTCTTGAATATCATAACTTGTTAGTAGATTTAAACGAAAGAAAGCTCATAGATAAGACAACAAATTTATTGACGTTTGGCAAAATTGTTAATTGTAATGAACCTTCTGTGAATACTGTGGATAGTAACCACCCTTTTCTTGATTTGCTATCAGAGTTCTCAGAAATTACCAAGCCAGTATCGTTCATGAATGCAGATCGTGTGTCGGATAACGACGTGTTTCATCACATAGAAACAACAGGCAAGCCGGTACATGCACGAGCGAGACCCATGCCTCCGGATCGATATCATAAGGTAAAAAAAGAATTTAGTATTATGCAGGAAATGGGGATATGTAGACCGTCAAAAAGTGAGTGGGCCAGTCCGCTACATGTAGTTAAAAAAAAGGATGGGAGCATTAGGCCGGTTGGTGACTACAGGCGTCTCAACGCCATCACGAAGCCGGATCGATATCCCGTGCCGAGGCTCCACGATTTCACATATATATTGGCAGGTAAGAAAATATTTGGTAAGATAGACATAAATAAGGCCTATCATTTTGTAAGAATCGCACCCGAAGATATAGAAAAAACTGCAGTGATTACGCCATTCGGATTATATGAATTTACTCGCATGAATTTTGGTTTAAGAAATGCAAGTCAAACGTTTCAAAGATACATGAATAACGCTGTATTAAAAAATCTAGAGTTTTTATTTGTTTTCATTGATGATGTAATCATTGCAAGTGATAACATGGATCAACATAAAGATCATCTTAAAAAAGTATTTCAACGATTTAAGGAATTTGGAATCACGATCAACTTGTCAAAGTGCGAATTTGGGAAACAGGAAATAGAATTCTTAGGATATAAGGTTACAACAGATGGTATACAACCTTTAGAACACAAAGTAAAGGCCATAGTAGAATACCCTAGACCGAACACTATAGAACAGCTTAGGAAGTTTCTCGGTATGATTAATTTTTATAGGGCAAATATACCTAACGCTTTAGCGTGTCAGGCAAAGCTAAATGAGTTTTTAAAAGGCTCCAAAAAGAGAGATAAATCTAAAATCACTTGGACTAGCGAATCTATTGATGCGTTTGAGCAATGCAAGAATAGTTTGAAAGGTGCAGTCATGTTATCCCATCCAGTACCAGACGTGCCTTTAGCACTGATGACAGATGCGTCGGATAATTGTGCAGGCGGGGTTTTACAACAATGGATAAAAAATTCATGGCTCCCATTAGGATATTTTTCAAAAAAAATTTCGAAAGCGCAACAAAAATATTCCACCTATGATAGAGAGCTGACCGCAATTTACATGGCTATAAAACATTTTCGATACCTTTTCGAAGGTCGGGAACTAATCATATATACTGACCATAAACCATTAATATATGCTATGCATAAAATCGAAAGTAATTGCGAAACGGCCAGACGTACAAGACAATTATTATTCATAAGCGAGTTCACAACGGATATTAGGTACATTAAAGCCGGTAGCAACAAAGTAGCTGACACAATGTCTAGAATTGAAACAATACAATGCCCGAAGTCGGTCGAATACTCGGAATTAGCGATAGCTCAGGAATGCGACTCAGAACTGATGCAATTGTTACAAGAAAAAAAGGATAACATTATACTTAAAAAGATATTCATTCCAGATAGCAAACAGGCAATATATTGCGAAAATTCTACTAGTATATGTAGACCATATATACCCGAAAAATATAGAAAGGAGATTTTCAAAACAGTACATAATATTAGTCATCCCGGGGTCAGAGCAACACGTAAACTAATAGCTCAACGATACTTTTGGCCGGGCCTAAATCGTGATGTCGAGCTTTGGGCAAAAACATGCATTCAATGCCAAAAGTCAAAAATCAGTAGACATACAGTATCAGAACTCCAGCCATTTTCAGAAGCAACGCGTTTATCGCACGTTCACATAGATATTGTAGGACCATTACCACCAACAAAGGAAGGATACAGATATTTAATAACTATGATAGATAGATTCACAAGGTGGCCAGAAGCTATTCCGGTGTGCGAAATAACAGCAGAAGTTGTAGCAAAAGTATTTTATGATAACTGGATATCACGGTTTGGCGCCCCCGAAAAATTAACTAGTGATCAGGGCCGCCAATTCGAAAGCAATTTATTTAACGAATTATTAAAAATATTAGGTGTAAAAAGAAGTCGAAGTAGTCCGTATCGACCACAAAGTAACGGAATCGTTGAGAGGTGGCATAGAAGTATGAAACAGGCAATAACAGCACGCCTTACAGAGAATACGAGCTGGTACGACGAATTACCTACAATTCTTTTAGGGTTACGCAGTGTGGGCAGAAGTGACAATGGCGTGAGTCCTGCAGAATACATGTATGGTCAAACACTTCGATTACCTGGAGACTTTTATGACGTCTCAGATAATCGAATAGTAGGGGATTTCGCATTTTTAGACAAACTGAAAAGGAACATTAACAACATAAAGCCGGTTTCACAACAGATACGTGACTCGCGAACATTGTTCGTGCATGGTGAGTTAAATAAATGTGATTACGTTTTTATTAGGAATGATGCGGTGCGACGACCTCTGACCCCACCATATAATGGGCCCTACCGCGTAATCGGAAGAAAAGGTAAAGTATTCAATATTCAGTTGCCAAATAGAACAGTCAGTGTGTCCATGGACAGATTAAAACCAGCGTTTCTTTTAAACAGTAACACAGAGATTGATTACAGTAGCATATGCGAGCCAAACGTCAATAAGGAATCTCAGTTACAAATGTCAACTAGTAATAATAATAATGTTAATGAAGATAACAATGGCAATGTTAAAAAGGTAACTAAAAGCGGTCGTACTGTTAAATTACCGGTTAGATTTAATTGTTAAAAAAAAAAAAAAAAAAAAAAATCCTGTTATGAAGATAAAACATAAATTTCATGTATCTAAAAACGCAGGGTAATTTATGTAAGTGTGTACACAGCCTTAGGATAATAATTTAACATTATGTCGCAATAACTTTTAAAATATTGTTGTATTGCAAAGTATGGCTTACCTACTTAAAACGTTGTAACAGCAATATACTGTATGTATTACGCAAAAGGTAAATTGCACTGTTCAAAGAGTAACTTTTGTTGGTAATAACTTAATCAGTACATTCAGTCCAACATTCGCGGTTGAGTAAAAAAATAATATTATTCACGTAATTTTTTTTTATCAAAAATGGGAAAGACATTCAGCAAAGAAGAAGTAATAATCGCCCAAAACGGTGCAGTAGAAGCCCAGATACATAAACACAACATGACAATAACTATCATGGGTGTTTTCATAGCAATTATATTATTGTTGGCAATTGTGGTATACAGTCGTTATCGCATTAAAAATTGGATAACTAAAATGTTTACAAATTATATCAGGAACATGTCACCAGCTCCGCGACCACAGGCACAGCCCCAGTCAGCCAGTTATGCGTAACTCGATATCAATGTTTCAAAGAATACAGTGTGATCAAGTGTCATGACGCATGCATAACTTATGAACAGTGAACAGTGCAATTTAATTATATTAAATGATAGTGTGACCATATTGTATAACTTTGTAAGAGAACTGTAATTTTATATTTTAAAATTGAAAATTTTATGTAAAATTTGGGGGGTGTAGTGTAGGGACTGTGTAGTGTGAATGAATGAATGTGTCAGCAAATTGTTGTGTGAAAGGGATGTATGTGTGATACGATCGACAGTGACTGCGCGCTGTCCGATCGGTGTGCTTGTGAACAGGGTTCGGGAAAGGAATTGGGATAATAAAGTAACACACGTGTTCTTATACAACAAGTTTTATTTCTCTCCACCAAGTGTCGCAGTAACTCCCGTGGCAAACCCAGTAGGGACCTGGACGCATAACTTATAAAGTAATGCAGCTTTAAGATCAAATGCACAAAGATCACAGACAATTTATTATGGATCCAGTAGGCTTTCATGTGTTAAGTATAAATATCTTGTAACGAAAGTAAACTTGAGCATTCATAAATAAAAAAAATATCACAGTCGATAATACGTAGGTATCTACAGTTATACTAATACTTATGATCACAGCTAAAATATTTATCTTGTGGTATAATTCAAATATGTAATATGTTTTTTATATGAATTTATTTAAATTTACAAACAACTGACGAGCTTAAAATGAAAACAAAAGCGTAACGAAAACTATTTTATTTTTATGGCACTATAATTTACAATTTATAGACACCAAAATTATGCTTAGGTAGCATTAGCAGAACAAAATTAGGAAACAATTTAAAAATATAAAGGTTATAGATTTTCCATACGAGCCTTCATCAAACAACAAAAATCTTACAACACAAACTCAATTCCTGCTCAAACAATAAAAGGGTATAAAATATTTTAAGCGAGTTTTTGGAGTGCATGTAACTATTATATAAAATTTACCCTCTTTCTTTCAGCAGTGGCCCTTATTTCGTTTCGAGTAGGTAATTATGAGTCACACATTAGTCGTATACAATGCCTAACATTCATCAACTAACGAATAATTATTATCTATAAATACAATATTATTATTAACAATTTTAAAATAAAATAAGAAAAATACTCAACACACTTTATCAACAAACACTTAAATTATGCTAAAATTAAAACTTATATAAATAGATAAAACTAATAGGCGTCAAAAATTCATCGTTATCCTTTTCAAATATCTTATAACGTACTTTTGTTATTCGATAACTTGAAGATTTGGAGATAAAAAAATATCACAGTCAATAATATGTAGGTATCTACAGTTATACTAATAATTATGATCACAGCTATTTTAACATCTATCATGATAATAATATATATTCAAAATGTAATATTATTAAGATTAGATTTGTTAAGAAGCGCCTGCCATCAAATTTACCGCAATGTGCGCGGTTTAAATACTATTGCGATTTGTCCAAATTTGCATATCATGTCATCACTCACTCTTTTGCCTGACTTCGACATTACATCACCATTGCGAAAACTTAGCCGTTTTTATTTTATAATTCATACCTGAGACCCCTGAACATGGTACTTCGAGCCGGATAAGTTAAGAACCAAGAAGATTTGCTGCTATCAAAAGCCAAAAAGGGATTTACTGGGAAAATAAGGATTTGTTCACATGTGCACAGTCCGTTGTATGGGTTATGTGATGAATATTTACCCGGAGTGTGAGCGTAAAATTAAAGTTATTTGTGTTGTTTGTCTAGTTTTCACCCAGCACTCAGGTAGTATATAGGCTAATAGTGTTTCCAAATTAATTAAAGGTCAGTACCACATAATTTCTATATTTTTTCGTGTCTGTTTAAATTCATAATTTGTCTTAGATTCAAGCTAACAAGTACTTTTTAAAGGTATTTTGTGGGTTGCGAGATTATATTGTTACAATTTAGCCTATTAGTTACTGTTGTTGGATTAATTAAGCTAAATTGACTCGCAAACCCAGTAAATTATTTGAGTGGTAAGCGTTGAAGACACCTAAGTTAAATATTCTATGTTGTTAAGTAAGACCTTTGACATCAAATAGGTGAATGTTAATGTATTGAGAATATCAGTGATTATCATTGCACTGTAACGTTACAGGTTGATTTGACACCTGCATTCCCAGAATGTCCGAAGAAAAAGAATTGATTAAGAAGCGAGGCAGCTACAAGGGACGTGTAACGGCATTTGGTACGTTTCTTAACGGTTTGCATCTTCATTAACCTCCACTGATGTTTCCGAATTGCAAATTCGCATTGGTAAGATCAAATCTATCTTTGAACTTTACGATGAAGTACAGTTGAGAATCGAATGCCTAAGTGATAATTTAGATCATATTGCTGAAAGAGATGAGTTTGAGTCAACGTATTATAAGTTGCTTGCTAGGGCGCAAGACATTGTGAATAATTATTCTGCTGCTAACGAGATGAAGAATGTCAGTAGTGCTTCTAATACGCATAAACTCGTCAAATTACCCACCATTAAGTTGCCGACGTTTAGCGGATCGTATGAGAATTGGTTGGAATTTCATGACACATTTTCCAGTCTTATACATACCAACACTGAAATTGACGACATAAATAAATTCCATTATTTAAGAACCTCGTTACAAGGCTCGGCTGCAGTAGTTATACAATCTATTCAATTTTGTGCAAAGAATTATGAGGCTGCATGGAAATTACTGTGCGATAGATTTGATAGCAAACGGTTACTCATACATAATCATGTTTCGTCATTATTTAACATTGAATTAATAACAAAAGAATTGTCGGTTAGTTTGAAGCGACTTATTGACAGCTTTAATAAAAATTTACTCGCTTTAGAATCCCTAGGAGAACCTGTCAAATACTGGGACACTCTTTTGATTTACATTATTTCAAAGAAGTTAGACTCACGAACCTTTCGTGAGTGGGAGGAGCACAAGGATAGGTTGAATAAAAACGAAATCATCACTTTTGAATGTTTTAACTCCTTTCTTAGGAATCGTGCTGATTTGCTTGAGACCATAGAATTATCGCGAAGCTCAAATCAAACACACTATGATTCACCTAATAAACAAACTGCAAAACATAAAACGATGGTTTCTGCACAAAACAATTCACATCCACCGGTTAAATTATGTCCCATGTGTAAAAGCTACGATCATAACCTAGCTTCTTGCTCACAATTTTTATCTTTAAACAATGAGTTACGTTTTAAGTTACTGCCATCATTCAAGGTATGCTTTAATTGTTTTAGTAGTGGACACTTCGCGAACCGTTGCAAACGGCAAGGGTGTAAAGTATGCAAACGAAAACATAACACAATTATTCACGTTTCTGATATGGCGTCTAAACCAACCGCGGTTGACAGTAGCGAGCCGACAAAAACAAGTGATATTCACATTCTTCCTAACAACAATAATAGCACCGCATAGACAAGCGCATCAAAACCCAACCTAACGTTGTCTGCGAGTGTAGAACGCGCGCAGCCCGGCCGCAGCGCAGACGCCTCTGTCATTCACAGTGCGCGTCGCGAAAAACTGTTATCAACGGCGTTAGTTAAATTATACGATGCTAATAACTGCGAGCATATAGCACGCGCTGTGTTAGATACTGGTAGTACGTCGTGTTTAATTACAGAATCAATGTTTGAAAAATTAAGTTTGCCGATGATATGTATAGATGAATCTATTCTAGGCATAAATAATGGGTTAACACAAGTACATAACATGTGTAAATTGCACATGAAATCGTTAAATGAGCAGTACTCAAGCAACATTCGATGTTTTATTTTGCCTACAATTACCGATTGTGTTCCAAGCGGAAGCTTAGACTTGACTAACATTAATATTCCATCAGATATTGTTTTAGCAGACCCAAAATTTTACTCGCCTGGTGAAATGGATATACTCATTGGCGCCGACATTTTCTGGGACATATTGGGAACACAAAAACTTCGATTAGGTAGTAATAAGCCTATATTGTTCGATAGTAAATTAGGATGGTTAGTTGCCGGCCCTGTTAACAGTTATAAGTCAGAGCCGTCTAATCATATTAAATGTAATTTGTTACATAATGATTCATCTGCTTTCTCTAATTGTGATGACATTCAAACCCAACTTTCGCGGTTTTGGCAGCTCGAAGAGGTTAGCCCTAAGTCATCATCTCATTATTCCAGGGAAGAGCAATTATGTGAGGAACATTTTGTAAAAAATACTATCCGTTTAGAAGACGGACGTTACTGCGTTAGAATACCATTGAAAGAAAGATCTAGTGTTTTGGGTGGTTCTTATCAACGCGCCAAGCATTCTTTTCTTTCTTTGGAACGCAGAAACAAATCTAAACCCGTACTAGATAAATTATATAAAGAATTCATGCTAGACTATTATTCACTCGGTCATATGTCTGAATGTAAGGTGTTGGACACAGAAAAACACCATTTTATTCCTCACCATGGTGTTCTACGTAAAGGTAGTACAACCACAAAGCTCCGAGCTGTTTTCAATGCCAGTAGTCCCACCACCTCAGGTGTTTCTCTGAATAATATTCAGATGGTAGGACCTCAAACGCAGAGTGATTTATTATCCATTCTTATTCGTTATAGGCAACATAGATACGTATTGGCTGGTGACGTGGAGAAAATGTATCGACAGGTTATGGTACATCCCGATGATCGTCATTTACAAAATATTTTATGGCGTTTTAATGCTAGCGATAAATTAAAGGTATTTCAGCTAAATACTGTGACCTATGGAACGTCTAGCGCTAAATACTGTGACCTATGGAACATCTACCACTAGGTGCCTAAAACAAATAGGTTTAGATTGCTCAGACCCTAAAATCGCTGAAATCATCATCAATGTTTTTTTATGTTGACGACCTACTGACAGGTGGAACCAACATAAATGAAGTGCTAGCTATTCGCGAAAAGGTCACTAGCTCTCTGGCGGCTGCCAGTATGCCCTTACGGAAGTGGAAATCAAATGATCCCCAGTTGACCACCGGGTGCACCCAACCTTCGTTCGATCTCAATATTGGTGCCGCCGAACCGAGTAAAACTTTAGGTCTTGGTTGGTTAACGGCATCTGATCAGTTGTGTTTCCCAATAGGCAATGATATCGCTGTTCATCTGTCAAAGCGCGGTATACTGTCAGTGATGGCTCAAATATTTGATCCTCTAGGTCTATTAGCACCGTGTGTCATACGCATGAAAATCCTTTTGCAAGGATTATGGTTGGAGAAATTATCTTGGGATGATCAATTATCACCAGAAGTTTGTGCACTCTGGTCAGATATTACTAGCAGTTTGCCTTTGTTAAACAATATTCGGATACCACGTACCATATATCAAGAGAATGCATTAATTTAAAATCTACCCCGCGTGTTAAATAGTCAGCCGGGTTAAAATCAGTGGGAACATGAATAAATTCTCATTTCTTAAATATCCCAGGAGATACGATGGTACCAATATCCTACTTGACGTACTACGAATATCACAGACGTAGTGATTGTGTTTTTTCTATTAAAACTGTAGAACAAAACGATATCGCTAAGACTTTATCTAAAATAAAATCAAATGCTGAAGGCTTTGATCATATTACTCTTAACATGTTTCTGCTAACACTGCCTCAAACCTTATCTGCGCTCACGTCTATTGTCAATGCCTCTATCTCACAATGTAGCTTCCCAGAACTTTGGAAAACAGCAGTTGTTCGCCATATACCTAAAATAGCGAACCCTTCTGATATAAAAGATCTAAGACCAATAAGCATATTGCCTTTTCTTTCCAAAATAGTTGAAAAAATAATAAACGCTCAACTTACAGAGTACCTTGAGAAAAATAACATACTCCCTGAGAAGCAATCAGGTTTTAGAAGAGGTCACAGTACTGCAACTGCGCTTTTAGATGTAACGGATAACATATTGTCCGCTCAGGATGAGGGTTGTTGTACGCTCATGGTCTTGTTGGACTATTCTAGGGCATTTGACAGTATAAATTTAACTCTCCTGCTCTCAAAGATGTCTTACAATGGGTTTGATGCGCGCACAATTAAATGGTTTGACAGCTATCTCCGATATCGCTACCAACTGGTTGAAACTCGCGGAGCGCATGGATCTAGTACCTTTTCGGACTTATCTGCAGTGGAGAGGGGCGTGCCACAAGGGTCTATATTAGGCCCTACGTTATTTAATTTATACTGCGCTGACATAGTTAAAGCCATAGAAGGTTGCAAGTACCATATGTATGCAGATGACTTACAATTATATATCTCTTTCAAACCACACGAATATGTAAATGCACTAAAATTGATCAATGATGACTTAGCTAGAATAGGAGATTGGTCAGAACGAAACTTTCTTTTCCTTAACCCAGCTAAGACTAAATATATACTTTACGGTTCAAAAGGTCAGGTGGGTAAAGTCAACTTGAACCATGGCGACGTAAACGTAATGGGACAACGAATTGAACGCGTCAGTGAGGCGCGGAATTTAGGGGTAATCGTTGACGAAAGTCTAAACTTTGAGACTCACATCTCGAACTGCGTTAAATCTTGCTTTTATAAGTTAAAAGTCCTATATAGAATACGTCCATACATTAGCGAGGAATTACGAGTGCAGCTAGTCGACAGCCTGGTTTTGTCTAAACTCAATTACGCGGACACTGTTATAGGCCCTAGACTCTTAGCACGCACCAAGAGGCTGATCCAAAGAGTGCAAAATGCCTGTGCACGACATTGCTTTAATGTACCACCAAGGAGCCACATCACACCCGTTTTAAATAAACATAATATTCTTAAAATGAAATCACGGCGTAAATTACATCTTGCGTGTCTTCTTTTTGGCGTAATTAAATATAAATGCCCTTCATACCTGCACTCGAAACTAAGGTGGGTAAACGATCACCGGCAGCGCGAGGGTAGACGTTGTGCGCAGCAACTGGCTATACCGCAGCATGGCACTGCCGCCTTCCGGGGTAGTTTTCGATACGCAGCTTCCAAATGTTGGAATAACATCCCTCCGCCGATCAGAATCCTGAAAACAATTACTGCTTTTAGGATACATTTAAAAACATTCATTTTAAATTCACAGATAAATTTTAATTCTATCGATATTGATAAGTCTTTTATATAATTATTTAATTTTAATTCATTTATCACTCAATTTTAATTTCACATTTTATTTTGTTTTACATTTATATAAATTATTAATAATACTCGTATAGTACTCACGTTATCCCCCGCTTGCTACAGGCCGAGTTTTGGTTCACTGACTGGCACTTCAAGTTAAATACATTTCCGTAGAAGTTCACGAGCCGATGTCTTCTTTGTTAAAGAGTTAGATATCATGCTGGTTTCCAGTTTTATATTAACCCAAATAATATACTACCTTCATCTGACATTTTTATTCTTACCCTTCACATCTTTCTTTTTTTCTATAGCTGCATTGATATATTACTTTGAAATTATCTTGTATCGTTATTTTAAGTATTTTAATTATTGCTACTAACATGTTATAAATATTTATGTATACAGGGTGACTGGTAATTGGTAGCCGATGGCTAAACACTTGATTGTACTCATGATTACAAACAACTTTCCCAAAGATACTTTTTTTGGCTCAGTCGCAAAATGACCACTTCTCAAAATGACTACAGGTAGCAAAATGTCCCTTTCGCAAAATGTCCCGTTCGCAAAATGTCCCTTTCTCAAAATGTCCCGTTCGCAAAATGTCCCTTTCTCAAAATGCCCCTTTCGCAAAATGTCCCCTTCCTCAAACAGTCATTAATTACTTTCATCAGTAAAAAAACTGGTTAAGAGCCAGCAGGTGTACAACACAGAGGGGTACTATACTAATGTTTCATCAATAAAATATATATAATCGAAGTTCACCAGATTTAATGTCAATCAAAATATAAATTTACACAAATAAACAATCAACAAATTAAACTTAACCCAAATAAAAAGAATACATCTTACAATAATTGTAATATTTTTTTTTTTACAATAATTATAAAATTCTATTTTTTTTTTAATATAAATTCTGGCAAATTTCGATTGTTATTATTTTAATTTTAGTTTATTTGCATGCGCCTACCCATATTTTAATGATGAAACATTAGTATAGTACCCCTCTGTGTTGTACACCTGCTGGCTCTTGACCAGTTTTTTTACTGATGAAAGTAATTAATGACTGTTTGAGGAAGGGGACATTTTGCGAAAGGGACATTTTGCGAAAGGGGCATTTTGAGAAAGGGACATTTTGCGAACGGGACATTTTGCGAAAGGGACATTTTGAGAAAGGGACATTTTGCGAACGGGACATTTTGCGAAAGGGACATTTTGCTACCTGTAGTCATTTTGAGAAGTGGTCATTTTGCGACTGAGCCCTTTTTTTGTGTACTCATTAGTTTTCTTTTTATCGTTATAACAAAATTACTGGCGCGCGAGCAAAGTTCAAACTTCGCGCGTGCGCCGTCGCCCGATCAGCTGTTAGCGGCGACACCCCGCGCCCGCACACGTTAATAATATTATTAAATTGTGACTGTGCCCTATCCCTCTTTTCTAATGTTGCTGTGTCCGACAGGACTGTTATTGAACTTTTACCTTCGTATTAGATCAAAGTTTTAATAGAAAATTATATACTGGACACATTGCAGTCCAAAGGTGTCGATTAATTGCATTGAAAAGGTGTGTAGTGTGTGAAAACTTGCCAAGTAACATCATTGAAAAGTACTGAAAATAATGAATGTTATCAGGAAACTGCTAAAAAAGCCGGTGTGCGTTTCTCTGACTATTATAATTTTAGGTATTTCTTTGTAACATGATACTTATTCAAAATGTACCTTAAAAACTGCTGGAAATCAAGTGTGCATTCCTATAACTATTTATGATTTGAAATATTTTTATGGAACTTGGTACTTATTTAGATCTCAGTTCTTTTATAATAATAATAATAATAATTTATTGACTTCAAAAAAAGTGTTCATTACAATAGTTTTGCTTATAAACTAGTAGGCTTCTAATAACACAATACAAGATGGGAGCCTCTGCAGCCGAACTAGGTATTAAACCTGTATCTCGGCATACAGCGCCAAACCCCTCAGCCCAAATGAGGATTTAAGTAAAGCCAACACGACTATAGTACTAGGATTAGGAGTTTTTACATTAATTACAACAATAATAAAGTTAAAAACAGATAACTACTTAAAAACTAACTAAAAGTGTGTGTGTGTGTGTGTGTGTGTGTGTGTGCATGTGTGTGTGTGTGTGTGTGTGTGCGTGTGTGTGCGTGTGTGCGTGTGTGTATGTGTGTTATGTCGTATCATAGATTTGAAGTAGGTACCAAAGAGATTAAATAACCATATATTTATATATATATATATATGTACATATGTTTTATATATCTATTTATATATTTCTATATGTTATTGTTTTATTAATTTACATAATGTAATGTACTGTTTATTCAGGTACGATTATTATTTTCTCTGATTCATCATAAGATAGAGTTAATAAGTACTCTTTCATCTTATTTTTGCATTGGTTCAAGTTAAGAGAGAAAATATCAATATTTTGGTTTATTTTATTGTATGTATAGGGACCCAAAAATGCAAAAAATCTTCTAATAAAAGATGTCTTTGGTTTATAAGTACGAGCACACACCAAATGTTTCCTACGCTTATTATTTAAATTTGGGTCATATTGTACATTCTTATGTTGTCTGAGGATGATGGCAAGTAAAAAAAGCTGTCGAACAGTAATTACTTCGCAGTATTGATACAGCGAGGCAGTAGAAAACATACGAGGTTTAAAAGTGCAAACCTTTAGGATAGCACGTTGTGCAATTTCAACCGGTTTGATGAGAGTCTTAGGCGCACCTCCCCAAGACGAGATGCAATAAAATAAAACCGACTGGCAAAGGGCGTAATAAATTTGTTTTAATAATGTGGTATCGACAACATGTCTTAGTTTTCTGAACACATATACTAGTTTTCTGACCCTTGCGCTTATTAATTTTAAATGGTCTTTAAAGCTTAGGGTACTATCTATAATAACCCCTAAATATTTAATGTTGCTAACGTGTTCTATTGGTTTGCAAGAACAGTTAATCTCTAGGGGGCATTGATGGGGTATTATGTTGTAGTTGTCGCAAGTAATTGCCGGTTGACGAATACTAAACGTCAGGTATTTAGTTTTATCTGTATTTAGGGTCAAAAGGTGACGCCGGAGCCAATCGTTAACGATGTTGAATCCAGTCTGTGCAGCACTAAAGGCCTCATCCCACGTATCGGCAGAGAAGAGGAGAACTGTATCGTCAGCGTATGATATTATATTACCTTTGGGAATATTGAGACTAGTGAGTTCATTAATATAAATGAGAAAGAGAGTAGGGCCTAAAATACTCCCTTGAGGAATTCCAAAAGAGACTGGGAGATCTGTGCTTAAATGATTCGCTATTCGAACACACTGCTTCCGTCCTGTGAGATAACTCTCAAAAAGTTGGAGTTGAGGTCCTCTTATTCCAAGCTTTTCTAGTTTGGTGATCAATATAGGAACGGAAATAGTATCGAAAGCTTTTTTCAGATCAATGAAAATAGCCAAACATTTCTGCCCTTTGTCTAGGTTAGTACTAATATAGTTCGTAAGTGTAAAAACTGCGTCGTCCGTGGATCTACCTGCTCTAAATCCGTACTGATTGTTTGCAAATATTTTATTCTTATCTAGATACTTAGTGACTCTAATATTTAAGATTTTCTCTAATATTTTAGATAGAGCAGGGAGAATTGAGATCGGGCGATAGTTAGAAATTTTCGTTTTATCACCACCCTTCAAAATTGGACGGACTTCGGAGCATTTGAGCGGGGCTGGGAAAATACCTGTTTGGAGACAGAGATTAAATATATGAGTTAGAGCCGGAGCCAAAATATCGACGTTTTGTTTAAGAAATTTATTTGATATTCTGTCCCTGCCTACCGAACATTCAGTTTTTAATGCCATTACAAGATGGGATATCTCGTTTTCACTAGTCTCCTCCATTACAAATGAGTTCAAGCTATGTACAGGTTTATTTTGGTTTATTGCTATAGACGAAACAGAATTTATAATGTTTTGGGAGTTCATACAGTTTTCCGCTAACGTCTTTCCAATATTTATGAAATAGTAATTTATTTCATTTATTGATCTTTCAGGCGAGGAATTGATTTTCAGGAGCTCTTCTGCATAGGTAGGTACTTTATTCATACTCGCGATGTCCCTAAGTACTTTCCAGAGCTGCACATGCACAGAGCACATTTTAGAACTAGATGAAATAAACAAAATAAATTTCGAGGTTAGTCAGCCTGACCGCTTCAGTTTCTCAAGATCCGACTCCGCGGTGATCCTTATCTGGGGATCATTGCTCTCTTTACGAAGATACACTGTACCATATGAGGTCCAGCAGAATTTGTAGTCATGACTCCGCTGAAAAGCTCGAGCTTGGTAATACAGTTTTTGAGCTTTATAGGTTAGGCACTCTGAGACGTATACCGGTTGCATTGGAGTCTGTAACTTAAGATGCGAGGTATTGAGCTTGTCGCCTTTGGGCTTCAATTTATTGAATTTTTTTATTCCACTGATAATTTTGTCTTTTGTGAGGACTGTTGTAAAATCCACTATAACTGGAGAAGTGTTGTCTTTTGATTTTACACGATATATATCTTTTATATTGGAGCTCTCAATACCAATATTTAGACTCGTCCCCAAGCTTAGGACCATGTTGCAGAGGTCCTCTTTTGCCTCACTGTCACTTCTGGGAATGTTTCGTATTTCTATACCAGTCGCTCGAGATTTGCGCTCCAGATATTCAATCTTTTCTTCTAGTTGATGAATGGTTTTTTTGTCTTCTTTCCTTTCCGCCTCTAGGGTGGCAATACGGCTCAGGAACTCGTCGTATTTACTCGAAATTACCTCCACACTATGTTTTAATTCCATATTTTGCAGAATAATACTGCTGATCTTACCCATAAGGTCCTCAAAACGACTTTCCTGCTTGTCAGAAAAAGTAGTGAACGTAGTCAAAGTTACCGGCGCAAAATCGCCTTCACTTTCAAACTTCCTCTTTTTACGCTCAGTTACGTTGGGTGCTATTTGGGATAGATCAGGCGCCGATAAACATTGGTGTAGTGGTAAGTCTTGAGTAAGTGGTCGGATGGGCGCTAGACTTTCCGTCGTTGTTGTAATTGACGTTGTGTGTATTGGTGGAGCGGGGGGGGTACGATTTATTGGCATGATTTCTCTGTGAGTTCAGCAAAGTACCAGGAACCCAGATATAAGCGGTAGATAGAAGTTTAAGTACCTTCTTTTGACGTCGCAGGTGGGCGGGGCGCTGCGCGAAGGAGACAGCAGGATGGTCGTGCACTGGAAGGCGGAGCTTACAATAACCGTCGCCGTCGCACGCGTCGTAGATTATGAGCTCCTTTGCGTTATGCACTCCTAATTTTTAAACTGATTTAAATTGTGATAAATTGCTAATTTATATTTAAAATAAAATTGTACAGCGTCTTAAAAACACGTCAGCTCGTTATCGAGGTCCGGGGGGAAGGGATATTATAGGCGAAGCATTGCCATAGTATCGAACTTGGCAGCCTTTTACATTTATGTTTTTGATGGGATTATTACTATACACTCACTGACTCATCAAAAACCTAAACCACTTCCAATGGTCGTACTGACTTGAAATTTGGCATGGAGATAGGTCTTAAGGTCAAAGTAAAGGGAAAAATCTGAAAACGGCCAAGTGTGAGTCGGTTTTAAAAATAGCGAAGGTGTAACTTTGTTCTACTATGAAGTCATAATGAACTCAATGGGTCTATCTTCCAATGGTCGTATCGACCTGAAATTTTGCTCGAAGGTTTGTCTTTAGGTTGAAATAAAGTAAAAATCTGAACACGGCCAAATGTGAGTCAGTTTTGAAAACAACGAATGTGTTATTTTGTTCTACTATAAGTAGGTATGGAGTGGAAATGAAATAAGACTTATTAAAAGGAGAATGACCAAGTGACTAGGCACTTAGTATCACTATCAAATATGTTGTGCCACAATGTTATATATCTTAATATAAAGTATGATTCGTGTACTTTTAATTACAGTAATTATTTTTTAAATACTTCTCCGCATTTTGCCGTAGTTTTGAAGTGAAATAGTTGCAAAAAGCGATTTTTTTATTAAATTTATCCACAGATCTTGTTGAATGAGAAAAATCAATCTAAAGTTAATCTGTATGTTGTGCTAGCAGTAGGGGACGGTTCCACCTACTTTATGCTGCAGAACAGTGACTACTTTTTAGAACCTCGTCATCAACATGTTAGTAATTCCAATTGTATCCCGAAATGTTGATAGACAACGGTGACCACTTAGGTACTTCTTTCTTTGCTAGATTATTCTGTTGGTCAGTCTAATGATATAAAAAAATATAACTAGAAATACGAATCAGTCAGGCATTTTAAAATGATTTTCATATCATCCTATTCGTCAAAAATATCATCTAAAGATAGAGCTGGGACTTGACATTCTATTATGCCGTATTATTATGAAAAACTGCTTGTAGGTACTACTACCGTCCACGGGTCCTACGTAAACTGGTACAAGTGCAAAAACACAACTGTTCAGGAGAGCGGTTCAAAGGTTCTAAAGCTTGTAATTTTATCATAAATCAATAGAAATACTTGAAATTTTGAGATGTTATATTTGAATCTCTAAGAAAAAAGATTGCATTATCGGTTCTTCAATTTTTTTTATACTTTGGAAAATAGTATCACTTGCATTGATGTAGCTTGTTTTATTTATTATGGTAAAACCTGTAAACTGATACAAGTGGCCACTTATACCAGTACATAATGTACTTGGTTATTCTTATAGTAAAGGAAATTTTTTGAATTTTACTGTTTTAATATTCTATTTCCAATCTACTGATTAATATGAGGTTATAATATTAACAATAAAATCTTCTTTTATCGACTTTTAAACACTTACACCAGTTTACTCAGTACTGGAAAACTACTTGCAACAGTTTTCTGCATTGTTATTTGTTATTAACCTTAAATATTTCAAAGGGTGTGGCAGGAAATGAAATAAAAATACTAATAGAAGTCTTTTCCAGACCTACCTATGCTTAATAGGTGTTGTTATTCGGACGTTAATATTATTATGGCACTCATATTACTATCCTTTATGTGGCACTCTTAATGAAAAATGAAATGGACTTGCCATTTTAGAAATAATAAAACTATAAAAATGATCTTCTTAATTAAGAATTTTCGGTTATTATATTAATTATTTATTTATATTTTCATTAGTACTTCCTAACCAGTCTTACGTACTACTAAATCAGTCTTTCAGACATTGGCAATTTGTCACATTGTTATTTATCGTTACAATAATCACAGGAGTTAATAAATAGCATAGGAAAAAATACAATAAAAAAAGAGAAACCAAATGTTGGAAAAGACAACTAGGTTTGTTATAAAAAACATTTTTTGCAAAAAAGAAAACCGACTTCAAAAATCGATAAAAGCGCTAAAAAGTTAAAAATAATACCATAACCTATCTAACTACATTAAAATACCTAACCTAAACAACTATTAAGCTATGATACAATTTATCAACTTTTGGAGTTGGTGTCAAGCTAAGTAATGAAAAGACTGGTAATTCCTGAGTATATTGTTTTATAAAAATATATTATTAATATTGTTAAGTGTAACCGTTCGTATCTTTTTTCTTTGTGTCTTAATATGAGGTTCACGAGGTCATCTTAGCTTCATCATCAGATCTGATGGAAGAATGGTTCTTATTGAACGCAAATGCTTCACTTGCTGTAGAAAAAACCAAATTCGCTGTACGCTTTCGTATAACATTTGAAGAGTTCCCTCGATTTCATCAAGATTCCTCAGATCCCGACTTGGTGACTATGGGACCATTTGGGAAGTATACCCTTTCCAACAAAGATAAAATATTTCAAATCGGGTTGGAAAGCAAAGGAGATATGCGCGAACAAACATAAAAAAATCCGAATTGAGAACCTCCTCCTTCTTTTTAAAGTTCCCCCTTGGAATTCTTTTTCCAGTTTTCAAAAAAGGGAAGCAAAACTTAAAATCAAAAACGAAAGATTGAGTTACTTTATTTTATATAATTATGATCAAACAATACAAAATATATCATCATACTATTTAAAATGTCAATTAATATTTACTTTCGTAATTTCCGGGAGTGTTTATTTTACTATTTTTTTTTTCTAATAAATCTATCATTACTTGACCTCTTGAGCGCTTCATTGTTGTGACATGTTACCACTACTTACTCAAGACAAACCAAAGCTGAATAGTTTTTAATAAATGAATATGTAAACTAAAACGAATCGCATTTATACCAGTGTTTAACGTGCTCCCGACCACGTGTCGCGTCGCACGCGACTACCTACACCGGTGCAAGTGACTTATATCAGTGTAGATGGTCGTGTGGCAGAAAATCATGTCACTTATATTAGTTTACAAGTTTGTATCGTTGAAATTACTTAATCATTTAATATAATTTTTACAGGATACAAAGTTAAGGTAATTTTAAGGCTTTTGTTGCAAAAAAACGTATTTCGCTGTTTTGCGGGTTACACCAGTATACGTAGGACCCGTCGCGTTAATCTCGTTCGGTGGTACAAGCGTGCCCCAATCTTAATAACGTAATGATTGTTAACCCTTTATAAAGTACTCTGTGATGATTCTTTCTCGGTGACAAACGCATTCCTCGTAGCCCAGGATATGACATTATTTAATACAAATAATATAACTATTACTTCTTAAAAGTAATTCGTAATGAAATACACAAACACTCGCTCCGCGTGTCTAAATTTTGGTATCGTTTTGACTGAGTGTAGAGTGTAAGTAGTAATGTACGAAGTTGATAAGTACCCACATACAAAAAAAAAAAACAAACTCAGCGTTGCTTTGAAAGCACTTTTTCAAAAACTGTTTACCTTATACAGGGTGACTGGTAATTAGTAGCCGGTAGCTAAACACTTGATTGTACTCATGATTACAAACAACTTTCCCAAAGATACTTTTTTTGTTTACTCATTAGTTTTCTTTTTATCGTTATAACAAAATTACTGGCGCGTGAGCAAAGTTCAAACTTCGCGCATGCGCCGTCGCCCGATCAGCTGTTAGCGGCGACACCCCGCGCCCGCACACGTTAATAATATTATTAAATTGTGACTGTGCCCTATCCCTCTTTTCTAATGTTGCTGTGTCTGACAGGACTGTTATTGAACTTTTACCTTGTTATGTATTAGATAAGAAATGCAATTAATACTTAGTGTTGAGTGTGTATCGATAAAATCATATCCGAGACTAGTATTTCGGTACTTACGCGCGCGCTACTACAATAAATACATAATCTTTCTAACTTACACTCCACTTACAAACTAACTACGTCTCATAAACCGACTTCAGGCGTTGGTTTTTATTACTTTTACGATGGATGTTAAAAGATACCACTTTATTATTATTTGACTTGATATATACTCGACACTGGGCATGATTTAATTTATTCCAAATTTCCCATCACACTTATCTAGGCTTTGGACTAGCAATCTAAAGCAAAACATAGGTACTTTATAATATTTTATAGTCTCGTTGCTATAAGTTCGCATTAGACTGGCGTGTTTAAAAAATTGGAATCAACTTAGCTATTTACAACGATAAATTAATACTAAATCAGATACGTACCTATTATGATTTTAATCAACAAAATTTTACCTTATATTAATTGTTGGATGTATCCATCTTGCACCTCAACACACTTATTTGCACGTTTTATAATGTGAGCCTGCACTCGCCGCAGAGTCTTAGTGTCAATTTGCACTATTTCGAAACCGTTTTCGATCCTAGCTTTTAGTTTATCGGAAGTTTTATACGTGTTGCTTCACCATTACCCCTTTCGGAATAGTAGCACATCACCATATCACTGTACTCACTCGCGGTGTACTTTTAAGGCAATTTGGGCGCGGTCAGGGCGGCGTTTTACCAAAAAAAATTAACAAATAATGCGCACGCGACACGCTTCCCGGAGCAACTGTTTTTTTGTTTGAAAATGGCTACTACAATGCCTGCGGCATCCACAAAGCGGGCGCGGGGGCCTCACCGCTAAAAGCTAATCATGCGACGGCGCGCGCGCGAAGTTTAAACTTTGCACGCGCGCCATCAATTTTGTTATAACTTTAAAAAGAACACTAATGAGGATACAAGTTTCTTTTGGGAAGTTGTTTGTAATCATGAGTACAATCTCATTAGTTTTCTTTTTATCGTTATCACAAAATTTATGACGTGCGTGTAAAGTTTAAACTTCGCGCGCGCTTCGTCGCCCGATTAGCTGTTAGCGAGGCCCCCGCGCCCGCTTTGTCTATGCCGCAATGTAGGAGCCATTTCCCCCCGCCCGTACCGCACCCCTTGCCATGCAGAAAATGTTGCCACTTTAGTGATTTTGTCACTAAATCTAGTGAATTTTGCGAGGTGGACAGTGATATTAAAAAAAAAGTTACTGAATGTTTTTTTGACGACTTTTAGTGATATTTATCGAATGATAGGTTTTGATCCGTACTTGAAACAAACTGAGAAACAAAATGGCTGTACACACTCAAAATAGTAATCTTTTAATAAGAAATCAGTTAAAAATAATTAAGAAGAGCTGCTACAGTTACAAGCTTCCGGCCGATGTAATCAGTGCTATTGAAAGCAATTCTAAATACTCTTTTAAAACAAAAAATGGTGATCCATCTCAGCCGTGTATCTCTAATGAAGAAGAAGAAGAAACACCAGAAGTATTTGATGTTTATTTTTAGTTTTTTCATGTACAATTGTTTATTTGTTGGTTCCCAAGAAGTATTTGAAGTTTTTTTTTTATGTTTATGTTTATTTGTTGATTCGTTTTATTAACAATTTTAATAATATTATTTTTGACTTAATTTGTGATTTCATTTTAAATTATTTAGTGAATGCTGGTGATTTTTTTTTGTAAAAAAATTTGGTGAAATTTCAGTCCAATTCCAGTGACAAAGCTTTCTGCAAGGTGGCAACACTGCATGCAGAAGTGACGTAGGTATAAAAACAGTTGCTCCAGGAAGCGTGTCGCGTGCGCATTATTTGTTTATTGTTTTTGGCCTAACGCCGCCCCGACCGCGCCCAAATTGCCTTAAAAGTACACCGCGAGTGAGTACAGTGATATGGTGATGTGCTACTATTGCGAAAGGGGTAATGGTGAAGCAACACGTATAAAACCTAGTGTATCATGATCGGCCAGTCAATATTTCCGATAAATTAAAAGCTAGGATCGAAAACTGTTTCGAAATAGTGCAAATTGACACTAAGACTCTGCGGCGAGTGCAGGCTCACATTATAAAACGTGCAAATAAGTGTGTTAAGGTGCAAGATGGACACATCCAACAATTATTGTAAGGTAAAATTTTGTTGACTAAAATCATAATAGGTATCTGATTCAGTATTAATTTATCGTTGTAAATAGCTAAGTTATTCCTTTTTTTTAAACACGCCAGTCATATGCGTAGTTTTAGCAACGAGACTTATTATAAAGTATCTACGTTTTGCTTAAGACTGCTTGTTCAAAGCCTAGATAAGTGTGATGGGAAATTTGGAATAAATTAAATCATGCCCAGTGTCGAGTATGTATCAAGTCAAATATTAATAAAGTGGTATTTTGTAAGTGGAGTGTAAGTTAAAAAGATTATGTATTTATTGTAGTAGCGCGCGCGTAAGTACCTAAATACTAGCCTCGGATATGATTTTATCGATACACACTCAACACTAAGTATTTATTGCATTTCTTATCTAATACATAAGAAAGTAAAAGTTCAATAACAGTCCTGTCAGACACAGCAACATTAGAAAAGAGGGATAGGGCACAGTCACAATTTAATAATATTATTAACGTGTGCGGGCGCGGGGCCTCGCCGCTAACAGCTGATCGGGCGACGGCGCACGCGCGAAGTTTGAACTTTGCTCGCGCGCCAGTAATTTTGTTATAACGATAAAAAGAAAACTAATGAGTAAACAAAAAAAGTATCTTTGGGAAAGTTGTTTGTAATCATGAGTACAATCAAGTGTTTAGCTACCGGCTACTAATTACCAGTCACCCTATATACATAGCCATGTAGCGAAACCATAGCGCCTTTTAATTTTACTTGTGGTGCCATCTCTTGTCAGATAGTATGTCATTGAATATATTTACGTTGTTAAACATTTATTTTTATCAGTTATTATTCCGGGGAAGTTATGATTATCTACTATTATAAATAGGCTTTAAAAATAAAAAAAGGAATTATCGTTATTACCAAATTATGGCACAATTCAGATTGAAGCGATACTGGAAATGGTCATTCTCCTTTAGATACATACCAATTTAAAACAATACATGTTTGTCTTGATGACAAAAACAATAAAATTGTTCACCACTCTGTGTGTGTCTGTTGCGGGAACCGAACCCACGATTTACGAAGTGCAAAGCAGATCGCACACTAGGTGCGATAAATCAGTCAAAAAGCTAATAAAATCGCATATTCAAGAACATGGAAATCATATATACTCTAAGATGGAATTATATATACTACTGCGCATCTCACCCTCTGATACTCCACGGGATGAGATAGGATGGCGCACTTCTAGGGCTACATAATACCTACTGGTAGGTAGGTATTACCAAGTTTTTAATTATCTATGTAGGTAGCGTACTTACAAACAGAATAAAGAACGTTATTGATGTGTCACCTAACAAAAATAAATGAAATCCCATCAAAAACATAAGTGTAAAAGGCTGCCAAGTTCGATACTATGGCAATGCTTCGCCTATAAAAGAAGTGAGATCTAAATAAGTACCAAGTTCCATAAAAATACCTCAAATCATAAATAGTTATAGGAATGCACACTTGATTACCAGCAGTTTTTAAGGTACATTTTGAATAAATATCATGTTACAAAGAAATACCTAAAATTATAATAGTCAGAAAAACGATACCGGTTTTTTAGCAGTTCCCTGATACAATTTATTATTTTCAGTATATTTTAATGATGTAACTTGGCAAGTTTTAATAGAAAATTATATACTTGACACGTTGCAGTCCAGAGGTGTCGATTAATTGCATTGAAAAGGTGTGTAGTGTGTGAAAACTTGCCAAGTAACATCATTGAACAGTATTGAAAATAATGAATGTTATCAGGAAACTGCTAAAAAACCGGTATCGTTTTTCTGACTATTATAATTTTAGGTATTTCTTTGTAACATGATATTTATTCAAAATGTACCTAAAAACTGCTGGTAATCAAGTGTGCATTCCTATAACTATTTATGATTTGAGGTATTTTTATGGAACTTGGTACTTATTTATTTAGGTCTCACTTCTTTTATAGGCGAAGCATTGCCATAGTATCGAACTTGGTAGCCTTTTACATTTATGTTTTTGATGGGATCAAAGATACACCGACACAGTCTTTAAACACTGCCAATACTTATTTCATATTGGTGTGTCTCTAGACAACGTAGCGAGCGGACTTGTTTACATTTTAATTGCACAAAATAATTGACTACTAATATTATCAATTTTGAACATAAAGCCAGTGAAAATAAAATTAAAAACTTATTAGCAGCGCCGGTCAAGCAGCAGTGTGCGTACGCATTATTAGGGTACTGCACATATTACAAAGGCGGAGCGACAAGCGGAGCGGGTATAAGAAATTTTATTAAAAAAAAACAGTCATATCCGAAGCCATACGAGTCAATATGAGTGTAGTACGGTCACCTACTAGTAATGTTGGCACCAGTGTTTCTCAGCCAGACCTATCAAGTCTCTGCATTACTGAATTCGAATCAAAGAACATCAATGCGAAAAAGAAAGACACCGGATGATGATTTTTCTCATGAATTCAGTGAATTTAAAAGAGAAATTATGGGAATGTTTAAAGAATTCAAAAAGTTCCAGACAGATAATTTCACTAGCATTAGAATAGATATAACAAATATTAAAGAACAGTTAACCGGCATCAAAAGCATTACAGAAAGGACAATGGCGAACTCCCATACAAATTTTTGTTGACATAATTTTGTTGCGTCTACTAATAAAAAAAATCTTAAAATATGGAGTTTAGATTTCTGAACAATATTGTCTTAAGGGTCACTGATGAACGAAGTCACGAATAAAAGATATTTAAGTTTTAAAGAATTTGAGGCTAGGTGCATAAAGAATAGTAGGGTAGGTGTCTTGTCATTTAAGATTTGTTCAAAACATAGACTTTACATATACGTATATATACCATCGCTAGTTTCCCCTTGTGCCAAGCGAGAGCACTTTTTAGTCTGTATCTAGTACATTCGTTTACTGATTTTGGTTATTTTTCACGCAACGAGAAACTTATATACGAAACTATCGATGGTTTTGACATTGTTAGGATAATATTAGTGTTTGAGATTGAATTAATAAAACGGCAAGCTCCATCTTCATACATAATTCACGACAAAACTGGTTCATACTAGTGCTTACGGTTCAAACTCTGATAGACTCACTCTTTAGTTTCTTATCTATACTCTAAGGTTCAAATAAACATAAACATACTTAAACATATCATCACGCCTGTTCTCGAAGGGTTAGAGGAGTACCAATGTACACCCACAGTTCGCGGTTTAAGGTTCAAACCAAAAAAAAATCAGTTATCTAGGCAAGCGATTAATTACTTTTGCTCGACCTTGCATTTTTATTACATAAATTCATAGGAAATATGTTGAAGAAGTAAACCTCGTGCATTGGTCACTATTTTTTAAAAGATTGAATGCTGTTATTTCGTAGTTATTAATATAGATATAATTAAACAGGTATCGCTTTGATAATATGGAGAGTAATAATCAGAGGCATCTTTTAAAATCTATCGTCCTGACAGAATATGTTAATGTTTTCTTATAGGCTTTTTTGTAATATTGTTAAATGCACAAAATCGTCTATAAAATAGATGACCAACTGCAAGAATGAAATAAAAAACAGCATTAATTCTAACAGGGGATTGTCAAAGAAATTAAACAACATAGCTATATATTTTTTTTATATCTATTTTCATCCTCCCTTATCACGATATCATCCAGGAAACCAGCCGGTGCTGAGAGGCTTTACACGACTTCCCATCGTGAAAAACAAATCGTCTTTAACACGCAATAAAATCCAAAGTAAGAAGTAGAATCAGAGTCAAAAGTTCACAGCAAAATGTCGTCGTAAGTGGTAGGTAATCGGAATCCTTTGGCAAGCACACGTCACAGGAGATATGTAGAAAGTCCATACGCATTCCAAATCAAAATAAAAAAGAAAATAAGAGTAATAAAATAGATACAACAGTAATAGGAGTACCGAAAGGTTAAATTGACAGATCACAAACAATGACAATTGTTATAACTCAAAATGTCACTTTGATTGTATCCGTTGTTGTTGCCATGCTGGAATGAAGTTTACCTACTTATTATATTTCTCTATGAAGTTTACATAATATTGTTTTGATTTTATTTATTCATTTCGGTAATGTCGGGAAGAAATAATAAGTCCTTAGATTATTCTTGTTCATAAAACTTCAATATATTATTTTTTAGTTTACTAGCGAAATATATTCGTATGACTTAGATAAGATTTAACTTTCACATGGCAACACTCAAACTACAATTTAATCAATTGTATTTCCAATTTAAAATATATTTTTCATAGACTTAGACGCTATTTGAATAAAGCTTGATAAAACGTAACTTATTATTTCATGTAAATCTGTAATGACGACGTTTGTAGACGCATAACAATTACATCAACAATTATTTCGCCATTGTCCTTTGATTGTTGAAAATAAAAACTTCAATAACAAAAATTGCGAACCTTGAAGTATCTATAAATAACACCCAAGAAAAAGTTACGACCTTAGAAAGTGATATTCATGCTTTAAAATCGAATGTGAAATCTACATCGACGTCTCCTAGTACCCCTGAAATGCATACAACCTACGACGATATAGTTGCAGAGGTTCAAGAGCGAACCGAGCGTTGTAAAAATGTAATAATTACCGGCATTGTCGAACCACGCTCGGACGATATGGAACAAAAAAGGGAGAGGGATAGAAATGAAGTTAAAACGATAATATCAACCATATTTCCCACTTGCCCTGAGCCAAAAAAATCATACGACTAGGAAAGTACGACGAAAATAAAACACGTTCCATTAAAGTTTATTACGCATCTCAAGAAACGGCTCTTAACCAATGATCCATTAACCGGATGAAAAGGTTAACTGGTTAGACGTATAAGCCCTTTGTTTGATTAACCCTTATACGGGTTAACCCATATACTATTAAGGTTAATCTATAAAATATTGCTGATTAATCTGAATGAAAGAGATAGAACCTGTAAATTGCACAATCTTAGCCGCGCCGCACTTTACGTCTCACGCGGCTGTTTGCTACTCGCTCGGGTGTAGTCGCTCGTTTGTACGTCGCTTCGTTGTAAATTTTGGATTTATTCAAAATTTCAAGCATAAAAATAAAAAACAAGATAGTTCAGAAATATGGATGAATACAATTCTAATTTATATAGACCAGATTATCCGTTTGATTCTCAATCTGTATTTGAAGAGGGTGAAAAAAATCCTTGCAGTGAGTACCTATTATAACAACCAAAATATTATGTTATCATAATAGTATTAGTTTTGGAATTGAACGAAAGCTATCCTTTTAAGTTGTTGTTTATATTTTGTCATAGCCAGTGGATCAAACCAGCTGATAGCGATGATTTTTAGTATTATGCGAAACGTGAATATACCTATACTCAATTTGTTTAGGTAGTTAACTGAAGGTAAACTCTAACTAAACAAGATTGTTTTATGATTTATTTTACCTTTAGTTAACTACCTAAACATATAGAGTAAAGGTATTTTGTTCAGAATAAGTAACTGAAACGATTTACTTCATTATTTTTAGAACATGTTATATTTTGTCAAAATATTTAAAAACTGTTACAAGTTAGACACTTAGTAGGTATAAAAGTCATACAACGCGCAACACGCGCAGGTCACAGCGTCAACAGACGCGCGCTGCGCGTAGGTATGTGCTGCATGGTGACACTGGTGACTGTGTTTTTGTAAAAAACCAGGTAGACCAGCTTATAATTTTGTGATTTTTCATGATGCAGTGTTGAAATTTTGTTCATAGATTCTTTACATAAAAATACTGGACACAAGTTTCGGGTTTCGCACAAATAAGATGTTTTTATTTGTATCACTCTGCAGGCTAAACGATTTGTTGGAGTTTAACGTTTATTATCCGGTGCAGTTTGTTTGATATTAATTGTGAGAGGGACACAAATAGAGAGTGTGAGAGAGTAATATCTAAAAAGAGCGAAAAAATATTTCTCAAAAAAAAACAAAACCCAACGGCCTTATTAACTGAATGTGAATGATTCACTAGTTTTTTTTAACTGAATATTGGAAAAGGTGTTGCTGGTAGGGAATTAGAGATAAGCTAGTGACCCCATACAGCAGCATACATACGTCGTACCCCCCGTATGTATCTTTTCCAATATTCAGATTAGAAGCTTGTTTCTCACGTTCCTGTGTTAAGGCAATCGGGTTTTTTGTATTTTTAATTTTTTGTAGGTAATTAATAACTACCTACAAAAAATAATGTAAGAAACTTAAAGACTGATATAATTACTAATTATATCAGTCTTTAAGTTTATTTAATTCGATCATACTGAAGAGCGTTTGCACACGACATCCAGACAAAGCTAGTGAGAATAAACGTAATCGATCACACGCAGTGCGCAAATGCTTTTAATAAATTTAGACAGCGATCGATAAATTGATGCATGTAGATGTAATATTTATTTTCTTTGTCCTAACAACTGCAGGTAATATAACCATACCTGAATCAGAGGACAGCTCGAGTGATGAAACGGTACATTCGGGAGACCTACATAATTCACCAATACCTGTCATCACTTCCTTGATAGACCCTGAAGCCTCTACTCCAGATTTATCCGATTCTGAGGATTCGAATTTTGATATTAAAACAGTTGATCAAAAAATTGACAACACTGAAGATGACATTCACGAATGCTATATGTTTTCATCTATGGTAGCAAAAACTTTATGCAAAATTGAAAGAAGTAGACGCCATTAGTGTATGCACGAGATATTGCACTTATTAATGAATAATTGTAAAAAAGACTAAGAAAATGTTCTAAACTTTTATAATTAAACAGCCATTAAATCAAACATAAACATCTTTTATTCATGGTATTACTACCTAATCAGTACTCATTTAACTCAAAAAAATAAAAAAATAATAATTTGACTAAAAAAATCTGATTAGTCTGTCAGGTAGATTTTATTAATTCAATAAAAAAATATGAAAATAAAGTAGGTAGGTAGGTAGTAGTTAGGTAGTAGGTAGGTGGTAGGTAGGTAGTAGGTAGGTAGTAGGTAGGTAGTAGGTAGGTAGTAGGTAGGTAGTAGGTAGGTAGTAGGTAGGTAGTAGGTAGGTAGTAGGTAGGTAGTAGGTAGGTAGTAGGTAGGTAGTAGGTAGGTAGTAGGTAGGTAGTAGGTAGGTAGTAGGTAGGTAGTAGGTAGGTAGTAGGTAGGTAGTAGGTAGGTAGTAGGTAGGTAGTAGGTAGGTAGTAGGTAGGTAGTAGGTAGGTGGTAGGTAGTAGGTAGGTAGTAGGTAGGTAGTAGGTAGGTAGTAGGTAGGTAGTAGGTAGGTAGTAGGTAGGTAGTAGGTAGGTAGGTAGTAGGTAGGTAGTAGGTAGGTAGTAGGTAGGTAGTAGGTAGGTAGTAGGTAGGTAGTAGGTAGGTAGTAGGTAGGTAGTAGGTAGGTAGTAGGTAGGTAGTAGGTAGGTAGTAGGTAGGTAGTAGGTAGGTAGTAGGTAGGTAGTAGGTAGGTAGTAGGTAGGTAGTAGGTAGGTAGTAGGTAGGTAGTAGGTAGTAGGTAGGTAGGTAGTAGGTAGGTAGGTTGTAGGTAGGTTGTAAGTAGGTTGTAGGTAGGTATTAGGTAGGTAGTAGGTAGGTAGTAGGTAGTCTCTAAGACTCTTATTTTAAAGAAATGTATAAATGTTAATCAAACAAATCCTGATTACATCTAATCACCATAATGTTTTCTAGAGTACTTCAACTCAAGTTTGATCTAAGGGGTGATAATATAAATTTCACTGAACAAAAAGTTCTTTCTACGGAAACTTGTGTTGCTGGAGCTGCCAGTACGCATAGCGCTAGCTCCGACAATTCTGATGTGGATTTATTATTCCAGTATTGGAGAATGTTTTCTGTACTGGGTAGCCTTGGGATTTTCCTAATTTCTTTTAAAGCAATGTCTATTGCTTTGCTATCATGTTGACACTCTAAACCTCTTTGCAATGCTGTTGCACGCAGTATTTTTTCTGCGAATGATTCATTGGCAACTTCTGCACTTCTGCAACTAGCGATAGTTTCATCGTTGAGTTCAGCACTTCCAACGGTAGTAGACTCAATTGGGCGTTTAATTTTATTCATTTGCTGTAAAGTTTCCAGCAAGAACTGTTGAGCCTTTTCAGCTTCTGCATCAGACAGGACAACATTTAACCTAATATCCATATATAGGGCTTCCAGCATCAGCTTTGAATTTAATAAATGCACTTCCCTCGACTTCATGCATTGTAAGATTGTTTGGCTTATTTGTGTATGGCACTTCTCTAAATGGCCTTTGCACATCAGCCACTGTATAAAAAAATCACCAAGAGTCAATTGCTCTTTCTGCAATGTCATAGTGGTTTCATAAAGAGGTTTCAAACAGTTTACAAGATCATTTATTATGTCCCAGCTAGACTCATTTAGTCTGGTTCTCATATTAGAGTCATCAAGACAAACAGATTTTAAAGATACTAATCTTACCAACATATTATATGTCGAAGACCATCGAGTGGGACAATCTAGTATTGGTTTTTTTAAATTTGCTTGCCTTAAAACATTTCTAATTGTCGGCGTTCTTAATATCTTGACAATTGCTCGAGCATTATGTAGTACACGTTGAATATCTGAATTTGCTTGTAACCCATCTTTTACAGCCAATTGTAGCGTGTGTGCTGCGCAAAGCATAGTTCTTAGCTTAAAAGAAGCTTCACTTTGTTCATTTAAAGCTGACATTAGATTATCAAATTGTACTTCATGGTTTGAAACCAATGTATTTTCTGTATCTGAACTGTCGTCTCCTTCATCTTCTGATTCAATGCTAGGGCGTAGGTCTTCATCTATTAGAATAACATCATATGAACCACCCATGAGAGTAGCCATTGTTTTGAAATTTCGACCATTATCTGTAGTTATGCAATATATTTGTGAAAAATCAATTCTATACTGATTTAAAACGTCACAAAAGGGTTTCTTTTAAAAATTCTCCGGTTTGACTTCTGTAGACTTCCTCTGTCGCTAAAGTGCGTATGGTTATAATGCCGTTTTTAACATACACCGTGAAAATTGAATGGTTGTTTTCCCGCGGCAGGACGATTACCTATCAGTAGTACTATCGAAATACAAAGTTTAACTTAAAAAAAAAATGTTTTTTTTTTTAAATCATTAAAAAAATATTCATAAACTCGAAAGAGCGATAATCAATAGTAGTTCACTCACTAGAGATAACGTAGGCACCTGTAGGTAGTTACACGAAACAAACACGCCGCCGCCACGTGTTGTCGGCAAACTTACAAAGGAAGAATGAATAATAAATGTTCAGAGCAAAATAAGCTCTCGGTAATGGTGATACGGTATAAATTAGCTTGCATGCACGCGGCAAGCGCCGAAACACAATAGAATGCCGCCAAATGTTGCGCTCTGTGCCTACAGCTTAGTACCTATGACCTATGACTTATTAGTTAGTGTTCTGTGCGCGAACGTCGATGACGTCAAGTAATGAATGTGCGATGAAAGTGCTCAACACAGAAGGACTGCATCCTTATCATTTTTTTTTCGTGGCGGGCCCCACCCTTGGCCACCGAGGAGCCCAGCCTTGACTCCCTTGGACTTTTATTTGTGGTCTGAGCTCAAGAACTTGGTGTATCGTGAGGAACACCAAACACGCGATAAGTGCGATACTTAGTGGACGCTTTTAATATCGTGAGACTTGACAGAGACACTTTAATGAAACTGAAAGTCAATCAGTTAAAACGTGTTCGTTTGTGCATTGAACGTAGTGGTTTACATTTCGAACAATTACTCCGCTATCGTTAAGTGTAAGTACTCGTACTTTGTAAATAAACATTTAAAAGTAGGTTAGGTAATCAAAGTCATTGTAAATAAGTTGATTCCATTTTTAAATACCTACGCCTTAAATACTTAATTATCAAATTCCGAATTTTTTTTAAAGATACCTATTTTGATTTTTTAAGTATTTATAACGATCCTAAGCCCGTAAAAGTTTGAAGCGAAAATTTGAATTACTTATTGGTTTTGTCCTTTATTAAATCACGAGTAGCGATCAGCTGATTTACAACGATTTACGCGATGTGCAACGACCGCGCGGCGTTCGGGGTAACCGCGCGCCCTCCCGCGTAGGTATAGCGCGATGTATTACTACTGGTTCAAGTCACTTTCGAGTTTTGTTTATAACAATTGTTAATCCGCCATTTATTGAGTCTAATTTTTTTTATATATATTAATCGATTGTATGACCGATACAAACTCATTTCGCTTCGGGAAAACAACGACTTAATATTCACGCTGTATATTAATCGATTGTATGACCGATACAAACTCATTTCGCTTCGGGAAAAATTTCGGGATGCACGGTCTAAATAGGTCGCTGAATCTAATTTTAAACATATAAGCTTGTTTCGTAATTCTTTTGAAATTTTCAATTTTATTTCGTATGCTTTGTCAGCAATCATTGATTTTGTATTTTGTACACTGATTGTATAAGCTTGGTCCTTATCTTGTATTGCAAAACCAATAATTTCTTGGAAAGCCTTGTCTTCTATTAATTGAAAAGGTCTGCCGTGGACAGTAACAAGTTTTAACAGTTTACCTTAATAATATCTAGAACGGTGTCTTTTCGTTTTTGGCTTACGGTAGGAATATTTTCTTTATTTATTGAAAGAACATCTTTAAATTGCTCTTTATGTTTAACAGATACGTGGTTCTTTAAATTGGTAGCATGGTGACCCTAAAACAATATATACACAATAAACAATATATAATTTCATTACTGAATCTATACTAGTATTACTAAAAGGAACAAATGTTTTTTTTTGGTTGTTTGTCATAGTGTACAATTTTATTCAATTATATTATCCGCGTAAATTAAGTCGTTTTACAACGGAAGTTCATTTCATCTACCCAATGGCTACTACACATTTGAAAGTTTTTTTTTATAAACATATTACTAATTAAAAAATATATATATCCTTCATTACTATTACCAGGCCTCCGTCACTCCATGTACTTGCGCACTATAACTACCTACCTACATACCTACAATCAAAACAAAAGTAACTAAAAATTAAACCGATTCATAATTTAGTACTTATTAATTCAGTTATCTGCTTCTTGAATTGTTTGGCAGAAAGAGCAAACATATCAACGACATGAAATTCTTTATTAAAATGACTTGTCAGCCTACGCAGTGGTGCGCGCAAGCCCGCGTTTGTGCGACAGGAAGTAACAGCAAACAGCGGGCGAACGCGCACCCCGCGACCTATGGCTGTTCTGGGCACTATATAACTAATTTTATTTCGGACATCAATGCAATCGTATACATTGCAGCATAAGTCAAACAAAAATACCATTTCCAGAAGAGAGCGTCTGGATTTTAGGTTCAATAAATTATATGTTTTTAGTAATTCCACATATGAACTACGAGTGCGAAAGCAGCGATAATGCATAGCTCTCAAGAACTTACTCTGCACACTTTCTATGCTATTTGAATATTTGTCATAAAAGGGGTTCCACACTGAAACTGCATATTCCAACTGAGATCTGATTAAGGTTTTATACAAGTACAAGTAGGTTGAGGGACGCTTAAAGTCTTTAGCGGATCTCATTACAAAGCCGTACATGCGATAAGCCTTTTTTGTAATTTTATCCACATGAGCGTCAAGGTGAAGTTTATCATCGAGAAGAATCCCAAGATCACGAACGAGAGCAACCCTTGATAATACGGTGTTATCGAGTGAGTAATCGTATTTAAAAGCGCTTTTATTTTTCGTGAAACTTATGCAACAACACTTGGGTAAACTTAGTTGTAGCTTATTCCTTCTACAATAATCAGTAAGTCGATCTAAGTCTGCTTGTAATAGAATGCAGTCGTTCAAATTCTTAATTGGCCTATATATTTTTAAATCATCAGCATAAAGTAGCAATTTTGAGTTAGTGAAACAAGAGATGTCATTTATAAATACAACAAACATTAGGGGTCCTAAAATGGATCCCTGAGGCACCCCCGACGTCACACGAATGATATCAGATTGGAAACCTTTTACTACAACTCTTTGAGTTCTATTCTTAATATATGACGAAAACCAGCGCAGTAAATCGCCACGTATGCCGTTAAATGATATTTTTTACAAAAGGAGATTTTGGTCGATCTTGTCGAATGCTTTACGAAAGTCGGTATATATACAATCCACTTGTATACGCGAATCCATATTATTAAATAAATAATTAACGAAAGCCACTAAATTTGTAGTAGTTGAACGTTTTCTAAAAAAACCATGTTGCTGTGGAATAATTGAGCTGTGTAAAGCAGGATAAATTTTACTATGAACTAACTTTTCGAAAAGCTTCGGCAGGACTGACAGGATCGATATTGGTCGATAGTTTTCAATATCGTGCTTTGATCCCGATTTATGGACAGGCGTTAAGTTTGCAGTCTTCCATGCTTCAGGAAAAGTACCTTGAGCCAATGACATATGAAATAAAATTTGTATAGGAGTACATATATTGTCTGCAGTATTCCGAAGAAAGACCACCGGAAGACCATCAGGTCCAGGTCCCTTTGTCGGATCTAAAGATTTAAGTGCCTTGAGTACCTCTTTGACACTGATATGAAGTTTACTTATTATGGAGCAATGATCAGAGGAATCTTCACTTGAAAAGTCATAATCGGTTGTCGGTTCGTATACGGATTTGAAGAATTCAGAAAATAAATTACATATACCTACAGGATCATTTGCAGACTGATTCTTATATTTCATTTCTGAAGGAATATCATTGCAGCATTTACGACCGGCTATGTATGTCCAGAAATGTTTGATGTTCTTATGTATACCATCTTCAACCGAGTTTATGTATTTACTGTAACAGTTCTTGCATTCGAGTCTAAATCTTGATCTGTACAAGGAGAATTGTTCGTAATCTGATAGATTATTAAACATCTTCCATTTAATCCAAGCCCTGTTCTTGTTTTTATATATATGAATAAGTGAGGGAGAGAACCAGATGGGGAACTTTGAAGACTTTACATTTACTAATGGAACATGCAATCTTATTAAACCAAAAATAATATTATAAAAAATCGTAACGCTTCGTCTACGGTTTGGCCTGATCTTAATCTCACATTCCAATTAATCATGCTTAATCCGTCGTTGATTTTTTCATAATCAGCTTTAAAGTAGTTGTGTTTTTTGCTTACATTCCTAAGTATAGATTTGCGGGATAATTGAGATGGTATTAATTTACAGAAAGGTAGATGGTAGCTGTCAATATTCAGTAAATAGTCAGTAGGCGAAAAAACAGTGCAACTATTATTACTGATTACTAGGTCCAATATTTTTTGACATGAATTGCGAATGGAGTTATATTGAAGGGCATTAAGACAACTCATCAGTATCCCTAGTTGTACACCGATAGAAGTAGAATCTCGACAAGTGAGTCCTAAAGTTGGTGTACTAATATCGCTCGGGACCCACTCAATGCCCGGTAGATTATAGTCACCTAGTGCGTAGAAACAGTCAACATTGTCATTGCCGAGAAGATCCTGTAAGTAGTCGAAGTATTGGACATAAGCAAGTTCAGGTGTTCTCGGAGGTATATAAGACGCACCAATGATTTGATATTTTCCTTTAAAATTACTTGGGAACCTCAGAAAAACGAACTCAAGATATGATTCTAAGGTCACAGAAGGAACAATTCTAATAGGACGCAAACTTTTTAATACTGCAACAAGAACGCCCCCTCCATCTTTTTTATTTGCTGCCATACGATCACGATCACAACGGTAAACCTCGTAGCGGTTTTCAATGAACTCGCTATCATTAATCTCGGGAAATAACCAGGTTTCCGTCAGTACGATGACGTCATAGTTGTTTGTTAAAATATTTATATACAATATATGCAGTTTAGTGCGAATACCCCTACAATTTTGATAATACATTAGTAAGTTATCCAACATTGAAACATAAAATAATATTAATTATAACAGCATTACGCCTACTAATTTTGAGAAAGCAATTCGTAGACACGCGAAGGCAATAGTTTAAAATAAGGTGTAAAAACATTTTGTAAATAGACTTATACATGTGCCAATAGTACCCAAATAAAGGTGATTTCATATTAACAAACTTAAATCTGTAAATATAGAGACGCCTAAAAAGAACAAAACAGAAAGTGTTTAACTGTTTAACTTTTGATTTCAGGGATTGTATTGCTATTGACAGCGAAAGTACTCGGCTTAATCTTGCTGATGTCCTGATGTGATCTAATAGCAAAGGACTTAGATCCTTCTGTTTCACGAACGAGGATGGTTCCATTTTTAACCCAAAGAAAGCGATAGTTATGTTTCTTAACAGCTTCTCGGCAATCACGAAATAATTTCTTATTCTTTAATGTGAGATGTTCGTGCATGTAGATCGGTACTGAAGTGCCTGATATTCCACAGTCTTGAGTAGTAAGTCCTTTATGTATGCGGAAGGCACTTAAGATGTTGTTCCGTAAGATGCGCGAGGTGACCTTAACTATTATGTTTTTAGGTTTGTTATTATCCAGAGCATGCGGAACCCGATGTATCTCCACTATATCGCTTTGCTTAATGTTGCATTTTATAGAAGATCCGATCTGTAACATGACGGAAACCAGGTCCTCGTTACGCCTTTCAGGGATGTTACAGAGTTCTATGTTACTATTTCTGGCGGATTGCTCAAGGTAATCGATTTTACTTGTCAATTCCGTTATGATGTGCTGGGAATCAGACATAGCTCGTATCTGTTTTTCGTGTATGCTATATTTTGCGGAGAAGTCAGATTGTTCCGCAGCAGAAAACAGAATAGTATTTTTAATCTCGCTTATCTCTTGTGTGATACCAACATATTTGCAATCAGATTCAGCCATTCTTTGCTTCAAAAGCGATTGCTCGGTACGTAAAGAATGAATATCATTTTTAATATCTGTTGTGACCTCGTTCTTTATGGACACTACATTATCGGATATTTTATTAATACTACATATCAACTCATGTCGCCATTCATCGAGCGTGCTTTTAAACTCCTCCGACAGAGCGTTAATGGCTAGTGACCACTCGGGTGTTGTATGTGTATGCTTTCGTCGACTCATGTTAACATTCTGATCGTCAGAGACATTTTGTGAGTTCTCACCATCGGGGAGGACCTTTTTCCCTGGCGAACGGAGCATTGCAATATGAATTATTATTTGTGTTCGCGTTCGGTACGAGCAGTCAGGCTATCCAATATTAATTTTGAATTGGTAACAGGAAATATAAACTCTCAAAAAGTGTGCAATTTGTGGGATCCGAACGCACGACAGCCCGCACAAAAAGAGCATACGTTGACCACCAGGCCAGCCGGACATTAAGCTAAATGGCGGAATTATCGATCCTTTTGAACTTTTGTGGCTAAGCTTGTTAGTCCGTGGTATTATTAATGAGCTTCTTCGTTCACGACGCGAAGTTATTTTGAGATACCCCCGTAAAGCACTTGTCACTTCGATGTTGTCACAGTTTTGGAATTGAAATTGATGAATTATTTGATATTCAGAGGCAAGCTCGATAAATTTTTTGTTGCAAAATGCGACTATAAAATCAGTCTATACAATACACTGTCACTTTGACTCAAATGGGCGTTTTTTACCACTTATTATAATTATTATGTAGGAGAATCAAGTAAACACTGCGCTTAAGACAAAGTTCACACGATGAATGATTTTAGATTGAGCTATTGCTAATATTTGTTGAGCATAATAATTATCTCTAATCAATGGGCGAAATCTATTTATTAAGGCAGCTGCTATTTTAAAGTCAAACATAAGATGGGTAGAGGCTCTGTTAAAATAATCCTGACGGAACAATTTGAAGTCCCTTTTAAATACCCCATTTACCACCTCAACTACCCATCTACACAAGGTCACACACCTCGATTTGTTGGCAGCCAGTGTAGATAGTTGGGTTTCCCCTGCCTGTTTAGATTCAGGCATATGGGCAACGTAGCCCTGTTGCTGTAAGAACGGAATTGCATCCCGAAAACCCCTATCAAGAATAAAAACATCTTGTTGCCTAAAAAATGATCGCATTGGACTATTATTGCTAAACAATCTCATCATGATAGCAGTATCCGACTCTGTCGCTGCGTATGGTCCTACTGCATCAATAATATAGCCATTACAACATACAAGTAAAAATGGTTTAACTAAATTGCGAAACTTATGTAAGCTGTATGTCTGCTTTTGATATAGGTAATTACTGCTTTTTTGGACATAAATGTAAGTACCATCACATATTACTATAGCTGGCATGAATTCAGGATCCATGTCAGGATTGCCAAATAAGCCATTTGGTATCGTCAAATTATACTGAGCAACTTGTTGGATACATAAATTGTTTGTTCCTAAGTGCAATTGAATAAACTGTTCATTAAAGCACTGCCGTACAATATTCAAGTTATTAAACACAGTAGATGAAGCTACATTAAAAAGAGAAGCTATGCGATCATTACTATCTCCTGCGCGAAGTTTCATTAAGAACATAGCAAGACTTATTTTAGGTGATTTAACTCTTTCACTAATAGCAGGAATCTCATTTAATAATTGCTCAAACTGATAGTAGGTAAAGCCCAACCAATACTTGCATAATGTTGAATTATGTTCAATAATATTTTCAATGCTATAATTATGAAATGAAATGTTTTTAAGAATAGAACACAAATCTTCTATTTGTGATGCAGTAAAATCTAGACAGTTACTAATAGTGTACAAAACATTCCATTCATTATGTGGTTCATTTAAATGATATTCACAAATACGTGCACACCGAGGTACATAAAAGGAGTGATCAAACAGTAGTCTTTCCTTTAAAACGGAAGGAACTAAAAATCTAGATGTATTTTCACATAACCTAAATATATAGTGACGAGAAGTGGAAGCAGCACGCTTGTAATTAAGTAAAGTTATCTTTGATACTGCCCTGGGTACAACAGGGTCTGCAGATCCCGGCATTGGAGGTGGTTATGGGATGTTGATGCTGCTAACATTCTCCAATGGCTGAATCATAACAGCTCTATTAATGTCTTGCTGCCTTTGCCTGCTCACAGCACGAGAAGCTCTATACCAACAAGCCATACACACTTGTTGTAGCCGTTCTACCTGGAAAGTATTAAAATTAGAATAGTCATTTTGAAACAATACGACCCAACATACCTACCAACTAATGTTGTAGGAAATAAAAACAATCATTTTAATTCACAATTTGCAGAATACAATAATTAGGAATACTATTTTTAACTTTTTGGTACAATATATATATAATTATACCATATCAATTGTTTTAAATTACCTGATGTGTTGGTATCCACTGCAATATAATATTCCTTTCAGCAGAGTCATTAGGAACACTATGGGTTTGGTGTGCTCTTAAAATAGAAGGTCCACATGGGATACAGATATTTTGATACCCAAATCTTCTTATTGTTTGAACATTGTGAAGACTTTCTTGTAATATTGTTAGACAGTTTTTGCAAATTGCATCTAATGGATTTAACTGAAAATAAAACAGGCATATTTTAAAAACGCGTCACAGTATATAAGTAAAGCAAGTGGTATGTTTATAGGGTGAAAGGATTTTATAACTTACCTCACGAGAAATCCACAAACATACAAGTTGGCGTACATTTTCACTTATTTCGTTAAGTAATTGTTTTTGCACATTACGTTGTAATCTCACCGAACAATTCACACAACGGCTCAGTGGATTATAGGGTGTGCTTGACGCCATATTTCTTGATTTAGTTTTCTTCGAATATTCGTAAAAATACGTAAGTACGTTTAAGAACAATCGAGTAATTTAAAGAAGACAAACGGTTACCATCAATCAAACGAATGATGTGAACCACAGAGTACATGTGAACCACAGAGTACATGTGAACCACAGAGTACATGTGAACCACAGAACATATATACTCTAAAGTATGTGAACGAAATGACAGGCTCACGTTCCGCTTCACGTTGATAATCATAAACAACAGGTAGGAAAAAATAATGCACAAAATCTAAAATATTTTATAATGCACAAAATGTGAAATAATTTAATATAATAATATATAAAATAACATAAAAATATTTATTTCAGCAATATTTATCTTGTAATGACGTTAAAATAATCCTTTCACGTTTCTTTACACGAATTCTTTACGTATGGCAGTGTAACGAAAGGAAGTATAGGTAAGCCGCCGTGATACAAGTCATTTTTTGATTTATTAGTTTTATTTATGATTCCGGTTTCATTTTTACTTACAATTTCACACAATTGTGCAAAAAAATAATGTATTATTTTAGAAAATAATCCCATTAATAAACGCTACAGTACCTAGTGGGCCCAAAAAAAATTATCTCCTTTCGTAAGGGATGCGAAAATTTTGTCACCAAAATGCAGTAAGTAAGTAATAAAAAGGATGTCTTCGGTATCACAAAATTAAAAAAAAAAAAATTGTTGTAGTAATAAAACTAAGCAAAGCAACCAAAACTACTTATTACACCGTAAATCATGCCTTTTAAATATAAATTTAAAAGAATAATGAAAAGCTATAATCCTATGCAGCTAAGTATTGTCGCGAAGGTACATAGGTCAGGTACCTAAACAATCATAATTTTTATTACTTACGTATTTTGATAGCTCACTTCGATCTTTTTCTTACATAGGAAAGAAAGTAGGTACTTACCTTTATTTTACCACTGCATAAATTACATTTACTATAATTAGTATCCTCGTCGAATGTAAAATATCGGTGAATGCCATCCTTCTTAGTTTTTGGCATACTTAATCAGATGACTTATAAAAGTAAACACAAATAGGTACTTAAGTAATGAGATCAAACCAACGTAAAGACCTTATAGGTACCTACAACAAACAACGACCGATATATGTACAAACACACTCACGACTTGACGAATACTGTCAGTGAAATGCACTTGCTAGAGTCAAAATAATTTTGGCGTCGAACATTTGTCAATAATAAAAACAGTATTCTGCACCATAAATAGGGTTCAAAGTTCAATGCATCCTGCGCGGCGGCTAGTTAGAGTCATGTCGTAACACGATCTAAGACCGCGTGGTAGTTATCTCTATCACTTTCTTGCAGATATTTTATGTACAAAAATGAACCTTACGTCGAAACCGGTTCTTATAGGCTGATTAACCCTATAATACGGGTTAACCTTTATTGTGGGTTTTTTAACCTAACACTAAAAAATTAACCGATTAAAACCTTCATACGGATTAACCTTTCGGTCCCTGCTCTTAACATATTGAAGAGGAGATCCTCTGTCAAGGATGATTCAATCAAAATCTTCTCGGATCGAACACCAAACCAGCAACAGTACATGAGGAAACTACGAGAAGAACTGCGCCAGCGGACAGAAAACGGTGAAAATAACTTAATTAATAAGTATCAGAAAGGAATACCAAAAATCATGAAACAAAACTTAAAAAACTAGATGAGAGAGGAAAATCATTAAGTACGTCTGGAAACAAATTCATAACTTATAAAGTCAACAGCAAATACACTAACCTAACAATCACCAATAAATCTCTCAAATTTCTGTGCGCAAACGTACGAAGTATAGTAAAACCAGGTAAATTAGATGAATTAAAGTGTGTCATAAAATCAATTCAAACTACTGTACATGTGATAGTGTTAACAGAAACGTGGATAAAAGATGAAGATGAAGCTCACAGATTAAATTTGCCGAACTATACACACTATTACAATTATAGAAAAAACTCTCGTGGTGGTGGCGTTTCTATTTATATAAATAATCTTTTAAAACATTACCATTTGGATGAACAATGTGAAGATGGAAATCACTTTTTGTGGTATATCTAGGCAACCTCTCTTTGAACATAGGAGCCATATACAACGTTTAACAGAAATAACGCACGTTGAACAAATAGTATGTTCAGAATAGGCTTCTTAATCGAATTCTCAAATAAAAAATACATGTTAATTTTTCAGGAAAACTTCCTTCTATATGTCTTGAATTACAACCATCACCTCATAACAAATGAATTTAATCTTTAGCGTAAAGCAATTTGATCCTTATGCCAAAGACATAAAGTCCAATTTGTATTTCGTTTTTACGTTGCTAGCTTTTCACACACACACATAAACAATAAAAACATTTTAAATATTTTAGTTGTTAGAACGCGAATATTAAATATTCAAAGAAATTTGGAACTTACTGCAACGAAATAAAGCTTATCTTAACCCTATTCTTGGCAAAAAAAAAAAAAACATAATTTAAAAATATTTTTTTATTATTAAGGTAGATATACAAAAAGTAATCAGAGAAAAATATTAAAAAAAATCGCACATATACAGATAATGAGATCACGTGTGTATCTTTGAAGATACATTGCCAGGTTTTCAACAAATTTTGAACTATTGTGCAAGTATCTTTGAGGATACGTTGCCAATAAAATGCACGTAGATGTGTTATAATTTTTACTATTTATTGGTGTAATATAAGGACACAAAATTATAATTATTTATCAATATGAAATTTCACAAAACAATTTCTATCCGGCTTAAAACACAAGCGTAATGAGCACTTCGAACACATTACTGTGGTTTGACCCTTAATGCAAAGTTTACACCTCCCTTTTGTGCCAAATATTGGAAAATGGCCAACCTGATCATACCTTACATCGAGTGGAGGACGAGGTGCCACAGGAGTCTGTATTATTTTTGATGGCGTAGGGCCAGAAACTTCAGAATTGGCGACAGTATCTCCGCGGCCATATTTAAGGAGGCTTTGTACTATTTGGTACCTAAACTTTTTAAGTGATATTGTTTTGCCTGTACTGTCTCTTCTGTATAAAATCCAGCTATTATTAACGCAAATATCTAAGATTTGCGATACTAAAGGTAAATACCAGCGATGGCCTCTAAAATCTGTTCTATACAGAGCGACTAGCATGTCCGCTAAATCTACGCCCCCCATATGGGCGTTATAGTGCTTTATTATGTCTGGACAAGGTACTGCTGTTCTTCTTTTGGCAACTTTGTCGTAACGTTGCACGTTACTAACAGGCTCTGCAGCAACATAACTACTAGCTGTAGTAACACACTTGTTGTCATACCATTTGACAACGCAAACTTTATACTTATTACAGACAACTTGGGAATGAGAGCCTCTAGGTTTTTTTTTCAACACTTTGTCTGTTAATAGACTTTCTCCTGCGCCTCGCAATCTGTTAGACCTAATGGTGCCTAATGTAAAAATACCCATTTCGTCTCGTAAATAATGTATCAACTCTAAACTCGTAAAAAAATTATCAAAATATACCACAGAACAAGCACGATCTGGAATACTTTTACATAGAGCTATGACTACCTTAGCACCAAGACCAAAGCTAGACTCTTTAGGTGTTACCGGATTATACCGAAAAGTATCGTCACCACCATATACTATAAAGTCGTACACGAAACCAGATACACCAGCACGAACAAAAATTTTGAATCCCCACTTTTTTGGTTTATTTTTAACATATTGTTTACGATTGCCAGCCTTTTTACCCTTATAGGGAACCATCATTTCATCCACACTAAATCTGGTTTCGTGTTGAACTTTTAAAAAGTTTTCACGTACTTTTTGAATCAGGGGTCTCACTTTGAAGTAACGGTCGCCATCATCTAACAGGTTATTATTAAAATGAATGTATCTCCTTATGAATTGAAATTTTTTAAGTGACATAATATCAGCAATGGGGGCATAACGCAAATCATGCGACCAATAATCTGTATAAGCCGGTAAATCAACAATACCCATAAGAAGGATGATAGCTACAAAATTTTGTATATCTTTTTTAGTTATGTTTGAGGTTTTACCGCTTTGTTGAACATAATATAGGTTCGTTTGCTCGGTAATGAAATCAAAAATATCGCCGGTAAAAAAATCGGTAAAATACTCAAAAGGGCTTTTGACTATATCAGGCTGAGAAAGTATTTTATCTGATATTTGGGCGGCATGTTTAAATTTACTTTTGGTCCAGTGAAAATTTAAAGGTGTTTGTTGGATTCGTGGCTGTTGAGGTAGAGTTCTTCTTGATGTTGTGGGTCTTCTTGTTCGACTGTTAGAAGCAACTAACGGAGATGGCGGTAAAGATAGTGGTAAAGGAGAGCTATTTTGCGTCAGTGATGGCACTGGTCGAACTGGAAGCAAGGGTGTCTGAGGTGAAGCCAGCAAAGGAGATTGAGTCACAGCGTCTTGCACATCCACTATTTCTTCATCTGATAATAAATTCAGGTTTTCTATAGAAGAGGGCAAAGACGGCGCAGGTGAAGAATCTGAATTATCTTTATGATTATTCAAATAGAAATGATTAAATCCTGTTGAAAACGGTTCAAGTTCATCTTCGGGTCCCGATTCATCGTCGTCTGACTTCTTACTAGGTTTTGGAACTAGAGCGCAAATTTTTTTGGCTCTGTAAAAGGATGGTTGTGTCCCTCCCTGAAAAAAAAACCCAATTTCACCCTCATGCAAAGCACAAGCACGTAATAGCCATAGCTAGACCCTTAAAACCGCAGGTTAAAAATACTGGCATTGTATCCTACAAGATACGCTACCCGTATACCAATAATCTTAGCATACCTGGCAACGTATCCTACAAGACACGCTTACTGTATACAAAGAATCTGAGTACACATGGCAACGTATCCTGTAAGATACATTCATTTTATTTGTTAGTTTGTGAAGCCGACAGTAACTGTTTATCTTATTTAGCTATTTTCCTGAATAAAATCAAACATATGAAATAGGATAACAACAATATCTTATGATATTTAGTAGGAAAAACTAATAAAATGATAAATTCTTACCTTCTTCCGAGAAATTTCACTTAACCGGTACGACATTTTGACAAGTTTTGAAAAATCTAGTAGACGTAAGCTGTCAACAGTCAAGTAGGTGCGTTCAGAAATGTATATTTGAAGAAAAATAACATTGCGTTTCGTTCGACGTGGTTTACAAACATTTATTAAATGTTTTTAAAATTGATGTGTCCTATAAGATACCTTGTCAAGAAAAGGGTTAATTTACTTCCGACTTTGTAGTCGGCATTTTACATTGTTGGGTCAAAAAGAAGCGAAATCCCTAAAAAAATATTGTACGTCATTTGCAAATTAAATACATTGTAAACATAATGCAAAAGAGTGAGACGCAATCATTACCCGGCCACCATCTGACCAATGAGCGCCGCACGCGCCGCGGCCGCTAGCGCAGCTGCAGCGCCAAGAGCGGCAACCGCCCGCCTAACATCAAAGACGATTAGTCATACGCCGACAGCGTGCTATGAATGTTTTGTTATTTATGTTGTGACTTGTGACCTTGACGTGAAGTATTGCACCCGATGGATAGGTAGCTGGGGACCCGTGCAGTGGTCTCTCTGATAAGGCGAGTGGACGCCAGAGGATTTTTATTTGTGGCTGTTATAAAATCGCTACTACAATTAGGTAACAACTGTCGATGACCTCAAAAGTAAAATAAAACTCGCGTTTGTGACAGTGAACAGTGATACTCGAGTACCTACTAAACTAGCTAAAATGCCTTGAAAAAGCCGCTAAGACCTAAAGTGAATCGAAAAATACGGCAGATTATTGAACCATTGTAGTGAATGTGACGAAGAAACAAAGAAAGTTAGTGTTTCTACATAATGTTCAGTTTTGTAAGTACAACTTTGTTCTAATTCCTTCTATGCCGCCTTTTATTACCTACGGTTGTAATACGGCGACTCGGGCGCAAACCCCTCCACGTTACGTTATTGACGATAGGTACAATCGGGGACAACGAAGCCTTATCACTTTTTAGAAGATTTCGTTTGACGTTCGACGCAGGCGACTGGCACGGAAGCTCCGCCCTCCTGGGACGTTGACCAATTAGGACATTGCAGTAACGAGATGGAAATATATGCTTTGACTATTTTTGTGGACGTCAGTAGCATCTCACTGTTTGTTCATTGTTGACGTTAGCTGTTTTCTCCGTGACTTTGACTACTGTTTACGAATACTCGCGCGTGGATACCGGACTTTTATTTTGTTTGTGTGATATCTAAAATTGACTTGATAAAATTGAATTGATCGAAGAGCGAACAAATTTATTAGTCAAATTGCGGATGACCTGAGAATATTTGTAAGTATTAACATTTTAATTATATTTTAAGCATTATGTGTTTATAAGTCAGCCTAAAACCAGATAGATAAAGAGTCTGCAAAGTAGTGGGATAGAAAGAAAAAAGATTAACGTGAACTACATAACACTTAATTCTAGTCGGTCAAAATTGTTTTAGATACTAATTATTATTGCACTAAACATGAAAACAGATTTAGTCAGTGTTGTTCACGGTGACATTTTAATAATGTGTTTAACACAAATGTGTAAAAATGCCTGTTGTGCTGCTAAGTAGGGATGTTTTTAGAATTGATAATTATAATTGATTGCGTGAGTCATCTGACACTAGTCTCATGTTTTAACATCTTAACTATTAAGCGTGTATTATTTTAAAGTGATCTTTGTGGCCAATTCTAGTTTTTTTTTTATTCAAACTTCCTTATATTACACGCTCTGTATGAAGTAAATCAGTGCATTTTCATTCATACTTTTGTTGGGATTTATGTAACCATACCAAACAAGTGATATGTTAAATAGAAAAAGTTATTTAAATAGATAGTTCGGCTATATTCTTGTTTAGGGTATACACATTATTTTAAATAATAATCTTTTTATAATAGTGTTTTGTTAGGTGTGTTTTTTTTTTCAATAACATTTCATTTTTACGGTTCTTATAATAACAGATCTACCTTTAAAAGAGTAATTAAATAAACGTGTTAATTTTAGTTTAAAAAATGAAACAATATGTAGCAAAGTCGGCCGGTTTGGCCGGAGCTATAACAATAGAATTCCACTGCTATAGATAAAAAACTAGTCGGCTCACTTTTAACAAAAGAGTCATAAACCAGAGCTTTCGGGCACTTGTTTTCGCAAAGCGTATGTTAGTTATTATGACCAAATGATTTCAAATAAAATCATAAATACTGGATTGAAAAAAAAATATTTTGTTTGTTTTTGGTTAGGTCAAGTATTTTCATCAAAGTTAGCCACTGGTAGCCACTGCAAAATGTATTAATAAACAAGCTCGCGCTAATAAACAATTTTTTATTGGAGCAGATTAAAAAATAATCGTTTTAATTTTTGAGAGAGAATTTTTTATAATCGTGTAGGTGATTTAGACCACGGAAGAGCAATGTAGGTAATACATAGATGACCAAATTAGCAGAGAGTAGCGATAGTCTAGTAGGTTGGTATTACCCGTTATAACTTCAGTCTCGAGTTCCAACCCAACTTGTCTGATTCTTCGAAATCTATTTGTGATTACAGTCTTCGGTTGTTTTTGTAAACTTACTAGAATTTTATTACATATGGATTAATTGTTTAAACATTTTGCTTGCAGCGCTCTTACAGTAAGGCTGTGAATAAGACGATAGTAAGAGGATGGAAGACTAAATAACTGCCCGCGGGAAGCGACGACATGGTTACTTTGTCATCAACGAAGAAGACTGACAGCGGAGGCTGAGAACCTAAGAAGGCGACCCTTTTACTCCGACCTCCCTCGACTCCGACCCTTTTACTTGTTTGCTAGATGTTTTTAAAACTTTCTTGTAACAATTATTTTAACTTTCTATCATTAAATTGGGACGTTGATTCTGATGAGGATATGTAATATAATAGTAGCATAATTCTTAGCAGTTTTATTATGTTTAAAAAAGTCATTCGTGGTATATTTTCAGCCCCCGGACGGTTTAAAGTAGTGTTATAAGTTCCACCAATAATCTTCTTATTAACCTCTAAAGATATAAATATGAGTATAATGCGAGCCATTGGAAAATTGGTTGGCATTGTTAATATAATATATACTATTACTATACATATACCTACTATAGTATTTTAACATTAACACACTAAACGGACGCCGGGTGTAGAATAAAAGCTACAAAAACTCTATGAAAAACAATAAAAAAACAGTAACATCTTATTATGAACCTTAAGGCGATAGGATACCCCAACGTCCTTGAGCATTGAACGTGAAACAAGCGGCCAGCGCTGACCGCCCCGCGCGCCCGCGTATTCCCCCGCACGTCAAAGAGTATCACCGGAGGCAGATGCGTTCGAAGCATTTTTGTCGCTACCTATTAGCTTTTACTCGTATTACAATAATCGATTGAATGTGTATTTTGAGAACAAAATATTCTTTAGTGAATACTGTTATTGTAGTTAAAGTGAATCAAAATATAGATTTCAATTAGTTATTTTGTAAATAAATAATAACGCTTTTATAAATGTGCTTACACAAATAAAAAAGGTCCAAGTGCGAGTCGGACTCACCCATGAAGGGTTCCGTAGTAGCATTAGCAAGCAAAGTTTTGCTTTTAGCTTTGTTTTTCATAGTGTGGGTATAAATGAAAAGAATAATTTGCGGTTTTTGAACATCTCCTATATCTAGAAAACTTATGGCTACGTCTCGTTTTAATGTAGTTATCTAAATAGTATAAATATATTTATATTTAGCGTCTACTCGCAAACAAATCTTAATACCTAATTACTAATAGTTTATGCACTAGTAAAAATAACACTAAAACAACAACAAAACTTAAACTAAATATTCACAAACGTCCAAGCGCAGACAAAATGTCCGATTCCGAAGATCAACCGTACTATTGTACCAAACTTACTATCTGCATTGTGTTCTCTTTGACTGACTTTGACTCAATTTTTATAATGCGGGGAGCGCTAACATGCGACACAGCCTCCCCGTGCGAACGCTAGGGTGAGACTGGCCCTCGCATCTCGTGACCGCGACGGGCTTGAATATTATGGTATTTTTGATTTAACGGCACGTAAGTAATAATTTTGTAAAATTTTGAACTTAAATTTTATAAAGCATTAAATTGTTTATTATTGTGTGAAAAAAATATTCAAATCGCTTCAGTTGTTTGAGAGCAGTAAGCAAATTATTGAAAATTTAAAGAGGATATATTCGATTTTTTTACGACAAAAGTATGAAAAATTGTAAAAAAAATAAACTTAAAATTTAAAGTTAAACATGTTATGCGTATAAAGGTATTTTTTTTAATGTATTTGGTCCATCCGTCTAGTAGTAGTAGTCCTTCAAAGAGAGGTCTATTTTGTAGTTTGGCCTACCCTTTCGCCTTAAACTCATTGTCAAACAGTTCAGTTTTGCTCGCGACAGCTTATTGTTATCGTTAAAGTGTACTCAAGAACTGTAATGTAATGCACAAAATGCAACTCTCTCTATCCTGCGCGCAAGCCATGCGTTAGAAAAGAATAGAAATATACCTTTTGTTTGTCTTTTTCGGATAGTTAGACCGACACTAAAATCATAAGTATTATTTTGGTTGTCAAACCATTGAAGTAGAATATCTAGTTGATACAAGGTATGTTTTTTTATTCGATTATAACCGTCTTTTGGCCCGGCAGTTAGGAAATGCATGCCCGACTTCCCTTTAGTTTTTTGTAAAACTCTGTTAAACATAAATTAAAAATAATTTAAATAAATATTATGGATTCAGTAAAATAGCTACCTACTATTACTACTACAAAGTGTAATTTTTTTATTGTTATAAGAATTTGTTTATTTGACGTAAGCCTAATAAATAATATTTATTGACTGGATAAAGGACCGTCATTAATTATGTAATTGTATTTTTCTTGAAACCTGTGATTTACGAACAAGCTATACCGCGGTTTGGCATTTGGCGCGCACATCACGCACACGGCGCGATGTCAAAAACTATGCGTCGATCACTGAGGGGCGAAAGGAGCCGCCAGATAACGGCGTTTTTTTTTGTGTATGTGTTATAATTACAAGCAATACGTTAAACACGAGTACGTTTTTTCAGTCATTCTTATAATTATAATCATGGCTGTTAATAAATAATATTTTATCAATTAATGTAGCTTCCGTTTTTAGGCACTTCAGTTTTAGTGCAAATATTTTTTTTTTTTGGTAGAGATCTTTGTAGTTAGCCTGAGCGCAGTCTTTGAGCTTCACCGGACTAGTACTAAATGTGTTACTATAGCAATACACCGAGAAATAACAGTTTTGTCTCGCCTCGCATTATAATCTGGTATGACAAGCACCGAAAAAACCACCGTAGTCTTTACAACGAGCTCGTGGCTCGATTGTCGATCACAACCAACGGTGTTATATATATTATAATATATATATATATTTTATATTAATTAAATTTAATTAATTATAAAATTATTCATCTAATCACTACATAGTATAAAATAAAGTCGCTTCCCGCTGTCTGTCCCTATGTATGCTTAAATCTTTAAAACTACGCAACGGATTTTGATGCGGTTTTTTTTAATAGGTAGAGTTATTCACGAGGAAGGTTTATATGTATAATACATGCATAATATAGTAGAGGAACACGGATAATCTTAGAGATTTAAGTAAATGAACAAATTTTTTGCGCTTACATTGCAAACGCTGGCTGAACCCTATGAGATAGATCAAAATAATGTACTACAGTATTGTGCACCTTAAAAAGATCTACAAAAAAGTCCGCGATGGCATATGTCTATCTCTTGAGGATAACCCACAATAACCATTTTTTATCGTTTATTTATTACTTATTTACGAAAAAGCGATTTTAAGCTATACAGTATTAATCCTTATCCAATTAAGTACCTTTAATAAATTGTGCATGTAATATAGATCAATATTGCCCTTTACAGCATGTAATTTAAATAAATCTTTTCGAAGATATTACAAATTTAAAATGCAGGGACATCGCGGTTGCGGCGGTACCGGCCGGGGGGCCGCGCGGGGGCCGGGGGGCGCGTGCCTATACCAAGTAGTGCATCGAAGGCTGTGCTTCGCACTACAGAACTTTATGATTGTGTAGATATGTCGCAGACAAATAGTATAATTTGGCATTTTACATACGGCATCGTCAGTTTAAAAACGTTTGCAGTTATGTAATATGCCCAAGGCAAAATGTAGATTGCCGTGTCACTTTATAATATACATAATGCCGAGGCAAATTGAAGTATTTAGTTTTTGAGGTTATCCAGCACGTCAAAAATGCTAAGGTATCCATAGACCCTGGGTCGTGAAGGACTCCTGCAGAGTATTTTAGGTCAAAAAACCATGTATTTGATCGAATATTCATATATTCATAGGCTCAGAAATTCATTTATTTATTTATTTATTTCATTTCTTGAAATTCATTGCTTGATTAGGTTCGACTTTGTGACAGAGATCAATAGGTTAGGTTAGGTTAGATATTGTGACCTTGCAACAGAGCGAGCGAAGCGAGCGACGACGTATGTATGTAATTCAAAGTTTCTCTCGAGATTTTAATGAGTATAGTCACCCTAAAATAACACTAACGTCGCATTATAACGATTGAATGATTTGACATTTTGCCTTCGGCATATTACATAACCGCAAACGTTTTTAAACTGACGACGCCATATGTAAAATGCCATATTATACTATTTGTCTGCAACAGATATATAGTGTAGGTATCAGCGTTGCACCCGAGCAAAGCCGGGGCGGGCCGCTAGTTTAATTAATAATAAAATTATTTATCTAATTTAATTAATAATAATTTAAATTTAATTAATTATGAAATTATTATTTTAATTTAATTAATAATTTTAAATAAAAAAAAAATACAAAAAAAAACCTAATAAAATTATTAATATCAATTTAATTAAAGTTATTATTTACTAAATAAAATGTATTATTAATTAAATCCAGCAGAATCAACAACAAAATATAATACTACCATTGATCCAGATTTTTCAAGACATTTAAATAAAATAGAATCCCAAACATTATGTTTCCTACTGCAGTTATAATACCATTACTAAAATTGAGCCTACTGATTAAGTTTATATTACATTATATTTGTTATTTTTTGTTTTATTTATTATAACTTAAAAAAATATATATATTATAATTACTTCACTAATTAATCGAAAGGAACTTCATTCCATCCGGGTGTCCCTTGACACCACACAAGTTTTTTATTATTCTTATTAACTTAATTTTAATAAGATAGATATAATATCCCTACTTGTAATTGACTGTAAGCTTCATTAGATGCTAAGTGGTTGCTAATTGCACCGCCAAGATCGATGGTCGATTTGGGTCATAATTTTGATGGCAAGTGGTAACAAGAGTGAACCATTATATTGTTAGAACTACTCATTCAAGGTTTTTTTTATGAAAGATGAAAGATCGAGATTTACCAATTGATTAAATACCGGTTATTATTCAGTTTTACTTTAATCAAAATGAGTTATCTACCAAATAATTATTAAATTATTTCTTTAAATATTATTTCCACAATATATCCTACATCTTACTAACATAACATCATAGTAAATACAACTTATCAGTTAAACCGAGTTATTTGTCTAGTACGAGAACTTCGAAACTCAGACTGTAAAAAACAACACAACGCGACAAGCGCGGTGAATCTTTAATTATAAGTTATTTTTGTCATTTTCTGAACTATGCTAGAGGCATCAACACGTGAGCGTAATAACTGTAGCTCTCATTATGTTTATATTTTTAATAATCTTATAAATAAAAATATATTTTGAAGTAACTAATTTGTTTTATTTTGTTTATTCCTTACTTCTAAAAAAACATGCTGAAGTTCATGGAGCCAGTCGTTGACCGACCAGCATCGTCTCCTTGTTGCGTGTTTACTCCTTGTTTCCTAGGTGTAGACGCAAACTTATAAAATGTTGCTATCACAATTAAAGGCACAACTAAATTTACACTCCAGACTCCATTGCAAAGAATTCCTGCTACACACAGGGAAAGGTAGTAAGGTTCAGATACTGGGTTTATTGAGCTTAAAAACTCTAAACTGGAGTATAAACGGTGATTTTAGTAAGTAAATAGTATTAAAATACTATTTAGACATTTTAAGTTTACATCTAATTAGTATTTTAGTAGTAGTAAAATGCATTATGCATCCTACATAAATTAACTTAAACAAAGCAACTAATAATAACATTTAAAGGTAGGTGCAATTGATGCAATTTTACTATAAAGTAAACAAAATATAAAAAACATAAAAATCCCGACTAGCTTTTAATAATAATTCATATTTTCTCAACCCAAATTACATTTAAACATAACATTATGCAACAAATTACATAAATAAAAAAAAGACATAGTATCTATAATAATACTATAACATAATGATAATATCCTGTGACAACTTACACACAGCAATCTAATACCAAAGTAAGCAGAGCTTGTTTTATGGTTACCAGAAAACTGATAAATATCCTCATCACAGCAATCTAATACCAAAGTAAGCAGAGCTTGTTTTATGGTTACCAGAAAACTGATAAATATCCTCATATTATTATATTTCTAATACATTTTACTGATAAAATACACCCAGGCACAGAACAAGTGATTGTGCTCATCAAAAAAAGAATTGTCCTAGGTGGGAATCAAACCCACAACCTACGGTCGCAGATCAGCCATTTATAAAAACAGATTTAGAAAACACACTCAACAGCTGAAGTAAAAAATCGTCAATTTCGTTTTAATCACCCATCGAAATAATAGAAAAATGTCGAAATCTGTCAAGACGTTTAAAAAAATAAATCTAGAAACTTATTATGAGGAGCAATAAACCTAACAGTTCCTTGATTTCCGAGTAAGAATAACGATAAATTACATACTTATGTGTAAACACATAACTGTCGGTAAAGCTAGCTTTTTTCGTTACTCTATTATTATTATTTTTGCAAATAAACTGAAAATTGAATAAAAAAAATCATCTTAATATTCTAGCATTTATAGTTTACATAATTTTTATGAAAATATGTGCATAAGAGAAACATAATGCGTAAGTCGTCAAAACATTCGTAGTATTTAGTGACGACAACAACGAACATTACATACGATATATTGTTTTACTCGTGCACAGTGTCAACTTTAACAATGACACTGGCAATTATAGGTACTATATTAAAACACAAATCAGAAATAAGGGGGCGTCGCCGCGTGTCGCTAGCGTTAGAAAGAGCGCAAGCGACGAAAACCGTTTCTCGACGGTAAGGTGATAAGGCGAAGATGTCCCCGATTGTACCTACATCTCAAAAGATTGAAAGTCACACACCGATTAAAATAACCTACCGTTATTATGTCATATTTATTAAGTTTGATTTACTATTAAACACAATTACTTACTGTGAAATGAACAAAACACCAACACGCGAGTCCCGTTGCCGTTGTGATAGAAATACAGAATCTTAATTAGGTACCTACGTATTTTACTATTTGGTAAAATATCTTCCTATTTCACTGTCAATAACTTATACAAAGATAATGTCCAGCTAAGTGTGAACAGTAGTTTTTAGCAATAATTTGAGTGTAGAATGAAGTTGTAGATGAGAATGTTGGATCATTGAACTAGTGCCCACCTAAACAGCCGACGAACAATTGAGTTTGCGTGCAAATACCTACGCACACACGCAGAGCACAGTCGCCTACTGTGCTCTACGTGTGTGCGTATGTAATACGACCATACGTTTAACGTAAAGTTAGGGTACTTATTTCATGAAAAATGACCGGGTTTGGTTTGACTAAATTAAATCCCATCAAAAACATAAATGTAAAAGGCTGCCAAGTTCGATACTATGGTAATGCTTCGCCTATAAAAGAAGTGAGATCTAAATAAGTACCAAGTTCCATAAAAATACCTCAAATCATAAATAGTTATAGGAATGCACACTTGATTACCAGCAGTTTTTAAGGTACATTTTGAATAAATATCATGTTACAAAGAAATACCTAAAATTATAATAGTCAGAAAAACGATACAGGTTTTTTAGCAGTTTCCTGATAACATTCATTATTTTCAATACTTTTCAATGATGTTACTTGGCAAGTTTCCACACACTACACACCTTTTTAATGCAATTAATCGACACCCTTGGACTGCAACGTGTCAAGTATATAATTTTCTAATAAAACTTGCCAAGTTACATCATTAAAATGTACTTTCGGCGGTAGGTGTAAATAAAGTATAGACGTGTCTTGCGAGTTGGCAATTTAATAAATTCATAATTATTAGTATTTTACAAATATTTGATTATTATTTTTTCATACATAGTCATTAAAAGTTGTGACTTACGTTGGTAGCACATTTAATGTGGCAAAAGTTTAAAAATAACCACCTGCCAGCTGTCCACCTGCACTCCACAAAATTCACAACACAATTCAATCATGTCACAATTGGCGGAGATTGTCCAGGTTCAAAAAAGTCTTGAGGACACTTTCTTGAAGAAAATGAGTGACCTAGAAGCACAAATCCAGGGTGCTGGGCCGGCCAAGGACACAGTGGCAAAAGTTGCTGAAGAGTCTCGCACTTTCCGTGAGTTAATTTTCTCCATGCTGGGTCTTCTGAGGCAACAAATTGCTGAGTGCGCCAAGCAGCTGGATGTGTTGGAGACTAGGCACAGGCAAAAAGCTCTGGTCTTCCTTGGTATCCCCGATGCAGATGGTGAGGATTGCAAAGCTGTTATTGTAGACATTTTGAATAACAGGCTTGCACTTAAAAGTTTGTGTGCGAGTTCCATAAAAGTCTGCCATAGGCTTGGAGCGCTCAATAAGGATCATCACCGTCCTATCCTAGTTCGGTTCTCTAGCATTGATGACAGGAGCAGTGTCTGGAGAGCGAAGACGGGTCTGAAGGGGTCATCTATATCAATAAAGGAGTTCCTGACAAGGACCAGGCAATCCACTTTCAGCAAAGCGAGGCTGCACTTCGGGATGAGGTCTTGTTGGACTCAAGACGGGGTCATCTGCATAAAGACTCCGGACGGCACTCGCCATAAAATAATATCCGGGAAGGAACTGGCGTCTTTGGTTGCCAAATTCCCAAAGGTGCAAAGTGTGGCGTCATCATCGGGTAGAAACGCGACTGGGCCTGCGTCTGAAAGAAGCCGGAAATAGAACTGTTACTGGGTGACTTGAGACGATAAGTAACACACTCAAATTTAATAAAATTATATACTCACCATTTCATTCAGCTTTCGTTTTCTGTTAGTTTAGTATCATGTAGCGCTTTCGATGTCAGAGTTTATTACCCTCTAGTTAAATAAGTAACAGTCTCACACATTTAGTCTTTTACCCCTCTCTTTGTATTGTAATTTTAACAAATATTAATTTATGTTTACCCTATGTTTAGAAAATGCTTTTTGCTTGTGTCATTGAGTCACTGTCATTGTCATCCATCTGTCATACATCAAATTTGCGTTTCGTTTTACGATCATTTAAGTGTTTGCATTTGTCGGGGCAAATTATTAAATTGAGTGTGTATTGCTTCTCTCAGATGAGTGTTTTGCTTTTTTGTTTGTGTTTTGTGATGATTGATTTTCTTTTGTTTTGTTTTTTTCAATGTATGTTGTGGCATTGTAAAGTTGGCGGGTGGTGCAGATTGATAAAATCGCACTATCATTAACTTTTATATTTATTTTTAATCAGTATTTTGTTATTATTTACTTTATTTATTTTATATGACTTCTGATAATGAATCTTTTTGTTCTGCCATTAACTCCAGCTATTCTTCAGATATAAGTTTTAGTTCTCTTGGTGTTACACTTGGTGACTCTTTGCGTGACAAATTTTGCCATCTTTTAAGTAGGCAGCTCAATGTCTGCCATATAAATGCACAAAGTGTTCCAAGCCACTATAGTGAGCTTCACGAAGCTTTCGCCAATAGCAATGTTCATGCCATTCTGATTTCTGAAACCTGGCTCAAACCTCATCTTCCTTCAACAACCTACCCCCTTCCTGGTTTTGTTCTCATTCGCAATGATCGCGTGAACAAGCGAGGGGGTGGGGTGGCTGTGTATTTACGCAGTGATTTCTCTTTCAAAGTATTCGCTATTTCTTCTCCCAATCTTAATGTCTCTGCAAAATTTCTTTTTCTTGAGGTTTGTGTCAGTGGGGCTAAGATTGCACTTGGTGTGGTTTACTGCCCTCCAGGATCTGATTATTTCACTGAATTCGAATCGGTTCTGGAATCTTTAGGGTCGGAGTATGCACACCACATCATCATAGGCGATTTCAACACCAATCTCCTTGCCCTCGATTCCCATCGGTCCCGTAAACTAAAATACCTTGTTGAGTCAGCCAGCCTACACGTTTTGCCACTGCAAGCCACTCACCACAATGTAGCTGGTGACGATACATGGCTTGACCTTATCCTCGTCTCCAAACTTCCTCTCGTATATTCCCACGGTCAATTTGATGCCTCCGGTTTTTCCCATCACGACCTAATTTATATATCATACACCGTGAAACCCCCCAAACCCAAGCCTAAAATCCTCTCCATGCGCAGCTTTGCCCGTTTGGATGTCGAAAAGCTGCAAAAGGATGCGGAAAATATTTGCTGGGAGCCATTGATAGAAGCTAATATGTTGGATGACAAGGTGTCCTTTTTTAACCAGGTGGTAACGAAGCTGTTCGACTCACATGCTCCGGTAAAGAAAATTAAATTAAGACGTTTACCAGCACCTTGGATGACTACGGGTATATCGATGGCTATGAGGCGGAGAAACCGTGCTTTTCGCATTTTCAAGAGGTATCGTACAGATGACAACTGGGCAGCTTTCAAAATTGCCAGGAACCGGTGTAACCAGATGATACGTAACGCTAAACGCCGTTATATTCACCATAATATCTCTTCAACCTCCGCTGCCGATATCTGGAAGTTCCTTAGAACTCTCGGTATCGGCAGAGCGCGACATTTAGACCTTCCAAGCAATATTGGATTGGATGATCTGAACAAACATTTCTCCACCTCCTCTGCTCTCGATCATCTAACTCATCGTGATACAATTAACTATATTACTGGTCTAACGCGTCCTGACATAAATTGTTTTTCTTTTTCTCCAATCGCCTGTGGAGACGTCAAAAAGATTATCCTCTCCAATAAATCCAAGGCTGTGGGCTGCGATGGCATCAGCCGCCGGATGATCGTCCTCATCGTCGACCAACTTCTCCCAGCCATTACCCACATCATCAACTCCTCACTGGACACCGGGGCTTTTCCGTGTTTATGGAAGAAAGCCCTCGTTCGGCCTTTACCTAAGATCCCTAATCCCTCTCTCCCTAACCACTTCCGTCCAATTTCTATCCTTCCTTTTCTATCCAAAATCCTGGAAGCCTGTGTCCATAAGAAGTTGTCGGCCTTCATTTATGACAACAATCTTCTTAGCCGATTTCAATCTGGGTTCAGACCTGGACACAGCACCGTTTCCACCCTCCTCAAAGTGATTGGCGATGTCAGGGCTGGCATGGAGGACTCCAAGCTTACTGTTTTAGTATTAATTGACTTCTCAAACGCCTTTAATGCCGTCAATCACGATATCCTTTCCTGTATCCTGTCCTATCTAATGATCTCTCAACAAGCGTTGGATTGGTTTTCTTCTTATCTTCGGGACCGCCACCAGTCAGTCTGTGTTGGTGACTCTTCGTCAGCATGGAGTAAACTGGAAAGTGGCGTCCCACAAGGCGGTATTCTTTCTCCTCTCCTCTTTTCTATTTTTATTTATCTAATAACATTAAATCTTCAGTGTTCGTATCATCTTTACGCCGATGACTTGCAGCTGTACTCCCAGTCCGGCGTGGATGATATTTCCGATGCTGTCAGTAGAGTAAACCGTGATCTTGACGCTATTAACAACTGGTCGAAGGTGTTTGGTGTGGCTGTAAACCCGTGTAAGTGCCAAGCGTTGATATTGGGCAGTCATCGCGGTATTAACAAGTTGACTGGTGCCGTCATTCCTCCAGTAGTTTTCAATGGAACAGTCATTCCACTAAGCTCTAGTGTTAAGGATCTCGGTTTGCTCATCGACTCTACGCTGGGCTGGCAGACACAGGTTGCAAATGTCAACCAGAAAGTCACAGGGACCTTGCGGGTACTCTATCGCCTCAAAAACTTTCTACCATCCACTACGAAGGCAATGCTGGTGCAATCCTTAATATTTCCCATAATTGACTATGGTGATGTGTTTTACTATGACCTGAATGCAGATCTCCTCAACAAACTTGACCGGCTTCTGAATAACTGCATTCGATTCGTTTTCAACACTCGGAAGTATGATCACGTTTCCGCCCACAGGGCTCTGTTAAAATGGTTACCTATAAGACAGCGCCGTTGTGTGCGGGCCCTGACGTATCTATTTTCTTTGCTTTACTCTCCTAACTGTCCCTCTTACTTAACTCCTCACTTCAAATTCTTGTCTTCTAACCACTCTAAAAGTCTTCGTTCTTCTAACAATCGTCTACTACTATGCCCTTCCCACCGCTCAGACTTTCTTCACTCTACCTTTTTTGTCCAATCCATACTTCTTTGGAATTCGCTTCCTACGGAGATCAGGATGGCATCGAGCCGCTTCGCATTTAAAAGAAGGTTCGTGACTACTTTCATGAACAAACTATGGCAAAATCCACTTAACTTTGTTTAAAAATTCCCTTCATGTTTCTTCAGTTTACCTGGCTACTTAGCTGTTACTATTTATCAGAAGTCTTATGTATTTATATATTTACTTATATATTTATTTTATGTATATATTTGTATGTTTTTTTTTCGTATCTTTCTCACTTTTGTGCTCTTGCATCTACCACGATTTGTTTTCTGCATCACCCTAAGGTTGACTGGCACAGAATGACGTCATGCTCCCCAGCAACCCCTATGGCTTTTATAACATTATTTTTCTACCAACGCGAGTGTACACAATAAGTACACAATTAGTACACCTTTTAAAAAAATGTAACTTTGTAGGTTACAGCGTACAATTATTTCGATTTGGGGCTGCTGTAGAGCATCTCCCCAGCAACCCCATATTGAAATTTCAGGTAATTCAACGCAAATACTAAGGATTCAGTAAGTACTAGGTAATTCATAAAATGTACTGTTGCTCAAAAGGAGTAAAAATATTCTAGTCACTTACTTTCATTTACAAAATTGTATTTAACTGTCTTAACAATGGTGTAGCGCCTAAGTATAAAAAATAGCAAATTATATTTCAAGCCTTACTCAAAATATTATGGAATTTTATGGTTTTAACAAATAACTAGTAATGGCAAAGTGCACTGGTGTTGAAAGTAATAAGTTCCATAATAACATAAATTAAGTTCCATGTATAAGAACATCACATAAAAAAAACAACAAGTAGATTAGAAAATGTGTAATATTTATTAATTAAATCATTATTTATGTATTTTAATGAAAAAAAAATGTTTACATTATCATAAAAGTATAATGGACACCTGCCCAAATCTGTGTCATAAATGTCGTTAAATGAATTAAACTTTATGACCAGACATAATCCTACATAAATATTGAGAGATATTTAGGCAGATTTAGATTGAACTTGGTTATAATTTAGACAAAAAGTTAAATCTTAATATAAATTAATACGTTTGATTGAAACGGTTTTGTCAAATTTGATTTATGCACTTTTGTCTTGAGATCATCGTAATTGTACCAGTTTGATCCTGTTTTTCAATGGGCGGTAAAATGACCTAGACCTGATGCTACTGCTGCAGGTACAAACTCAATAATTGACGCTAGATTATATCGTTTATTTGTTTGCAGCAGAATTGTATTCGGTACTTCATTAATATTTACTGTATCAACAACTTCAAATATTATAATGTCATGACACAAATTGTAGGTCATTCTGACCGTACCAGAACATTCTTTATTGTTACACGGAGAAAATTCATCGTTCAACATAGAGTTTGCTGATAATTCTAGACTTGAAATACCGTCTGCCAAGAACAGAATATTTAAAGGCAAAATTGGTAATGACCTTTCAATTCTTACATCACATGTATTGCATTTCTTTGCAAATGTTGCACTACTGTATTCATTAAGCAGAACTGACTCAAAAGTTTTAGTCACATTACACTGACAATCAAAAATCGTCATATGACCTTGAGTAGAAATATTATCACAAAACTTCATCAGTATATCTGATCTTAATCGTGCCAAATCAACGTCCAAATCATTAAGAGATACTGCTTTCACTAACTTCGAGAAAGTCGAATTTATGCCATCGATACGCTCAGCTATAGCTTTATTCTCTTTATAAAGGACAGCATAAACTTGTAAGACAGCATCGAATGCACAAGTATTAAGCAGAATTGTGTCTTTAATTCCTGTTCTACTAATGTTCCCATTTGGCATTAAATGAACATAGTTAGGGTTATTCTTAGGGTTTTGTCGTTTCAAATAAGGGTTTTGATTTGTTGTCATTGTTTTTGTTACGCCAGTTTTCTTCATGATTTGGCTTAGTTATAAATACAGAATTATCTCTGAAAGATTTGTCAATATTATCATTTGTTTTTTTTTATTTTTATGTATCTTTTTATTAGCAGACGATTTCTCAAGATTATTTTTTTCTGAAAAATATCTGGATATAAGAATTGAGCCGACTTCAATTCTCCAGATAAATAATCTGTATGGATCCTAATGAAACTATCTACTCGCAATAATCCACTCCTTGTATTGAGTAATAACTGTTTAATGTTCTTAAAATAACTCTCCACGTTACTGCTACTAGCATTATCCTTGTTTTGTTTTGAAAATGGCAACATTAGATTTGTCCAAAGGGGCAATCTGCCTACGAGTTTCTTAAAGCTTTCTAGAAATGTAGGGAAATAATAAACATTTTCATATAATGTATCTTCACATAGATCACTGTGCAGTTTTTCCCTATTTACAATTTGGTCAAATTCTTTGATTATTGAGTTTTGAACCAATAAATCATCAACATTTTCTTCAAATATCGAACCATCCTTTTTATCTTCAAATTCTATACTTTTATCATCATATTCAATTTCTTTAATTACATCAAGTAATCTAAGTTTCGCTTTTTCGCATCTAGTTACTTTACCATAGCTCGTATTTCTATCAAATCTGTTTAATGCAACAATAATTACATTAGTTATTATTTCCTTTGCTGTCGTATATGTAGTACATGATTTAAGATATAACAAGTTTTTTATGTAGTATTTTTTTACACGCTTGTCGACGTTTTTAAAACAACTAAGGCCATACAAAGTTTTTATGCAATGTGACGAATCAAGGCGCATTATACAAGTTGGACGAATATTGGATAAGTTTTCTAAAACCGCAAAACAATTATTTATGTAGGCTTTTGTGCTATCAAAATTCGTAAATGCCTTTACACAAGCTCCTATCAAAGCGCTGGAATCGTCAGTAATTACTTCATTTGGTTTTGGTAGAGATTGTGCCCATGTTTGTAGCCAAATATATATGTTATCTAATGTTTGATTAGCTGAAATCATTTGTGCGATTGGTATAGAAGTAGTTTGAAGTTTAAGGAGCATTATATACAGGAATAAATGTTTAGTTTTGTAACAATTGTTGGGATCTGACGGTGGCCGTATTTTCTTAAAAATTGATCCAGTTGCATCTAAACTCATTGAAATATATTCGTTTTGAGCGAAAAGTTTATAAAATTTGCATTGCAAATCGGTCCAAAAATATACAAAGAAAGGGTTGAGCGAAACATTACGAATCACAGCATTAAATGGTGGCGTAAAACTCATTATCCATAAAGATAAAACCACAATTTTATGAGAATAGTTCGAGGTGTTGATCCGACTCCTTATATTTTGAAGAGTTTTAAGTGTAGGAATAAAAGGTGGATCTTGCGTATCATCATCTCCAAGAGCACTATTGATTAATTTGTTTCGGACTACTACTGGATAATTATGTTTTAAAGAAGCACCAAGTACATCCTTTGTAGATTTTGTTATTCTAACTTTTGATGATTTGTGAACCATTCTAGAATTAACATTTTCCAGCATACACTTCATAGAAACTATATTATTACAAATATTTTCTTCGGCATGAATAGTAATTTTTCCGTGGCATTCCCGACAACTTCCATTTATTTTTACACGATTACCAGAAACATAATTATTTTTGAAAATCCATGTGCACTTATTTATTGACTTTTCCCAAATAAGTTTTCGAAAATAGTCGCTCCACTTTCCAGACTGTAGCCTTTTTCTATAACTGCGACGCCCTGAACGGTCTTTGACATCATGATAAAGACGTGGCTTAATTTTCTCCCATTCACTTAATTCCATTTCAAAACATAATATATTGTCATCATCATCACATTCATTGTCGTCACTCTCAAGCGTTTGACTGGAAATGCTAATGCTTGTCTTATTCGAAGAATTTTCATCTCCGGAATTCGTGTTGTCACTATTCAAACAGTCATTCACGGAAGTCGTCGTACTTTTAGTTTTTTTATCATTTGTTTGTTCGGGTTCACTATTATTTGCATCAAAAAAGTAGTTCCAATTTCTTTTTACGGAAATATACAAAGCCTTGGGTGACATTTGTCCACTTAGCTCACGGCTGATAGTTTTGTATACATCGCTTCCAGAATGTGGAAAACTGGATAAACTAAGAAAACATTCACTATGCTCCAGAAATAAACATTTTTGGTCCTCTAAACTAATTGATAATCTTTTTCCACGCTTCATTTTGAAAAGAATAAAGAAATCAACACTAGAAACATCACGTAGAAATATTCATGAAATTGTGGGTACTTGTAAAAAGTTCAAGAATTAAAAAAATGATAATTCGATCATCTTAGTATTTGTCTTTTATAAATAGGTATACAGGGATACACTCATAATTACAGCTAACGGAAAATATTATAACAGGCAATTAATTAATATAATGATTTACTATCTGTATTAATAGATTTGCGTAAACACATTCTGTAATGTGTTCGTAGTTTGAGCAGCGCCTTTAAATTATTTTGTGTTATGAAAGGCTTGAAATAGAATTTGCTATTTTTTTTACTTAGGCGCTGTGGTTAATGCAGCTAAATATATATTTTTTTAATGAAACTAAGTGACTAGAATATTTTTACTCCTTTTGAGCAACAGTACATTTTATGAATTACCTAGTACTTACTGAATCCTTAGTATTTGCGTTGAATTACCTGAAATTTCAATATGGGGTTGCTGGGAGATGCTCTACAGCAGCCCCAAATCGAAATAATTGTACGCTGTAACCTACAAAGGTACATTTTTTTTAAAAGGTGTAATAATAAATAAAAATAAATAATAACGTACTTTATTCTGTTTGTAAGTACGCTACCTACATAGATAATTAAAAACTTGGTAATACCTACCTACCAGTAGGTATTACGTAGCCCTAGAAGTGCGCCATCCTATCTCATCCCGTGGCGTATCACAGGGTGAGATGCGCAGTAGTATATATAATTCCATCTTAGAGTATATATGATTTCCATGTTCTTGAATATGCGATTTTATTAGCTTTTTGACTGATTTATCGCACCTAGTGTGCGATCTGCTTTGCACTTCGTAAATCGTGGGTTCGGTTCCCGCAACAGACACGCACAGAGTGGTGAACAATTTTCTTGTTTTTGTCATTAAGACAAACATGTATTGTTTTAAATTGGTATGTATCTAAAGGAGAATGACCAGTGCCAGTATCGCTTCAGTCTAAATTGTGCCATAATTTGGTAATAACGATAATTCCTTTTTTTTATTTTTAAAGCCTATTTATAATAGTAGATAATCATAACTTCCCCGGAATAATAACTGATAAAAATAAATGTTTAACAACGTAAATATATTCAATGACATACTATCTGACAAGAGATGGCACCACAAGTAAAATTAAAAGGCGCTATGGTTTCGCTACATGGCTATGTATATAAGGTAAACAGTTTTTGAAAAACTGCTTTCAAAACAACACTGAGTTTGTTTTTTTTTTTTTGTATGTGGGTACTTATCAACTTCGTACATTACTATTTACACTCTACACTCAGTCAAAACGATACCAAAATTTAGACACGCGAAGCGAGTGTTTGTGTATTTCATTACGAATTACTTTTAAGAAGTAATAGTTATATTATTTGTATTAAATAATGTCATATCATGGGCTACGAGGAATGCGTTTGTCACCGAGAAAGAATCATCACAGAGTACTTTATAAAGGGTTAACAATCATTACGTTATTAAGATTGGGGCACGCTTGTACCACCGAACGAGATTAACGCGACGGGTCCTACGTATACTGGTGTAACCCGCAAAACAGCGAAATACGTTTTTTTGCAACAAAAGCCTTAAAATTACCTTAACTTTGTATCCTGTAAAAATTATATTAAATGATTAAGTAATTTCAACGATACAAACTTGTAAACTAATATAAGTGACATGATTTTCTGCCACACGACCATCTACACTGATATAAGTCACTTGCACCAGTGAAGGTAGTCGCGTGCGACGCGACACGTGGTCGGGAGCACGTTAAACACTGGTATAAATGTGATTCGTTTTAGTTTACATATTCATTTATTAAAAACTATTCAGCTTTGGTTTGTCTTGAGTAAGTAGTGGTAACATGTCACAACAATGAAGCGCTCAAGAGGTCAAGTAATGATAGATTTATTAGAAAAAAAAAATAGTAAAATAAACACTCCCGGAAATTACGAAAGTAAATATTAATTGACATTTTAAATAGTATGATGATATATTTTGTATTGTTTGATCATAATTATATAAAATAAAGTAACTCAATCTTTCGTTTTTGATTTTAAGTTTTGCTTCCCTTTTTTGAAAACTGGAAAAAGAATTCCAAGGGGGAACTTTAAAAAGAAGGAGGAGGTTCTCAATTCGGATTTTTTTATGTTTGTTCGCGCATATCTCCTTTGCTTTCCAACCCGATTTGAAATATTTTATCTTTGTTGGAAAGGGTATACTTCCCAAATGGTCCCATAGTCACCAAGTCGGGATCTGAGGAATCTTGATGAAATCGAGGGAACTCTTCAAATGTTATACGAAAGCGTACAGCGAATTTGGTTTTTTCTACAGCAAGTGAAGCATTTGCGTTCAATAAGAACCATTCTTCCATCAGATCTGATGATGAAGCTAAGATGACCTCGTGAACCTCATATTAAGACACAAAGAAAAAAGATACGAACGGTTACACTTAACAATATTAATAATATATTTTTATAAAACAATATACTCAGGAATTACCAGTCGTTTCATTACTTAGCTTGACACCAACTCCAAAAGTTGATAAATTGTATCATAGCTTAATAGTTGTTTAGGTTAGGTATTTTAATGTAGTTAGATAGGTTATGGTATTATTTTTAACTTTTTAGCGCTTTTATCGATTTTTGAAGTCGGTTTTCTTTTTTGCAAAAAATTTTTTTTATAACAAACCTAGTTGTCTTTTCCAACATTTGGTTTCTCTTTTTTTATTGTATTTTTTCCTATGCTATTTATTAACTCCTGTGATTATTGTAACGATAAATAACAATGTGACAAATTGCCAATGTCTGAAAGACTGATTTAGTAGTACGTAAGACTGGTTAGGAAGTACTAATGAAAATATAAATAAATAATTAATATAATAACCGAAAATTCTTAATTAAGAAGATAATTTTTATAGTTTTATTATTTCTAAAATGGCAAGTCCATTTCATTTTTCATTAAGAGTGCCACATAAAGGATAGTAATATGAGTGCCATAATAATATTAACGTCCGAATAACAACACCTATTAAGCATAGGTAGGTCTGGAAAAGACTTCTATTAGTATTTTTATTTCATTTCCTGCCACACCCTTTGAAATATTTAAGGTTAATAACAAATAACAATGCAGAAAACTGTTGCAAGTAGTTTTCCAGTACTGAGTAAACTGGTGTAAGTGTTTAAAAGTCGATAAAAGAAGATTTTATTGTTAATATTATAACCTCATATTAATCAGTAGATTGGAAATAGAATATTAAAACAGTAAAATTCAAAAAAATTCCTTTACTATAAGAATAACCAAGTACATTATGTACTGGTATAAGTGGCCACTTGTATCAGTTTACAGGTTTTACCATAATAAATAAAACAAGCTACATCAATGCAAGTGATACTATTTTCCAAAGTATAAAAAAAATTGAAGAACCGATAATGCAATCTTTTTTCTTAGAGATTCAAATATAACATCTCAAAATTTCAAGTATTTCTATTGATTTATGACAAAATTACAAGCTTTTAAACTATCGCGCTGCATGTTTATAGTAATATTATAACGGGGATTAGCGCGTACATGCATAAATACCTTTAGGGCTTGACGTTTCGACCGGGTTACACCGGCCGTGGTCGCAAGCAGATTTATGCATGTACGCGCTAATCCCCGTTATAATATTACTATAAAATTACAAGCTTTAGAACCTTTGAACCGCTCTCCTGAACAGTTGTGTTTTTGCACTTGTACCAGTTTACGTAGGACCCGTCGACGGTAGTAGTACCTACAAGCAGTTTTTCATAATAATACGGCATAATAGAACTTCAAGTCCCAGCTCTATCTTTAGATGATATTTTTTACGAATAGGATAATATGAAAATGTAGAACTTGATGGGTGTACCCATCAGGTTCTACACTTTTATTTAATAAACTTATGTTTGAGTATTTGCAGTATTCATTTTAAAATGCCTGACTGATTCGTATTTCTAGTTATATTTTTTTATATCATTAGACTGACCAACAGAATAATCTAGCAAAGAAAGAAGTACCTAAGTGGTCACCGTCGTCTATCAACATTTCGGGATACAATTGGAATTACTAACATGTTGATGACGAGGTTCTAAAAAGTAGTCACTGTTCTGCAGCATAAAGTAGGTGGAACCGTCCCCTACTGCTAGCACAACATACAGATTAACTTTAGATTGATTTTTCTCACTCAACAAGATGAAATCTGTGGATAAATTTAATAAAAAAATCGCTTTTTGCAACTATTTCACTTCAAAACTACGGCAAAATGCGGAGAAGTATTTAAAAAATAATTACTGTAATTAAAAGTACACGAATCATACTTTATATTAAGATATATAACATTGTGGCACAACATATTTGATAGTGATACTAAGTGCCTAGTCACTTGGTCATTCTCCTTTTAATAAGTCTTATTTCATTTCCACTCCATTCCTACTTATAGTAGAACAAAATAACACATTCGTTGTTTTCGAAACTGACTCACATTTGGCCGTGTTCAGATTTTTACTTTATTTCAACCTAAAGACAAACCTTCGAGCGAAATTTCAGGTCGATACGACCATTGGAAGATAGACCCATTGAGTTCATTATGACTTCATAGTAGAACAAAGTTACACCTTCGCTATTTTTAAAACCGACTCACACTTGGCTGTTTTCAGATTTTTCCCTTTACTTTGACCTTAAGATCTATCTCCATGCCAAATTTCAAGTCAGTACGACCATTGGAAGTGGTTTAGGTTTTTGATGAGTCAGTGAGTGTATAGTAAAAATTGCGATTTTCTGACGACAATATCTCAAGAACTACTATAGATAGAATAATGAAATTTTGTATTCTAGTCAATTAAAGGGATGTCAACAGACACTCGAAATTGCATATGCGTAGATAATATATGTTTCGAGTTATAGGGTGTCGAAATTGGCCCGAAATGGTTTGTGTAATGTAACCCACGGTGCTGTGTCGCTTTGTTTGCTCGAACTTGGCGGACACACTACCGTGTGTCTAGATTTTGTGTACATTATAACTCCGTCATTTTGATTTGTTGTATTTTTAGTAAAGTAGGAATTGTAACCTTCCAAAATGGGAACAACAGTGGCTTTTTTTAGCCAACACTCAATATTAGAATGTCACAGTCTATTTTTAAAAGATGTAGAAAAGTTATAAAATTTTCGAAGTTTTTGTTAACACTACGAATATTAAGGTGCAAAATGGTTAGTGTTATGTGACCATTATTTATTAGTTCAGAGCATTCACCTACCGTAACCTTGTATGACTTTGAGACTTCGTAAGCATCTAGTTCCAGTGCTATATTTTCTATTTCTGTTTGATTAGCCATTTATTGACATATGAATATTAGAGCTAAATCTAGGTGGATACGTTTGGTAATGACTAAGATGTGATAGTAGTGGTTTGCGGGTTTTTCTTAGTGTTAAAGTACGAGGTGTGTTGTTAATGGGTAAATATTTACATGTTAGGAATTGTGTAATTGTTTGAGTGTGTTTTGTGTGTATTATTTTTGTGTTTTTTCGGAAGTGTATGTATCGCATGTTAAATAAATTAGGATGTGAGTGGATGGAGAGTGTAAGTAGTATGATCTGAGTGTGTGTGAATCTTCTAAGTTTATGATTGTAACCGCAAAAGTAAACAATACAATAAACAACAAACATATTTCGCGAAAAAATAACTGTTTGAAAAAGTTGACTGGTTAATTGAAAAGTTAAAAAAATTAGGCGACAGCAAGCATAGTCATTGCAATTGTTTGATGGTTTCAAAACAAGTTTCTGATTTTATCTCAATCCGTTTCTCGCCTTCAGCCATTCGAAGAAAAACCTTCCCGTACGCACACCAACAGAATTTATATTTGTGTTGATTTGCAAATTCCCGTGCAAGGTAGAATAATTTCTTCACAGTAGAAGATAAGCGGTCGCCTACGTAGATGGGACGATTTTCACAGTTCAAACCGAGTTGTAAAGAGTTCAGTTTTTCTTCTTTTACACGGTTTTTATTATAGGTTCGTACTGATGAAATGAAGTTTGTCTTTGTGGTAACGGACGGAAACTCTGCGATTATTGGCCGATTTGTATTTGGTTTCCCAGGAAGCCAAAAAATGTCTCGTATGTTAGTCGGTTGTATATTAATTTCCATCTTAGAGCCAATTTGCATTACAATTTTCGTAGGATCCTCTGCGGTTTCTTTTTCCTTAACGGGTACATTTCTAATCTCAATGCGTGATGAACGGGATTTAGACTCAGTATCTTGCAATTTAGTCTCTAGGTTTTCAAAGGCTTGCTTGTAAAAAATACGTTCTTTTTCCAATACATTAATTCGGAGCTGCATCTCCTCGAAACTGTTATTAAACAAGTCCACAGATTTCTCGATTTCAGAGTTCGTATGTTGAATCTTGAGTGATTGAGTCTTCAACTCAGCCATGTCAGCAACAATTGTTTTTAAAGTTGAGGTGTGTTCTTTCAATACTAGCGCCTATTCATTTTTCCACGACAGCAGCATTTGTTTTAGTTCGTCTATTTCGGTTGACTGGGTGAAGGAGTCATCGGGGCACAGACGTTTAGCTCTTGAAGTTATGTTGACGTTTTCTGTGATGTCGCGCCCAACAATAGACGACACATCCGGTTCCGACTGGGTTTCGGATATGGTTGGGTTTGCGGGGGATGGGGACCGCTGCACCCGTGGCATATTTTCTTCTTTTTAGTACAGAAATAAAATCAAAACAAGCTTAGAGGGGTACCCCTAGCGCCACCTCTGGAGAATTTCAAGTAATTGCAGCGATTTATGGCACCTCCAGCGCCACCTGTTGATCGGTGTGCCAAAACAAGTCTGAGCCCGATACTGGACGTCAATTTCACGCGCGCAGCGACACGTTCCGTGGCTCGTTCACCAAGGCGGCCCATCCGCGCTCTAGACGGCGATGGTTTGAATCCGGCGGCTGACCGATGCGTCTTTTGGGATTTATATTGATCTGTATTCCCAATTTAGAGAAAAAAGTTAAGTAGTTATTAAAAACGTAACTCACAGAAAGCAGCTGTCCCACTCTAGATCCTCCCAATGGGCGGAGTCCACAGGTATAATCGCCGGTTGTGCGACAAGGAATCGAAAACTCAGGGAATCACCAATCACAACACAAAAAACAAAAAACGGACTACGAGTCAAAAACACACGTCTGTCACTGACGAGAGCCAACGGAGGAATCAAGAAATCAGCTGTTGGGTCCGAGTGGTTTTCGAGTACAATAGCTTGTTTCGACTCAGCAGGAATTACTTCCTTCCACTCGAACTCTTTGTGTAAAGGGTTATTAATTTTTGAAAAAACGGAATAAGCGATTGTTTTTAATTAGGTAGTTGGGAAATGATGTAGGAGAATTTTGACAACCATTAAATATATTTAAATACCACTGATCATTGGTATTAGGTAGAATGTTATTAGTGTCTATAGCCGAAATTTTACATGAACATGACAATGCATCAGGAATAACATTATCAACGCCACGCCTGTGTTTAATTTCAAAATTAAAAGTTGATAGACGGACACCCCAGCGAGCTAACCGTCCAGTTGGATTGCTTAGATTTAGGAACCACTTGAGAGCTAAATGGTCAGTGTAGACGACAAACTTTATACCATTATCAAGATAGCATCTCCAGTGTTCCAAAGCTACTAAAACAGCCAAAGCTTCACGCTCCGTAATGCTATAATTCCTTTCAGGTCCAGTCAAAGTTCCACTATAGTAGGCAATAGGGTGTTCAACTCCTTCTATGGTTTGGGTTAGCATACCTCCAACACCATAGTCGCTAGCATCAGTATGCACTTGAAATGGAAGGTTAAAATTAGGGCAAGATAGAATAGGGGCAGAAACTAGTAGTTCTCTTAATTTATTAAAGGACTCTTCGGCTTGGGTAGTCCAAGCAAAAGGATTAGTTTTTTTATTATTTATTTAAAGCCTGAACTGTCCCACTGCAGGGCAAAGGCCTCCCTTTCCTCCTTCCACAAGTCTCTATTGTTTGCTAATTGTTGCCACTCCTTCCCGTATGCGTCCAGTTCATCCCTCCATCTCCGCCTGGGTCTTCCACGCGGCCTTCGTCTATTAGGAACCCAATTTGTAGAGGCTTTCGCCCACGGTCCTTCTGACATTCGGCACACGTGTCCGGCCCAGTCCCATTTCAATTTGGCAGCCTTCAGGGCCACGTCCGCTATTTGAGTCTTGGAGCGCAGTAGAGAGTTCCTTACATGGTCCGTGAGCCGAACTCCGAGGATGCTGCGCTCCATAGCACGTTGGCAAACACCGAGGCGGGATTTTTGAACGTTGGTGAGAGCCCAGGTTTGCGCACCATACGTTAGAACGGGGAGAATGCACATGTCCATTAGTTTTCGCTTAAGTGAAAGTGGTAGCGGTCCTTTCATGATGTCTTTCATAGACCAATATCTCCTCCAGGCGTTTTCAATCCGACGAGATATTTGTCTTATCTCGCCTGAAAGGAAGCTATTTGGCCTAAGTATAGATACTCTTGGACATATGCAATCTCCACGCTCCCGACTTTAATTCTCCTCTGCGCGTTGTTGGTCATCACCTTAGTCTTCGTCATGTTCATTGCGAGTCCCACCTCGGCACTTGCTATGCTCAGTTTGTGGAGCATGGACTCTAGCTCAGATGCTGTCGAGGCAAAAAGAACAATGTCGTCTGCAAATCTGAGGTTTGTCAGCCTCCTTTCGCCGACGACAATGCTTTTATTTTCCCAACTGGCTGACAAATTTTGAAAAATTTGTTCAAGGGTTGCCGTAAATAATTTTGGAGATAGAGGGTCTCCCTGTTTAACGCCCCTATGAATTTTGAAGTGTGGCCCATTGTTGTGGATGTGTATGCTCGCTGTACTGTTTTTATAAAGGTTTTCTAAAAGGTGAATGTATGTGGGATCTATGTTTTGGGCCGCTAAGGATTTAAATATTTCGGGGTGTTTGAGACTGTCAAAAGCTTTCGAGTAGTCTACAAACGCGAGGTAAAGTGGAATTTGGAATTCTATTCAGTGGTCAGTTGTTGAGAGGCCGCGCCGAAAGCCTGCTTGCTCGGCGGGTTGACATTGATCCAGTTGTCCGGAGATTCTATTTTCTATGATTTTCATGAATAATTTATACAAGTGGGATACAAGACTGATGGGGCGGTAGTTGCCAATGTCAGCCTTGTCTCCCTTCTTGTGTAAGAGTATTATATTTGAGTGGCAGAATTGCGGCGGAAAAGATCAAGTCTGTAAAATCCTATTGAAGTAATTAGTTGTATGAGGAAGCAAAGTAGGTTCTCCAACTTTAAGGGCTTCAGCGGTGATAGCATCCACACCAGGACTTCTGTTGTACTTTAAGGTTTTTATTGCACAGTGAACTTCGTAACCGGTGATAGGCTCAACAGTTTCGGAGCAGCGGTAAGCCTGTATTGGTTGATTCGAAGATGTGTTATCCGAGTAGAGTTCCTGGTAAAATTTTGTGCAAATTTGGATAATTTTATCCCTATCACCTTGTTTCACGCCTTGATCGTCTTTAAGGCAGGTAATTTCAGCTTTGCCGACTTCTCTTGCTTGCATGGCATTCTTTAAAGATCTGTTTCGCTCTAACGCTGTTTGGACAAGGTGGATGTTATAAGCCCTTAAATCTTTTCGAATGCTTCGCTTAACTGTCCTGTCTATCTTTCTATACTCTGCTGTGCCTATTTTAAGTTTTTGTCTTTCCTCAATAAGGTCTATTGTGTTTCTGGACAATTTCTGGTTTTTGGTTTTAAGTTTTTTAATACTTTGGCTGGCTTTCTTGATACTTTCTCTAATAATATCATACTGGACGTTCACGTCTTCAAAGTCTTTTTTATTAGTAGAAGTTAATTTATTTAACGGACCAGCGATTGAGCTAAAGTTAGGGACTAACTTCCGGTACCACGAAGCTATACCTAAGAATCGCTTAACTTCTTTTTTATTTGTAGGTGTATGGTAGTTAACAATGGTATCAATTTTAGAGGGATCAACATGAAGACCTTTAGAGTTGATCACATAGCCAAGGTATTTAAGCTCATTATGAAAGAAAACAGATTTTTCGAAGTTAATTGTTAAATTAGCCATTTTTTTTGAACTTTCAGAAGTAGAAAAATATGAGATTCAAAATCGGAACTAGCCACTACGATATCATCTATGTAAACAAATACAGAGTTTTCAAATTCAGGTCCATAGAATAAGGTATCAACTAGTCTTTGCTGTGTAGCCGGTGAATTCGTCAGCCCGAATGGCATAGTGACAAATCTAAAAGTACCACGATGCGGAATGTAGAACGCAGTTTTGTTACGGTCAGAGTCAGAAATTGGAATCTGCCAAAAGGCTTTAGATAGGTCTATACTACTTAGGTATCTAGCATTTTTCAGGTTATATAGAATTTCAGATATGTAGGGTAACTTGTAAGCATCCTTTTTAGTCACAGAGTTTCATTTCCTGCTATCTAGGCAGAACCTAAGCTTGCGGATGGCAAGCTTAGGTTCTGCCTAGATAGCAGGAAACGAAACTTTTTAGGTATAAGTAAGACCGGTGAAGACCAAGGGCTCTCGCATTCTTCAACCACACCTAGCGCTAGCATTTCATCCAGTTCTTCAGATAAAATACGTTGCTTCTCAGGAGAAACGCGGTAGTATCGTTGTCTAATAGGTAAAGAATCACCTGTATCAATATGATTCTTGACTAGATTAGTTCTACCCAAACTCAAAAAGTTCGTATTTTGAGCTAGTTGTTGGTGGACGTGTGTCAATTATAACGCTGATTCAGAATTGTTTGTTTTATGTTTGCTTTTTAAATTATCGGTGCCTCTCTTACTATCTTGTGTGGTGTGTCATATGCTGTCTGCGCCATCTTGAAGACTGTAGAGCGCTGTCCCTCTCGCCCGTTACTCGTCGGAAATATTCGAAATAAATATTTTGAGATTGGAAAAAGAATCACACTTTGCGGGGCGCGAACCGGCGACCAAGTGAGTGGAAGCGGACGACTTGACCAACTAAGCCAACTGTACATGAGATTCGCATTGCGAATTTGTGCACTGCTATCTATTGCATTGCGCTTGCCGCTAAATGCTAACGCTTTTATTTTATCTACGCCAACATGATTCGCTCACCCGATAGCAAAATAAGCAAGTCAAACCCTGATCTGTGCACGAGTAATGAACCGGTTACCCATGTCACCCAGAGAAAACGGAAGCAGCCTGAATGTGAGTTAACCCAGGCTATCGGTTTGTTGTCTGCTGAGTTGAAGAAGAATATTGACGATCTCCGAGCTGATATGAATAACCAGTTCACGAATATTAATGTGAATATTAACAACCTTCGGGAGGAGTTCAATTCTTTGTCGCTGACTTCGGCCCAAATTCAAAATGACGTAAAGGAACTGCATGCAGAATACGTCGCTATTAAAAAGGATATATCGCAGCTGGACACAAAGCACAATGAATTATCACAGACTCTTACGGAGTTGAAGTCTACAGTGAATTTCAACTCAGATAACTATGTGGATTGTGAAAGGCGCCTGAAAGAGCTGGAACGAAATATGAATAACTCGGCAGCCTCGACTGTTGAACTATTGGAAAGAAAGATTGATTCTTTGGAGCAACAAGCGAGGCAGTGCAACGTTGAGATAGGAAATATGCCGGAAAGGCGCGGTGAGAATTTAATTACTATGTTGCAGTCCATTGGTTCAGCGCTCAACATGTCTTTAACGTCGAAAGATATAATATCCATTCACCGTGTTCCACGTGCACATTCGCAGAATAATCGTCCGAAGAATGTTATTGTCAAATTTACTTGAAAACTAATGCGTGATAACGTTCTCAGTGCATACCGGTTATCTAAAGGACTGTCTTCGGATCGTATAGGCCTGTCTGGTACACCGTGTCGCATTTACTTGAACGAACACCTAACGCTGCGCAACAAGGATTTATTTCGAAAATGCCGTGCAGCCGCCATGTCAAATAAGTTTAAGTTTGTGTGGGTCCGGAATGCAACTGTGTTGGTCAAGGAATCTGAAGACTCCTCTACATTCGCTATACGTACGGAAGATGACATATCTAAGAAGATTAAGCAAAATCAGGTACTCACAACTGCGGTTACGGAATAAGCGTGTTATACGGGTCCAGCCGCCTGTCCTAACTACGTATTTCGATATGTATCTATATGTCTTTTATGTAATATTAACATGTTTTGGCTCACTTTTTATTTTAATATGTTCTGTAACATACTTTAAATGGTCTAAAAAATTAATTAAGCGCCAAACATCAAGTTTCTATTTTATTTTTGCCATTATTTGTTGTACAAATGGATCTCTCTGTTATCAATCCTTGTTGCTTTATTTTTGCATACTTTTTATATACTCTCACAGTGCTTGTTATATTTATGTTACAAATCTTCCAATTTACCACTTACCATTAATACTCATATGTCTACTAAATTTAAAAATGTTGGATAATCTTTCCATTTATTATCAGAACTGTCGGGGGATCAGGACCAAATTGAACACATTATACATTAATATACTATCGCATGCATACGATATCATAATTTTGACTGAAACTTGGTTGACGCCAGATATTTTCGATAACGAATTTATTGATTCTCGATACACAGTTTTTAGACATGATCGCGATCGAGCAGTTTCAAATAAAAAAGACGGGGGAGGCGTCCTAATAGCTGTCTTCAAAGATCTTATTCCATCTTGTCTCACACTGTCACCCCCATTAATTCTACCAGAACATCAAATAATTAAGGTCCCTCTTTATAATTGTAAAAATCTACTTGTTTGTGCCACTTACATACCTCCAAACACATCAGAAGAAATCTATGTAAACTTCGTGAATATGTTATCGAAATTATTTGATGATCCTTGTATAGAACACATTATTTTAACAGGCGACTTTAACCTACCAGAACTTAACTGGATTAATGGGCCATCATACACGGTGTGTGCCACTAGTAAAACCTATTCAGATACAAGTAGGCATTTACTAAACTTTTGCTCACGGTTCGATTTGAATCAGTTTACCAATTTTAATAACCGTAACGGACGTATTCTCGACCTGTTTTTCTGCAATACACATGCTGTCGCATGTAATTCTAATACTCCTCTCTTACCCATAGACACTCATCACCCTTCATTTTATATAAAAATACAATTTATAAAACCCTCACGAATGCCTAAACAGTCAAATATAAAACTACTAAATTATCACAAATCTAATTACAATGCAATAAATACAGACATTGAAAAAGTTGATTGGAACATGCTACTCGATAATTTACCACCTGATGAAGCCGTCTCAATTTTCTACGAAAAAATTTACGAAATTATTAAATTTCATACCCCCACTCACAAAACTAAAAACTTCAAATTCCCATGCTGGTTCACTAAATCCCTTTTGCATTTATTTAAAATGAAATCTCGAACGTGGATTAAGTGGAAGAAATATGGAAACACTTGTGACTATGAACTATTTTCTATTTACAGAGCAAAATTTAAAAAACAGGCTGACATATATTATAAAAAATATGTGAATTTTGTGGAGGACAGCGTGGATAAAAACGTTAAAGCATTTTGGACGTACATTTCTAATCGTAACTCCTCTAATAGTATTCCAGCTACAGTTCACTATCTCCAACAGACTTCCAATGACCCTACTACTACTTGTGACTTGTTTTCAATGTTTTTCCAATCAGTTTACGAACCGTCTACTTTCGACCATAAGTCATGGGTACCACCTCCTGCTAATCCTTATAACGATATTAATCTCTGTAATTTGCACTTTCCTGTTTACAAAATTCAAAAAGAACTTAAATCATTGGATGCCTCTAAAGGTCCTGGGCCAGATGGTATTCCTTCGATCTTTTTAAAAAATACTTGTGACACATTGTGCTCTCCGCTGTTTATATTATATAATAAATGCCTTGACTATGGCGTATTCCCCGACGTGTGGAAACGAGCAAATATTGTTCCAATCCATAAAGGCGGTTCCAAGAGTGATGTATCTACATATCGCCCAATCTCGTTATTGTCGGGGCTTTCAAAACTTTTTGAAAGATTAGTGCATAGTGAGATATATCCTATCATTCAGCGTGTAATATTAAAAGAACAACATGGGTTCGTCAGAGGAAGGTCCTGTATAAGTAACCTCCTTATTTTCACATCACACCTGTTCGAAGGCTTAGACAAGAGGCAGCAAATTGATGCTGTTTATACAGATTTTCAAAAGGCGTTTGATAAGGTAGATCATAAGCTATTACTCAACAAAATCGCATTCAACGGTATTAGAGGAGATTTACTGCGTTGGTTCGTGTCGTATGTCACTAATAGGACTCAGAAGGTTGTCATTAATGGGTTTGAGTCTCAGACAATAAGGGTCACTTCAGGAGTCCCCCAAGGCTCAATATTAGGGCCCCTTCTGTTTATCCTATTCATCAACGACATCAAAGATTGCTTTAAGAGTTCAAAGTTCCTACTATACGCGGATGACTTAAAAATTTATAAAAATATCACTGTTCTAACCGACTGTTTAGAATTTCAGAAGGATCTTGACTACTTTTCGGAATATTGCACGGTTAATAAACTTCACCTTAGTGTCTCAAAATGTTACTGCATTACGTTTACTAAGAAAAAAAAATGTGTTGAATTTCAATTATTTTCTTGGAAACACTACCCTAAACAAGGTGTCATCCGTCCGTGACCTGGGCGTAAATCTAGACTCAAAGCTCCATCTTGACACCCATGTAGACAGCATAGTCAATAAGGTGTATAAAATGTTCGGTTTCGTAATGAGAGCGTCAAGAGAATTTCGTCGGCCTTCTACCTACTTGCATCTTTACCAATCAATAATAAGGCCACAACTTGAATACGCTGTACCCATTTGGAACCCTTACTACAAAAAGTATGTTGAGATCATTGAGTTGGTTCAACGTAAGTACCTCCGTTCCATGCATTACAGATGCTGCAAAAGCAAATTGTCCTATAAATTATTGCTTGAAAAATATAACCTCATGACCCTACAATCCCGTCGCACCTTACTTGAAATGACGACTCTGTTTAGTGTATGCCGCAATAAATTTGATTGTACTGATCTTGTGAACAATTTGTGCTACCTGATCCCTCGTACTGTAAGCAGTCGGGAGGTTCGTTCGAGACGCTTATTTGCTACATCACTTTGTCGAACTAACTCAGGCGTTCGCTCGCCATTATATCGTTTGGTTGACACCTATAATAAACAGTTTGGCTCTACAGATATTATGTTCCTCAGCAAAGCTGTATTTAAGAGAGAAATTACGACTATTTTAAGAGATCGTAGCCCTGATATATAGTAAGTAAAATATGTGCTTTTTTAACTCGGTTTGCTAACAGCTAGCTATTTTGTATGGTAATCTGTGGATAACGTCTTGAGTAGTGTATTTTTTACTTTTATTGCAAGTTTAATATTGTATGCCTACTATGTAATATACTGCTGTTTGTTATCCCTATCAAATAAAATAAAATAAAACAAACTACACTTTTCAGTAGAAATATGCTTAAACTGATCAATGACATTATTCGCGGTAACACGTTGATGTTCAGTAAGTTCATTGTAGGAATGTAACATACTATCAGCTTCAAAGACAGTGTTTACATTAGTAGGGCAATTAGACGAACTATGTAGCGAAATGGAATTATAAAATTTTGGAAAGAGATTAAGTTTTGTCCAAAAATCGACACCGAGAATGAGATTGGTTTTTATAGTAGGTATAACATAAGCTTTTAAAATATGAAACTGTGCAGTCGCGATAAAAACGATGAGTAACCACACACTTGGGACAGCCCGAGAGGCTGGACGATTACACAAACGATGTTCAGGGAAATGCAGCAGTAACAAACTAGAACACGTGCACGTACCTTGGTCTGCTATATCTGCTGCCGATGACCCGCCTGCGTTCTGATTTCACCACAGTTGTTGCTGAAGGTCACGAACTGCTCGGAATAGGGATTCCTAGCAGAATATCGATCGAGTTGACGCGTTTAAAGGGTTTTTCTAGAGATAGATCGCGGAGCGCGCGCGCGTGCAAGATGGTGAGAATACGAATCTTAGTTAGTGGGGCAGCCGTTCGTCCGTTAGCGGTTGTGACGTCAGGACAGTTGCAGCAGGAGCACCAATCGGGTAACGAGTACGGCACGTATGACAACCGTAAAAACAGTTGTGATTGCCACTGCTGCAAATCGTTAAGAACATCGTGTGTGTCCGTGGTACATTGTAAACGATCTGATTTTAAGAATCTGTATGATGACGAAACATTCCGCCCACCAAAATACCTATGGTATTTTCGAAGATACGAAATATAAATAGAAAAGTTAGGAAGAAAACGTTAAACCTTAATAGTTACTGAACTACGAATCTAATCAACCTAACCTACGGTGCTTAACAATCTTAAGTTGAATAATACGTTAATCCTCTATAGGTAGAGGACAGAGTTTAACTAGCGGTCGCTTAACAGAATTGCTGGTAGCGGTCTTAAGAATTGCAACTCTAACTACTCCGTCAGCGCCAGGAAGAAGATCAGTAACCCTACCGAGTGACCATGCAAGAGGAGGTCGATTGTCATCCTTGATGATCACAAGCGAGCCCACCCTTAATGGTTTTGAGTTCTTGGTCCATTTGGCGCGTTGAGTGAGTGAATTTAAGTACTCGTGTTTCCATCTTGACCAAAAACTTTGTTGGAAGGCCTGCAACAACTGCCACCGATGAAGACGATGAATATTGACGTTGGAGTAATCATCATCGGGGACAGTGGCCAAAGGCTCCAATGTAAGGAAATGACCCGGTGTTAACGCTGACAAGTCATTAGGGTCCGAACTGACAGGGCACAAGGGCCGTGAATTTAACACCGCCTCGATTTGTACGAATAATGTAGTAAGTTCTTCAAATGTTAAAACCTGATCACCGACTATGCGATACAAATGATGACGTTCTGAATTGTTAAGAAACGCACTACGATTAGCAATAGTCGGGTTTCGAGAATTTTGAAGAAAGCGATAGATGTACGCAAAGGTACGAAAGATTTTTTCTAACGATGAAAAACGATTTAATAAATTGTCGATAATTGAAACTTGTTGTTCCCGAGGATGCACAGTCGATATTAACACAGGAGATTTACGAGTCTCGGCCTCAACAACCTTCTGCTCGTCATTAGTAACGCTGTCAATACAAGATGGCCATGTCTTGTGCGGTTCGGATAACCATCGTGGCCCCGCCCACCATAACGAGTTGTGAAGAAGTTCACTTGGAAATTGGCCTCGCGAACAAACATCTGCAGGATTGTCTGCAGAGGACACGTGATGCCAATATTCAATAGCTGTTATTTCTTGAATATGACTCACGCGAGTGGCAATAAAGGTAGACCAACGACATGAGGGTGAACGCAACCAAGAGAGTGTAACGGTGGAATCGGACCACAAAAAGACAGCTGAAATAGGAATACGAGACAGATAAGTTTCTGTAACGAATTTGTACAGATCTGAAAGCAAAACTGCAGCGCAGAGTTCGAGACGTGGCAATGACGTATGTTCTAATGGCACCACGCGAGCTTTCGAACAAACGAGATGAACGTAAGAATTGTTATCTACGTCTGTTACTCGTAAATAAATGACCGCGCCATATGCAGTTTCCGAACTGTCGCAGAACCCGTGTAGCTCGTAGGATTGTGAATCAGTACGAGTGATTCTACGCGAAATTTTTAGATGGTGCAACTGAGAAAGTTGCTCCTGATATTTGTTCCATGTACTGATGACCTCGTCAGGGGGAACGTCATCCCACCCGGCACCGATAATCCAAAGCTTTTGGATTAAGCTTTTAACGTGTATTGTCAGGGGAGATAAGAATCCTAACGGGTCGAAGATTCTAGCGAGTTCACTAAGAATAGACCGTTTGGTACATGGCCGATGTGAAAATTGAACTTCAAAAAGAAACGAATCAGTTGAGGGATCCCATTTGAGTCCCAACACTTTGAAAGAAGCCGGTTCAACTTTATCTAACGATACAGAATCAGTGAGGCAATCTTCAGGTTGAAGATCCGATAGAAGACGATTGTCATTTGACACCCACTTCCGAAGATGAAAACCTCCCTTTTTGAAAAGAGCGATAAGTTGTGTTTTTATTCTTTGTGCAGTGGCGAAGTCCTGACTACCGGTGACGACGTCATCGATGTAGGTGTCCGACAAGATTACACTCCTGGCGAGCGGGTAAGAATCCCCCTCATCATCAGCAAGCTGTCGCAAAGTACTGCAAGCGAGATAGGGGGATGAAGAGATGCCATACGTGACTGTTTTCAGACGAAACTCTGAAAGAGGTTCGCCAGGCGAAGCTCTCCAGAGGATTCGCTGACAGTCACGATGGTCGCCGAAGAGTATAATCTGTCGGTACATCTGACGCACATCTGCCATGAAAACGACGTCGTGTTCACGAAAGCGTAAGAGAATTTCCAAAATGTTTGATTGTAATTTTGGACCGATGTGTTGACTTTCGTTTAACGATCGAGAACGTGCATCTTTCGCAGAGGCGTCAAATACGACACGAAGGCGAGTCGTGGTGCTATCAGGACGTATGACGCAGTGATGGGGAATATAGTATTTCCCATTCCTCACGTCATCTGGAGAGACTAATGACATATGGCCCGCAGTTAGATAGTCGGACATAAAATCGCAAGATGGACGATGACATTCGGGGTCACGTGACAGTCGACGTTCAATCGCATAGAAGCGACGCAAAGCAATGTCACGTGAACCAGTGAACATAGGCTCGGACTCGTCCCTGAATGGCAACTGCACGATGTACCGCCCAGATGAGTCACGAGAATGAGTTGTGATAAAGTGTTGTTCACATGCTATCTCATCTGGGGGAAGGGATGCTGCGGGTGGTAATACATCTAATTCCCAAAAACGTTGAACTAGTGAGTTTAGTTCCCTATCACTTTGCATTGAACAGTTCAGTAGGGAACCAAGCGAATGAGTAGCTAAACGAGTTTTACCGAGCAATAGCCATCCAAAGACTGAGTCGAAGGCGGAAGGTTGATGCGATTTTCCTTTAATAGTGCGATTACGAAGCGATTCCGCAAATACATCCGCACCGAACAGTAGGTCAATCCGGCCAGGAATGTCAAAACTGGGATCGGCTAACGATAGTGAATTGATATGAGACCAACCCGATGTATTTAATTTAGCTATTGGTTGGTCCCCGCAAATTTTCGACATTACGTGCATATTTAAATTAAACAAAACTTGATCACCAGTCCCAATGGAGCAATTAATGTCTCCTAAGATTGAAGCCGGGGCTTCACCGATTCCACTTATAGTTGTGGTAGGACTGGATAGTTTTAAATTTAATTGTTTTACAGCTGAGTCAGTAATCAGATTAATCTGACTCCCGGAATCGAAAAGAGCTCGAAAAGACACGAACTTGCCGTCCGCATCCCGTACCTGCACGATGGCAGTTGCTAATAAAACAGTTGTGTTATTATTATTAGAAAATAATGAAGAGGTTGGGTTTGACTCGACCGGTTTATCTTTATGAAGTAAAGTGTGATGTTTACGGTTACACTTACGACATTTAAAAATAGAAGTACAACCTTTTAATTGATGTGAGGCTCGAAGACAATTGAAACACCAATTACTTTTGCTTGCGATAGATATCCGCTCATCTACTGGTTTGTTAAGAAAATTTTGACATGAAGAGATTGAGTGAGTGTCACCACAAAACGCGCACCTAACCGGTTGTGACGTAGGAGGTTCACGGCTTGTAGTACTTGCTGTGGCAACTTGATGTTTATTAGTACTGCCCACAAGCGCATGAGACACGTTTGCCCGTTTATGTGTTTGGTAAGATTTTACAGATCGTTGTTGTGGCTTACTCGAAGGTTTATTAGCTTCACAAAAATGAGAATCACGTAAAAGCGCTTCACATTTCAAGTGTAAGAAAGACTTCAACTGTGAATATGGAGGAAACTCAATATCAGGATATTTTTCCTCGAAATCGCAACGCAAGTTTGAGTCTATCTTAGAGAGAAGGTGGTAGACTAATACAAAATCCCATCGGTCCTCAGGTAAAATAATTTTCTTTAAAATAATTAAATTTTCCTCAAACAGGTCCAATGATTTTCTAAACTCATTACCGTCAGTAGTATTAAAATTAATATTCAAAAGGTCCTTCCATGATGTAAAAGCTAACGGTCGTTTATTTTGATAGCGAGTAAGAAGGGCCTGGTAGGCATCGTTGTAATGCTCACAAGTTAATGGGAATGCCTTGATAACAGATAATGCATCGCCGGTCAACGATGAGAATAAATAATGAAATTTTTCCGTATCGGTAAGATTACTAGAATTATGAATCAATGCATTAAAAGTGTCGTGATATTCAGGCCATTTCTTGATGTCACCACTGAAAGTTGGAAGAACAATTTTCGGTAAACGGATATTCGATGATGAAGAACTTTGTTTATTATTTAATTGAGGTTCACTTTTAGTTAAACTACGATGAATAGACAATATTTGAAAATATTTATCGTCAAATGTATCCTGGAGCGAATTATCTGCATGATCCGGATCATCTAACAGCTCCAAAATAATCTGATGAGCACTCTCAAAGCTATCTAAAATATGTTTAAGTTCCTGATAATAAGAAAGAAATAAATTCCGTTGTGAGTCATCACTTATTGCTAATGAACCTATTTCCAATGCCTTATCCAACCGCTTCATAGCTATAGTACGTTTTCTACGTAACTGTGATAAATCTTGAACTGTATATTCATCGTCCGTAGAGTGAGATTTCGATTTCTTAAAGCAACTTTGTTTACGAGACGAATGTTTACCTAACAATAATGACATGATGAAAACTATTTTATTAAACGATTAGCAAGATCGGTAACTGATAACGAATAGTCGGCGATACAAAGTTCCAACAGATGAGCGCTACCTGCTTATAAAGATGTAAACACGATAAGAACACGAGTACTTAAGTTAACCGGTAGTATGGTTAATGTGTATGTGTATATATATTATATATACAGATTATAGACTGAGTAAAACGCGCAACATAAATCCTTTGTTCAATGTAAATTGTTAAGTTGATTAGTTTTTGAAATTAAACGTATGTAGGCTTCGTAATACCTATTGGCACAATTTTTCTTTTATGCAATAGGAAAGAATGTAGCTAGTATAGTCTTGCCTTGGTTTTACGATAATCTCAAGAAGAGGATTATCGCGTTTCCCGAAGGCGGAACGTGTTGGTTGCGTTTCCGAACGCAAGCCGCTGACAACTCGAGACTATTAGCACGGTACGTTCAAATAATTTTGTCACACCTACCTACGAATTAAAAATGTTACACGAACAAAGGATTTTTATGATCGATATTTTTTACGATACGATTTACCAAAATTAGTTAGTATAGGCCGAAAAGGATAATATTAAGCACCGAAGGGAGATAGATTGCCTAATATTGAGATCCTACAGTAACTATTGAGGTTAAACTGGGTTGAAAATTAAATCGTATAATGGCGGGTCCCGGGTTTCGGCACCATAAAAATGTGCAGTCGCGATAAAAACGATGAGTAACCACACACTTGGGACAGCCCGAGAGGCTGGACGATTACACAAACGATGTTCAGGGAAATGCAGCAGTAACAAACTAGAACACGTGCACGTACCTTGGTCTGCTATATCTGCTGCCGATGACCCGCCTGCGTTCTGATTTCACCACAGTTGTTGCTGAAGGTCACGAACTGCTCGGAATAGGGATTCCTAGCAGAATATCGATCGAGTTGACGCGTTTAAAGGGTTTTTCTAGAGATAGATCGCGGAGCGCGCGCGCGTGCAAGATGGTGAGAATACGAATCTTAGTTAGTGGGGCAGCCGTTCGTCCGTTAGCGGTTGTGACGTCAGGACAGTTGCAGCAGGAGCACCAATCGGGTAACGAGTACGGCACGTATGACAACCGTAAAAACAGTTGTGATTGCCACTGCTGCAAATCGTTAAGAACATCGTGTGTGTCCGTGGTACATTGTAAACGATCTGATTTTAAGAATCTGTATGATGACGAAACAGAAACTGATTTTCGAACGTTACGGGTAAATTAACATAGCCATAAAATTAATTAGCATAGTAGGTAAATTTTCGCCTCCTGCAGCAGCGAAGGTTTTTAGGTCTTTATGAATAGCTAGGCCGATAGGCTTTAGATATTCAAGACAATTGTTACCTAGAATAGTTGCTGCTGAGCCAGAGTCTAGCAATTCACACAGTGTGATAGTACCTACGTGGACAGTTGCGTAGGGACGTATATAATCTGTAGGTTTTTTATCGAAGATTGTTTAACAAAATAGCTTGAAAGAAAAATTTAATAGTTGATAGCCAATTTTGCCAGTCGTTTTTGTTAAAGTTTTTAGAATTTTTAGTTTTAGTTTTGTTTTTTATATTACAACAATCTTCAATAGTTAGTTTTTTGAATATGTTTTTGTGTGACACTTAGGGCAATCAGGATATTTAACATTTTTAGTTCCACACTTAAAACAAATAGGGTACCTATCAGCTTTACATTGACTCAAGGGGTGATCAGAGTTTCTACAACGTGGACAGAAAACTGTTTTTTGTATTTGAACTAGGCTGTGTTATAGCAGCTACACTAGTGCTTGGTTTTTACTAAAAATATAAGAATTATTATTACCCTGATGATTTTTAAAATTAGTTTTAGTGTAAGATGAATTATTATCCGAAGCGTTATTATATTTATTATTATATCTATGTTGATTGTAGAATTTAGGTAAGTTGAATTAGATTCATAAAATTTTGAGAAGGCAAGATCTGGAGCCAAGGTTTCACCTGTAACTCTAGGAGGTTCTTTAAATTGTGAAGTTAAGGACTGTATTTTTTCAAAGTTCCTGCAGATTGTTTTTAAGCTATCTATAGAATTTATTGATGATGAGTTAGAAGCCATCACATAAGCATAACAAGGTCAAATATTATGAAGAAGGATCTCTAGTTTTTCTTGTTCCGGTATATCTTTACTAAGCCTGGAGAATAATTCCTTCATTTTAGCAAAATAGATTGTGATGGTCTCAGTATCACCTCGAGTGCGTTGCCGAATCTCAGACAGAAGGCGGTAGGCATAGTCAAACTGACTAAAATCCTCAACCAGTATTGCTACAAGTTCCTCCCACGTAGACACAGAAGCTCTGATGCTACGGTACCAATGCAACGCTAACGCATCACCCGTAAATATTTCAGTGGCATAAGCTAACAATTTAGAGGAAGATATATTCCTAGCCGAGCTGTACTCCCTCACTCTCTATATAAAGGTATGGTAGATGATGATGTGTGGTGTGGGTAGGTTGACTGGGTGACAAATAAATAAGCCCGAGTCCAGCACAAAGAATGTTATTATATTTCACAATGCACATAGATACATTCACACACACATGACAGCAAAGATAGAATCCATAGAAAATAGAAGGATTAGAAAGTATACAGCGATAGCACAGAAAGTTCTCAATAGATAGTACAGATAAGCGAGTTCGCGCGCGAGGGAAGCGTTTAAGCATTCGGTAAACAAGCGACACGGGCTTCGTGGCCGATGATCGAAAATCGACTGGCGCCGAGCGCCGTATGATCTGCGCACGCGCATCATTAGCGGTCCGATGACGTAGTACAACCAGGTAGTTCGTTTCCAATGCACGATGTCTGTTTGTTGTGAATGTATTGTATTATAATATAATATTGTGTGACAGATAAGTATTTAGTTAAATCGTGTAGTTAGTTATATAGTATATATTAATTATAATGTTTTATGATTGTCGATAGTTGTAATGTAAATATAAGGTGCTTCCAAAATATCTGCCACGGCTTTAATAGGAGGTAGTATTGTGTTTATAGATTACAATAGTGAAGAAATTTCGTACCCCCGAACAGTCAATTAAATTTTAGAGATTAAAATAGTTAAATGAACATTAACTCTATTCTGCATAACGTGTTTCACAAATTATGCGCAATGTGACGATTCGTCAATGAAAACAACTGCTATCTCTTTCAATCTTTTCTATGAATGAGAAACGTATCAGCTGACTAGTTTGTCACATCAAAATCTTCTAGGTACGCAATAATACGCAAGTACAAGTGCTTTAAAAGTGCAACTACTTACCAGCAACCGCATTCTTCAAAAAAACTGACGTAGATTATAAATAAGATGATAAACTTCCCATCACACTTGAAACAGGCTTTGGACTGTCAAGTTAGTGGGTACGTTTTTTTCGTATCGTTTTGAAATATTGGGATACATTAGTAGAAGAAGGTGAACAAACTTTGTTGCAAGTTTATTTGGCGCGTACTTTAGTTAGATTAATATCGAATAACGATAAGTTACAGTAACTTGGCGTGTTTAAAAGTTAATCATTTTATTTACAACAACTGCACGGTATTTACAGTTATTTACACATTCCCTACCTACTTATCTACAAAACTGTTACACAAGTCCGCCTTCGCGTTGCACACATGTCTCTTCACTTTAGTTAATGTGTCCGATTCACTTTTCACTTGCCTAAATGCGCGTTTGATCTCGTCAGTCCACAAAATGTTACGGCGTTTTTGCACTCTTGTGAAGTGGTAAGGATGGAGCCCTTCACGATTTAAAAGTCGCCACACGTAATCGTCGCTCACGTCGAAGACTCGAGCAGCATCCCTGATGCTCGCAAGAGGATGACGCCGGAAGAAGTCTAACACTTTCTCTTCGAGTTCGGCCGAGTATGAAGGCCTGCCTGCGTCAACTGGAGGCGGGTCAAAGCGGCCGTGTTCTCTGAGCCTGTACACGGCATCTAGAATAGTATGATGACTCACTCGCACACCAAACCTCTGCTGGTATAAGGGTGAATTTCAACAAATGCCATTTTTCTTATCATATCGGTGAACTTTTACAATTTTTATTTTTTTGTAGATTTTTCAGGTTTAATGTAATCTTTAGGTTACAAAATATCCCCAAATTTAATATCATCAACGTATCATTTAAGACTGGGGAGAAAATTCAGTTTGAATTTTGGTTTCCACCGATGTGAAAAACCGGCACCGATATTTTTTTTTGTACACCGATATTATAAGTGTATCCACCGAAATGATGTACATATCCAGCGATATGATAATCTATTCACCTTTGAACATCAAAAAGGAAATAGTTAGTAGGTACTTAAAGGTGACTTAGAAATGAAGATCTGAACTCAGGGTAGATCACATCCAAAGAGAACTGAGTTCTTAGATATAAAATAAAAATGTTTTCTTGAAATTATGTACCTATATTTTACGTTTTCTAGAGGTACTTAAAATTTAAAAAATAATGATTATCTTTATTATCATTGTCTTTATTAAAATGAAATATGAAAAAAAAAACATCTCATATCTAAGTTTAGCTAAACGTTTTCTTAAATGCTCCTCTCTTAACACAGAATCGCTTTTGATTTAAGCTTTGCTTATTCTTTCCACCAACCTAATCCACCTGTTTTTCTCCTCATCTTTTAGTTTTGGCCTCGGCATTCTTAAACAAAATTAAGCTACTATTACGTTTTATTTTTAGCAATTAATTATTTTCTTATTTATTATTACGTACACTATTTGTTTAACTAAAAAAATTTTGCCATAGAAACTTTTAATGCGTTCAATTGCTCCACCTCATCATCATCATCTCAGCCTAGGACGTATTACCGAATACAGACCTCCCTTAATGATACATTTATTTATACATCTTCTACTACCCAGTGGTATACTATCGTGGTGTTGTATGTGCCATTGTTTCTTTGTATACTTAACGAAATGACTCGGGATCTACCGATATGATATAACGACTCACCGAGATGATAAAATGATCTACCGATGTGACAAAACTGTGCGTTGATCAGGAATCAAAACACCGATATGAGATGTATGACACCGATTGATTTTTTCTTATCATTTCGGTGTAAATTATCACATCGGTGGTAAAAAAGACCACCGATTACAGCGACATGAGAAAATACACACTTTTTAGAAAATGAAAAAGCTAATTCACTTACTACCTCTGTTAGAACCAAACAACAATAAAAAAACTACTCATTACACCAGAAAAATGCAACCACCGATTATATAAAATAATTGTCCGGGAGCAACTGAAATGGCGTTCTTACAGTTTTGGTGGGCATATGCAGCGATTTAACCCACTTCTATCCTGACTGCTTACTAGCACACACCAACGAGGGAAATACAATTGGGGTGGGGATGCTGTCCGACTCGTCGATGTAAAGTTATGTTTGAATTACTTTTGTCCAGCGATATGAGAATATTTTTCAGGACAAGTACGTTTGTGCCTCTCAGTAATAATAATCGTTAATTATGTAATAAAATATGCTATATATTAATAAAAAAACTAATATTCGATGAAATAGAATAAGTTTTATACCTAATTTATTTATTTTTAGTAGTGTATAAGCTGTTTGGTTTGCAAAAAAAGTAGTGGGACAGCACCGATTTGCAAAAAAATAGAGGTTTATGTATTTTATTTCTACCTTTGTAATAGTCCTAGGCAAATCATATTTTTGCCACAACCCAATAACTACCAATTGAATACAAAAAAAAATAATTCAAAACTATATTCCTTTTTTCAAATACTAATTTCAACGAAGACAAAAAAATAAGGCATTTGGGAAATTCACCCATAAGTTTACCGCGTGCGCAGTTATGGAGTTACATTCGCGGTAGCACGATACCATTTCAAGATCGTCTTATTTCAAGAAGTCTTGATTGGAATACTGTCGTCTGGGAGGGATTTTTAATAAAAGCGCGCGCGAAATTCTTGTCGCTAACCACTAAACTAACTTCCGGAACGCGCGGGAGGCGACTGGCGACCGGCGGTCGCTAGGCGCGTGCGACGAACGGGGTAGCGGGTGAGGGTGGGGGCGCGCGGGGCAGGGCTTTGTTGACTGAGCGGCGCCGGCCGGCGCGTACGGCGGCATGCTTTGATAGGAATGGCAACAGCGCATGAACGGCAGCGGCGGCGTTTTGCAAAATGAATGAATTCGGTGCGGAGCGGCAACAACTTTTGACACGGGATGGTTTTATACTAATAAGTCAATTCAAATTTATACGATATTTATTTTTGTATGAAATAAAAAATGATAAATTATCAATAATTTATCTTTACTATTGTAATCTATAAACACAATACTACCCCCCATTAAAGCCGTGGCAGATAGTTCGAGAGCACCTTATATATGTAGATACTAGGAATAAATATTAAAATGTGTAAATAGTATGTTTCTTTGTTATTGTGTGTTTGTAAATATGTAGTGATAGGCTACAAAGGCGTGAACGCAAGATTTGCCATTATATTTAAGTTTTTGCAAATCACTAATATGCGAACGGTCACAATGTATCGACACGTTAGGTGGAACAATACTAGTTGTAATAGGATCAACAACTTCTGCTACAGGCTCACAGTTAGTAGGATTAGCCGATATATTTATAGCATCTAATTTAGTCGAAAGTGCAGTTACGTGTTTGGATAATGATTTTATTTTTTCTGCATATTTAGGATCAGAACAATCTAAACGTTTCATACGGTGATAAAGGTGATTGCATAAAGCCCTAGAGGGTCGATCTCCAGAGGCATTTTTTTTCATGTCGGGCTGGATAAACCCATTTTAAAATCGAAATACGTTTTCTAAATATTTTTTTATATACAGTTCGGTGTCTGATCTACGTGGTACAAGGCTAATATTAAGAAAAAAATAATTTTAAATACTAAAAAAAAAATCTAGAAACCTAAAATCCTGATCGCTCTGGGTTGACCCAACTCCCGATTGAATGAAAAAAATATTCAGAACTTTTTAATTTGAAGGTTCATATGAAAGAACTTATTTAGATTATATAACATATAGTTGTTCTTCACGATGATAAAATATTTTAAGTTTTATTAACAATACTTTTGCTACAATTTAAATTTAAAATCGTGACCGAGCATTTTATCTCATCACTCTGCGCCCAGGTAAAACATTGCGCCCATCCCTAGTTACGCGTTATAGACACTCTATTCCCCTCCTACGGGGTAGCGCTGGGAGTGGTCTAACCACCGAGGAGGATACCTGTACACCAGGTTCTCTGGCTCCAACATTACGAAGGTAAGTTTATGATTGCTCTGGATTTGGTTCTCGAATTTTATGATTTCTATGGCACGTTATTTAAATAAAATAGCTAGCTTGCAAAAGTGTCTGTTATGTGAATTAAGTGATCATTATGATCTTTTTTATGAGAAGTAATGACAACTTTCTACTGCTTTTAAATTCGGCTAAATTTATGATTTTGTGACTTTTTCTGATCGCTATGGCTGTGATTGCTCTGTCCAAAAAGTACAGAGCAATGATATTTTGCATTAATTGTACGTTATAAATCTATTTTAATTAGTACTAGCAGACTGAAACAATGACAAATGATGACCTATGCATGTAACCTTTGATTTATAGCCTTTCCTGGGTTTAAATCGAATTTGACGTATTTTTTCAATCTTTTTTTTTGTCTGGTGAAACTCCTTAATGAGCCAGCCTTGAGCCTTGCATCCCCAGGGGGTTGAGGATGCAAGAGTCTGGGCTTCCAGAGCCTTGTGAAAGGCTCCGACTACTCCGGCATAACACCTGGTGCCATCCTTCGCCTACCCGCTTAGCGGCGGGCCCGACATGACCTCCGTCCTATGTAGGAAGGAGGACAGTGGGGGCAGTGCATGGCACTACACCATGCCCGCCCAGCAAGGAAGGAGACGCGTGCATTGAAGGCTCACGCAGGTTCTCGTCCGCGCCCTACCCGGCCGCCGTTGGCGGAGCAATGGAGCGGAAGGGACAGTTTCCCGCTCGCACTCTGAGGTCTCTTTCTGCGACATGACGATCTCGCAGAAATGATACACTGCCCTCCAGACGCGATTGTCCAAGAGCCTGGCACCCGCGAACGAAAGGTCCGGGCCAATAACCACATTTAGGGCACGGCGCACCACCTCGAAGGCAGTGCAGAACTCGAGGGTGTGCTGCGCCGTGTCTTCCACCGCGCCACAATGGTGGCATGCAGGGGATTCCTCCCGCCCGATTCGGTGCAGGTACGATCCGAAGCACCCGTGCCCAGACAGCACCTGCACCAGAAGGAACGTGAGGAACCCGTGGCGTCGCTCTAGCCATGTCTCCAGGAGACCCACAATTTCAGTGACGCGGCGTCCGTAGCGGGCTGACGTAATTTACCTCGATGGCAACCATTCTTGCAGATTGAAATCATGCTTCGAAATAAATTGTCTATTTAAGCAAAATGTCTTACGTTCGAAGAGATTATTATCGAACTTATCCTCATTAAGTCTTTACGCGTGATAATAGCTCGCTTAGCGATGTGCTAGCACCCGAAATATCAATGTCCGGTTCTATGCCCATATATAAGGCCCAATAATAGGTGTAAGTTTATTTATTTGTTTACGTAGTCCAAGTACCGTTGATGCAGGTTCCTCGCCTCTAATAAGCACCTCGTACACTTATTCGTTTTTGTTTAGCAAAAATAATTTAATAGGGTAAGTTTCGTCGTGTAGTGGATGTATAGGTACTTTTATGAAATATCACTAAGGAATTTAGGTTAAACGTGACTTTAAGTATAAACAGTGTCATATTAATTATTAATATCATATATCAATAATATCATATTAATTATCTTTAATTAGTAACAAAACCCTAGTGTAAACATTGTAATCTGATACATTACTAACCCATTGTTATAACTATTTAAAAGGGGATGAATTTTCCTAAATAAATTCAGTGTATACTCCACACCCGTTCGTTTCATTTCACGCCGCTCTATCCGCACATCACATGGCGACCCTGCCAGTGCGCTCGCGTCGGGTATCAAGCGTCTAAGTTGCCTACCATATTTGGCACCCAAGTTCTGAATTTGATCCCGTATCGGTGAGCCAAAGTATTGTTTATAATTTATAGTTACAAGTTTATTACAATGGGGCATCAAAACATTCTTTCGCATTCACTTCATCATGGAGGTATTCTCGTACGTGGAATTAACGAAAAATCGGCTTCTTATCTTCTGTGAGAAGAATGAAGTTAAATTACAAGCCGTGCGACTACAAAAGGAACAGGAAAGCGAAATTATTGTGGCATATATAGAAGGTCATATGGGTCATTATTTGTGCCCATCGAAGTTATCTACAAAACAGAAAATATTACTGGAGAATGGTTTCGACATAGACTTCCCAGATGGAACACGAGCATTAGCGCGAATAGAAGTCATTTTCGAGGGCAATCTTTTATTTATATGGAAGATCATATGGGAACGGGACTCAACGTTTGCCGAGTGGTAGATAACAAAGACAATAAATAGCAATAGAATGGGCAAACAGTCAAAAGAAGCAAAAAAAGAAGAAGTAATCATTACTCAAAGCGGTCAAAATAATTATGCACCAAACAGCATCGTACCCTGGGAAAATGCAGACAACATGTACAATTTAATCATTACAGTAGTAGTAATCTGCGGTTTAATATTGGCATATTCAATATACAAGAAGCTACACAAGAGGCTGACAAAGAAGATACAGTGACAAGCCACCGAGATAGCGCTGCGGTCGCGTCGATCGCCGGTCTAGGAATATATAACTGTAAGTGATATAACTACTTATTTTTATCAAATTTATCTTGTATAAAGATTTAATCAATATATTAATCAATTTTATATTCGAAATGAATATAGTTTCATATCAATATTTTAAATTATAAATGTCAGATATAATACAAGAATATTATAATAATTTACTAGAGATAAGACAATATTTAATTAAATTTGGAATAAGGCGTCTTAAAAGTGAAACGGCAAACCAAAAATACGAGGTAGCTAAGGAAGTATACAAAAAGTATAACCAATATATAAAAAGTATAGAAACTAGTGTAAAAGATTTAGATATAGCATTAAAAATAGATAAACTTTTTGATGAAATAACTAACCTTATGAAAGAGACAATCATGTCGACAAAACCAGTGTTTGATTTAAAGACAGCAGTTTCTCTGTTGCCCGTAATGGACGACACAGAAAATGTTACTTTGCAGTTAATAGATGCAATTGAATTATATACAACAATGATTGCTAAAGAAGGCAATGAAAATCTTATTAATTTTGTATTAAAGACGCGATTGTCACGAAATGCTAAGTTAAGATTAAAAAATACCTACAGCAATGTGGAAGAAATGGTTGATGAAATGAGAAAGCACCTCTTGACTAGTAAATCAGAAACCGCATTACAAAGGAAGCTACTAGATTGTTACCAAGGTAATAAATCGATTGATAAATTCGGTTCAGAGCTCGAGCAACTGTTTGTTGACCTTACTATCTCACAAGCTAAAGGAAAATCAGATGCCTTCAGCATTCTGAAGTCCATAAATGAAAAACAGGCAATACATAAATTTGCTGATGGTCTGCAAAATGATTGATTGAAAACTGTCATAGCTGCGCGAAATTACGATTCATTGAAAGACGCGATACAAGGAGCAAAGGACGAAGAAGTAACAATTACTTCCCCATCAACTAATCGAGTATTATTTGCAAGGGGAAGACCCTATTATCGGGGATTCCAAGGTAATAGGTATCGTGGGAGGCCACATTTACAAACCAATACGGGAATCCCAACAACGCAGTATAAGAAGAATGTATTCATGAACACAAATTATTCACGAGGTCGAAATCAAGGGGGTTTTCAAAAAAATAGAGGTAGATCAAACCGATGGGATAGATCGTATACGCGTAATACTCAACCAAATAATCAGAATAGTAGAAACCAACAACAACGAGTGAATTTGGCTCAGAATTCGTCAAGCGAAAGGGAAGAACACGATAATAACACAATACCAAAGTGGTTTTTTCGAAACTAATGAATATGTAATGAGCTATAATAATATGAATTCAGTTAAATTTTACATAAATAACAAAAATTATACATTTTTACTGGATACAGGCGCAACATTATCTTTAATAAAATATACTGCTATACAACATATTGCAGATAAAATTAACCAAAAAACAACATACATTAAGGGCATTGGTGGTAAAATTACTTCAGAAGGGTACATAGAATTAGCTCTGCAATATAGAGACTTACACATTTGAACATGAATTTCATATATTTCAATCACTACCATTAAATGTTGATGGGATACTCGGACAAGATTTTTTGTTAAAGTATAAGGCATTACTAGATTTTGAAAATCAAAAATCAACTATTCAAAAAGATTCTAATTGTGCGACAATACAAATTAATATATTTTCAAGAACAAATGTTAACTCAACAAGCATAAAATTACCAGCTAGATGTGAAAAAAATATTGAAATTAATACTAATCACACTAACAACTGCGTAATTACTTCAAAGGAAGTGTGTGATGGAGTATTTCTTGCTAACAGTATAAGTAAAAGTAAAAACGGAAAGATATCAGTACGAATTATAAATACTAGAGAAACCGAAGTAGTTTTATATTGTTTTACACCTGAAATAATACCTTTAGATGCATTTGATTGTTTTACATTTAAAGAAGTAACAAACAATGGAGAAAGAGTTAGAAAACTGTTCGATTTATTAAAACTAGAAAATTTAAATACGGAAGAAAAAACAAATATAGCTAGTATCTGTGCTAAATTTGCAGACATATTTCACTTACCTGGTGATAAACTGAACACTTGTAATTTATATGAACAGAAAATACACTTAAAAGAAAATACAAGCCCAGTTTACTCTAAATCTTATAGATTACCACATTCGCAAAAAGCGGAAATAAGAAAACAAATACAGGACATGATAGACAATGACATTATTGAGGAGTCAACTTCAGAATGGTCTAGTCCATTACTAATTGTACCTAAGAAAATTGACGCGAATGGTGAAAGGAAATGGAGAGTTGTACTTGATTATAGGAGAGTAAATGAGTGCATTGAAGATGATAAATTTCCGTTACCAAACATAACGGAAATATTAGATTCCTTATCAGGGGCTATGTATTTCAGCCACTTGGATCTAAATCAAGGCTATTACCAATTAAAATTAGATGCGGAGAGCCGAAAATACACAGCATTTGTAGCCGATAAACATTATCAAATGAAACGCTTACCAATGGGTCTAAAAACAAGCCCTAGTGCATTCAGTAGAGCTATGACGATTGCACTATCAGGGTTAAATTATGAAAAGTGCATAGTATATCTTGATGATATTATTGTAATAGGACGTAACTTGAATCAGCACAATAAAAACCTTATCGATGTATTCTCACGATTAAGAAAAGTAAATATGAAATTGAATCCACTAAAGTGTAACTTTTTAAAAAAAGAACTCTTGTATCTAGGTATTGTTACACCACAAGGTATTAAACCAGATCCTGAGAAAGTTAAAGCCATTCAAGATTATCCTACTCCGAAAAATGCAGATGAAGTCAAAAGATTCGTCGCGTTTGCTAATTATTATAGGAAGTTTATACCAAATTTTGCACATATTACAGCAAATTTAAATAATTTAACTAGGAAAAATATTTCCTTTCAATGGAATAAAGATTGTCAAATTTCTTTCGATACCCTGAAAAGGGCATTATGTAATCCACCATTGTTGCAATATCCGAATTTTGAAGAAAGTAATGAGTTTATACTACATACAGATGCTTCAGGTTTAGCAATTGGAGCTGTCTTATCAAATCAAGATAAAAGGCCTGTGGCATATGCTAGCCGCACTTTAAACAAAGCAGAAATTAACTATCCGGTGATAGAAAAAGAACTTTTAGCAATTGTGTGGGCTGTTAAATATTTTCGACCATATCTTTATGGAAGAAAGTTCAAAATTTGTACCGATCATAGGCCGCTAATATACTTATTTAATATGAACAACCCGTCAAGCAGACTCACCAAATTTAGGCTATGTTTAGAGGAATACGACTATGTAGTAGAATACACGCGAGGAAAAGATAATGCAGCTGCAGATGTGTTATCTCGTATAGTATTAACATCGGAAGATATAAAGGCTATGAACAAAGAAGTCAATTACCTTATGGTTATGACTCGAAAACAAAGAAAAATTATGGATGAAATAAAAGACATAGATGACGACGAAGAAAGTAAACTAAAAGACTGGACTGATCATCCAAGAGTCGTGGAAATGTTTAAAAAGGCTAAAGATTCTATAGAACTTACCTTTGACGCTAACGAATTTATGAAGAATAGCACGTGTTTAAATAATATTTACAGCAGAGAAAAAACATTTATATATACACCTGCTAAACAGATAATTACAATGAATCCTAATTCTAGATCATGGTTGAAACGAGCTTTCGCAGTGAGAGAATTAGAAGAATTCTGTAATAAAGAAAAAATAAAAGAACTCTGCATCATAAAAAGTGAAAAAAATTAAAAGTTAATTAAAGAGCTAGCTCGAGAAGTAAAAATTAGAAATAAGTGGCAAGGGCCACGGATCTGTATAATAAAAGGTGTAACGAAGGTAGAACATAAAGAGGACCAAAAGGTCATATTGAATGATTTTCACATGTTACCAAGCAGTGGTCATGCTGGTATTAGGAGGATGACGAATAATATAAAAAGGCGTTACTATTGGACTGGTATGGATAATGATATAAAAAACTTAGTGAAGAAATGCGAACAATGTCAGAAGCAAAAGTTTCATAGACATATTAAGCAACCTATGTGTATTACTAGTACTGCATCCTCAGCTTTTGAGAAAATTTATCTAGATATAGTCGGACCTCTTACACGAGATTTAAATGGATATGCTTATATACTAACTTTACAATGTGAATTAACTAAGTACGTAGAAGCATACCCAATATTGAATAAGGAAACAGAAACAGTAGCCCGTGCTCTTGTAAATAATTTTATTTTACGTTACGGTATTCCGAAGGAAATTGCAACTGATAGAGGTACAGAGTTCATTTCAGCAACCATGAAAGATGTTTGTAAACTGTTAGAAATAAAACAAATACAATCCACAGCATATCACCACGAAAGTATAGGATCCTTAGAAAATTCACACAAATCATTAGGAGCTTTCTTAAGGATACAATCCAACAACCAAGCTCAAAATTGGAGCTCGTGGTTACAATACTGGTGTTTTGGATATAATATACAACAATGTACATACTGAAACACAATATACACCCTACGAACTTGTATTTGGAAAATTGTGTGGTATACCGAGTAATCTTGTAAATAAAATTGATCCAATTTATAACTTTGACTACTATCCTTTTGAGTTAAAATATAGATTACAAACATCGCAGCAAGAAGCAAAGCAAAATTTGATAAATTCAAAATTGCGCAGAAAAGAACATTATGATAAAACAATAAACTTAATTAAATATAAAGAGGGAGATTTATTACTGGTTAAAAACGAAAATAGAGAGAAGTTGGACCAAGTTTATATGGGACCATACAAGGTAATAAGTGATATGAATGTTAATGTAAAAATATTACAAAATAACAAAGAAAATATAATTCATAAAAATAGAACAATACCATATCACGTGTAAAAAAAAAAAAAAGGTACTTTTATGAAATATCACTAAGGAATTTAGGTTAAACGTGACTTTAAGTATAAACAGTGTCATATTAATTATTAATATCATATATCAATAATATCATATTAATTATCTTTAATTAGTAACAAAACCCTAGTGTAAACATTGTAATCTGATACATTACTAACCCATTGTTATAACTATTTAAAAGGGGATGAATTTTCCTAAATAAATTCAGTGTATACTCCACACCCGTTCGTTTCATATCACGCCGCTCTATCCGCACATCACACATGGGGATTTAAGTGCGGAGATTAAGAAAATGAAACAGAAATAGACTAATAATTACTAGAAAGCAATGAAATGGTGTTCTTTTACAACTAGAAGTAACTACCAACTTTTACTACGATGAGGTGATGAAGAAGATGAATGAACGCAAATAAAAATTATAGAACAGAAAAGCAAGGCAAAAAAACGTGCGAACTGTTACGTATAACAATAATTCAAAGTATTTAACTATTTAGAATAGTAACAATTTGCAATTAACATTAAATTTTGTTTTATTTTTATCGTACAAAAATTATATTAAAAATGTAGGTAGATTTTTTTCTTTAACATAATAACCGTTATGTGATTCCAAAATAAAGTATACAATACGCAACAGTAAACAATGAACATAAAACAGAAAGAAAATAAGGACACGCACAGGAAAAAAAATGATAAGATAGAAAAAAATCAGGAAAAGAGAGCAGTATAATTTAAGCCTCAAGTACGTACCAGTTCGCTGAGTCACCGTCTCGTTCACAATGTCTTGAATGTAGATGACTATTTAGCAGCTGACCAGGAATCTAGAATCTAGACGTGATTGGACAACAGAAACCACGGTAAGGGCGCCACTGCGGCACTTGGGTCTACCTGGTAGTCATGCTGGCCGGCAGGCAGGTAGGTAGGGGTCCAAATAAAGAACCCAATGTGGTAGAACTGGTGCTATATTTAAGCCAAACTTCTGTTTTCCTAATCACGTCTAGGTTGAGGTAGTAGGTACGCTGGGAACACTGGCCTGAACCGTAGTGCAGCTCTGCCGGCGGCCCTGCTCCTTCCCAGGTTGCACTTCCAGGTCTTCAGCAGGACCTAGGTAGTTCCAGACTAGGATCGGGTCGGTCTTCCACTCGCCGCCAAGTATAAGGTTGCGAAGCGAGGGCCTTAGGTGGAATATAAATCCTGCAAGCGTAGACACAAGGCAAGCGTTAGCAGAGCTTGGACCACGTTGCCGGGTCCAAAGGTCACAGTGTCCCAGCAGACAAAGAAAAAGAACAGCTGCTAATAGACAGAAATTTAAAAGAAGAAACACCTTACAATAGCAACACTTAAGCAATGCAATGGAAACTTACCCCAGGTGGATTTCCGAAAAGAATTTATTTTTAAAATAAATTATTATTTAAAATAAATTATTATTTAAAATAAATTATTAGTAGGCACGTTCCGAGTGTGGGTCATCTGAGACCGCGCGATACAGCTGTCACGTCTGATACCTTAAAGTGCACTGCCCGTTGATTTTTACGAATGCACCCGAAGTGAGCCGAACGGTCGGCACCACCAGTTTTTAACTCGTTTAGAGATACGTAGGCGCAATAGATACGAGGACCTTAGTTTAACAATTAATATTGGGTTCCGTAGTATGTTTTATGTATAAATTAATTATTTTATAATGTAGTTAAAATTGATAAGTAGTGTGTTTCTTTTAATTTAATTAAAGTGTTTTTTTTTTTAAGTTTTAGAATAAATGTATTGTAATTATTTGTATTTTGTGGATGAAGGAAAGACTGGAAGCTCCTACTTTGCCAAAGCATGTGAGAGATAATATAGCAAATATTCTTCCGAAACCGGTTGTACAGAACGATACAGATAATGAAGAAGAACCTCCAGCCAAGAAAAGGCGGTACTGCACCTTTTGCACTAATAAAAAAAAAGAATGTCTAAGATGACTTGCGTCAAATGCAGGAAAACAGTTTGCGGCGAACACAAAAATGATGTTTGTTTGAATGCCTATCAAACCAAATTTGAGCAAATCGATTATAGATTTGACTGATTTTTTTTAGTGGATTAGTTATTAAAAAATAATATAATTAGTTTTTAAGAAAAAAGATATTATTTTTTGCTACTATGTTCCTGTAAACAGAAGACTGCTAATTTTGTTGATTTTTTCTAGAGGTTTTTTGATTTAAGTTTAATCCGTAAAAAGTAGTTTTATTTCAATGTCTAACATTCGCGTAAACCTAAGAAACCAATATTAAGTTTAATGTTTAAAATATTTCACTAAAATGAGTTTTTATTATTAGTTCATTAACCACATTTCAAAACAATCAAGTAAATAAATACAATAAATAGGTATTTCATTAAAAAAAAATACTAATATATCGTGCGCCTCCGAAGCGCATGGTTATCTTTTGTGACAGTCAAAATATGGTTATCTTTCTAGGGTTAATTGCGGTCCCTAATTAAATGCGGAAAATATAATTAAAAGTGAATCGTACTCGGAATGCGTCCGCTCTGGCCTATATTGTGCACCTTCGCGCCTTTTTAATTTATACGAGTAGTAATGCTGACCTCTTTAACTTGCACGTATAATTAAGTTTGAAACAACTGATATATTAACGAGACCAAGCTAATAAATGAAGGCATACATCAATTCAATGTCCAATCAAGCAATTTACAAATAAGTCGCAAATCGCAAAATTATAAGTAAGTTGTCGGAACACAACCGCACAGGATCTGGGCTACCCGTTACATTATTATACTCTTTGATCTGGGCGCTCGCGCGTATGACGCGCGGCTTCCGAACGCTTTGGTTAGTCGACTCCCCGCCTCCCGCGCGTACGCGTCAGCGGCATGAGCGGGCGAACCACGGAACAGAAAAAACAGGTGGAAGTGCTAAGTAGGCGTGGCACGCGTGTCACAATTAAGCGTTGTTACGCTTAACTTGCGCTTAACCGATCCCAGTTGCGTCTGTCATCGCGTCGAATTGCTCGTCTCGTGACAAATTAATATTTACCTAGCTATGCCGTATTGTTCCGTTTTAGCGTGCAAAAATGATAGTAGGAGAAGAAATCTTGCAAATGGAGGTATTTCGTATCATCGGTAAGTACGATTTTTATTGTTTTCTAATAAAAATCTTATTTTCTTCCAATTTACAAAAAAATAATAGAACGGTTAGTCAAAATAAACCTTATGCAGTGAAGACAAAGTTTATTTTCGATTGTTTTTTTCCATAGAACATTCTAGAAAGGCCTTCGCTACTCAATGTAGTTATGTGGTCAAGTCGAAAATTTATTTTGTCGATTGATGTCGATACGAGGAATAACTATCTTAACCCAAACAGTTATTTTTATTTATTTCGTTTTGCATAACAATGTAGGTACGAGGTGGCCTTAATTCATACACGAAATTTATATTAAGTAAAATGGTCGTTTAAGTGGTATAAAGCAAAAATATAATCAATGTTTTAAATAGTAACATAATTATTACCCTTATTTACCTTCATTAAAAATTTGTTTCAGGTTTCCCAAAGTCACAAGCATGAAAGAGAAACGGATAGAGAGTGCGTCCTTGTGGGAGGCCGGCCGGCAAGCTAAATCCTGATTCATCCACCGGTGGATAGATGAAAACTCGTGAAATCGACACTGCACTTCCTTTCTTCAAGTTTCACGGCAAAAAGTCCATTTAATTCACGAGAATCATGAGAATTTCAACATATGCGGAATATTAAAGACGAATTTTTACTATAAAACCCGAAGTTTTATTTATCTGATTCCTTCTTTAATAACATGTTGACAATCTATATTAAATTTAAGACATCATATCATAAGTGTGCACTCTGGGCCAAACTCACTATGAAACTTGGGCATGGCCCTTTACATATCTGTCTGTCAGTCTTGCGTGTCTATTAATTAATGGTTTAAAAGGTACAGCGGTTTGTGTTACAAATAAATAAATGTACTCCCAACGAGTCGTATTTATCGTATTTGTACAAAAATCGGGTATCTATCGATATCGATAAAGAATTTAAATGTAATACGTGGTGTGTCCTTGGCCGAGTATCATTAGAGTCACGCCATTGTCAACCGTATGTCTAAAGCAATTATGTTGATAATTGCTTATATTGATTATATATCGCCATCTATGGTCGAGTAGCAAAACTAACTCGTCAATCGAATTAAGTGTGACTGTAGACCGTAAATACGTATTGTTGCTAATGCAAAATTAACCTTATTTTTGGAGAGTCAGGGTTTATATTTTTTCTGTGATGTAGGCTAATTTCGTCTAAATTTAAAACTACCAATCATACGGATTATTTCATTGTAGTGCATATGTTATTATCGGATTATTTGTGTGAGTTTGGCGACAGCGGTTCCTATAGTAATTTTGGCGTATTGCACTTCCACTTGTTTTTTCTGTTCCGTGGGGCGAACGGATGGCATGAGCTGGCCGACAGCGCGAGCGCGGCAGACGAGTGAAGGCAGCGACGGAGGGTGCGCGAGGTGGGGAAAGGATTTTTAACTAGGATCACTATACATACATAGCGTAGTGGCACCAATGATCGACACTTTAAGGATCTTAATCGATCATAGTGGGTTTCTTTATTAAATTAAAGGTATATTAGTCACTTTTAAACCAAAAGTAACATTTGAGTATGGTAAGGTATATTCTTGAGATAAGAATAGAATGTATTATTTTTATTTGCTATAAACAGACAAGAAAAAAAATAAAAAAAATGATAAAGTGTAAGAATCTCCAGTAACCGACACCTAGTCATTTGACTGTTACCAGTAATCGACACCCCAGTTATCGACACCCCAGTCATCGACACCCCAGTTATCGACACTTACCAGTTATCGACACCCCAGTTATCGACTATTATCTATAATGAGTATTTGCCAAATAATCACACCATTTGACCACATTTGTCGGTCTTTAAAATAAAATTACCTGTTTAATAAGTATGCATATTTTGTTACAATAACCATATTTCTCTTACTAATGGGTATTAATCATGTAAATACTCGTACAAGACAGAAGATATTGACAAGTTGACTAGCACTTGGTGAAGGGTGGGCGATTTGGGGTCGTTTCATATCTGACGGTGGTGGCGTGCTGTCAGTCGCGTGGCGCTGGGTCGGTCGGGCGCATGATGGAGGATTCGGCCTTTCACACTGACCCGACGACGCGTCAGGTGTGGGAGGTTGGATGTAAAGTTGTGTGCTTGTTCGTTCTGGGGCGTTGGGTTGTTCTTGTTCGTTGCGCGGCCGATGTTGCGCGCTGCCTTTTCCGCCGGATATGAACCGACCCCTATGGTGCTGTCTTTTTTGTATTAAAATTTTGACGTTTGATAAGTGCTACTTTATAGCTTAACTTAAATTAATGATTTTTTATTTTGATTTTGGTTCTGATTTTGTCTGTGTTGATAATTTTTAATTTTTGAATTGAACACTTCTTTAGCGGCTTTTCGTAATGGGTAAAAAAAATTAAACTCGCGTCAGGTTAATAAACGTTCCAGTGCACTTTACACTTGTTATAGCCACTGGCAATCCTACAAAGTCAACATTGGCAAGTAGGTGTACCTAAATTTTTCATTAAACTAAAATTATCTGGATACGAAAATACCTGCCACTCACTGACTTAAAATAGAAACATCGGGCCCCTGGACACGTGACCTGATCGAAAATTCGTATGACGAAAACTTCTTTAGCGGTGCTGTACCGTTTTTTTTTTGTAATGAGTAAAAATGATAAACCCGCGTCAGGACACGTGACCTGATCGAAAATTCGTAAGACGGATGTAATGTTTGTGTACGATAGCGCAATAAATTTATATTGTATTTCTACCACAGGTATGATAGTACTTTAATACTGATAATGAAAGCAAATCGTGCAAAATTATTACCTAACCGTATGGTTAAAAAAACTTTAATTATTATTATTATTTTTTTTCTTTTTTTTTTTGGTAGAGATCTTTGCAGTTAGCCTGAGCGCAGGCTTTGACTGCTTCACCGGACTTTTGGCGAGGACCTTAAGGCCTCCAGCCAGAGCGATAGGAAAAACTAACTACGTTAGCAACGTCTACTAAGGGCACCCCCTGCGGGGTTCGGACCTCGACTTAGTGCGTTGCTAACAATCTTAATAAATCAAAACAACATGGGATTGCTGGGTCTAAGTTTTTATTATTTAGGGACATAAAAAAAAACTATAATTTTTATAAGTCCTGTACAGGATTTAAATTTTTTTATTTTTTTTCGGAATCTCCGATTTTTTTTCTTGTATTAGGTTGACCTTGTCTGTAGCAACTATTTAAGTTCTAAAAACATGGCCCCACGACGCACCGTTTTCGAGTTATAAGCCTTTTACTTGAACGGCCTTTTAATGTAAACGGCCCATAAGTCGGAAACTGTGCGTCGTAGGGCCATACTTCTAAGATCATAAATGGTTTCTATAGATAAGCTTAATCAGATGCTGCAATAAAAATGCTGGAATTCTATAAAAAAAAAAAAAAACTAAAAAAGGACTCCCAATTCTTTTTACTATTTTTTTTATGTTTTCTTTGGTGCTCATAGTGCCCAAGCGTATGCTCCAACTCCTACCCTCCGCCCCTAAGACGACCCACTGAACCTAACTGGTCGGGAGTATAATTTTTTCTCAGAGCCATCTCTAAAACCAATCATTGACACATATTATTTCCCAATAATCGTCACTTGTCGATTTCTGGTAGGTCAACTTTGATTACTTTACTTCAAATATCTACCGAGAAGCAAAGTTAGAAGAGCTATATATTCACTTATCAAATGAAAAATGTTTCTAATAATTACTATCGACACGTGTCGATAACTGGAGAAAGTCAGTTTGTGAACACCAATGATCGACACCAACATTTTACTAATATTAAAATAATCTTGAACTTGTGTTATAACAAAATTACACCCTTTAGTTCTTATAAAAACCCGTAAAACTCATAAATTTCAAATAACTTACAATACATTAGCATAATTAACAAAGAAATGTACTCCCTTCGTTAACGATTTCAGTAAGAAATGTTGTTTTTCTCGCCGGTACTCGAGCCACAATCAGTTGTCACACCGCTACTTTCAAATAAAACTGTAAATATCGCTCAAATGTCAATGGGAGCCAGTAATAAGTGTGCTTTCTATGTTACAGTGTCGTCAAATAAATAAATCGGTATCTTACTCTTTATTTTATTAGATAAAAAAATAAAGTGTCGATTACTGGTGCCACTACGCTAATATTTAATTAATTTTTAATTTAATCTATGATAATATAATAATATCCTGGGACATCTCACACACGGTTATCTGATCCCAAGCTAAGCAGAGTTTGTGTTATGGTAACCAGACAACTGATATACATACTGATATATTTCTAAATACATACATATTATAGATAAATGACACCCAGACACAGAACAAATGATCGTGCTCATCACACAAACATTTGTCCAGAGTGGGAATCGAACCCACGACCTCCAGTATGGCAGTCAGGGTCACTAACTACTAGACCTCAGGCCCGTCACATGATAAATCCTATTTTACTATTTATTTATAGGGGATTTTTACAAATGAACTGGCTTTACACTTATAAAATGTACCTACTTACATACATCAATAACGTACTTTATTCTGTTTGTAAGTACGCTACCTACATAGATAATTAATAACTTGGTAATACCTACCTACCAGTAGGTATTATGTAGCCCTAGAAGTGCGCCATCCTATCTCATCCCGTGGCGTATCAGAGGGTGAGATGCGCAGTAGTATATATGTTATGGACCAGGTGATTAATGCGGGCATTATTTATAATGCACGAGCATTATGAATAATGTCTAGCTTTATTGGGCTAAGTGATTAATTACTATTGGTAGCGCCATCTATCTTTTCTAATTTCACTTTTCAAACATCATTTGACAGTTGACAGACACTGTTGAACGATTTGCGAATGACCGCTTATTTTCATTCATTCAGTCAGTGTAGCGCGATGTGACCCCCGCCCCTTCCTTCCTTCGAATCCTTCCGCACGCCTGGCGCGTAACGCACGTACGCGCTTTCGCAAACCGCTGGAAATAAACGAATCGCCGAGAGGAGGCACGCGATACCGCGCCCGTGTCGCTCCTGTGCTGCATCGCCTCCTTACTGCTGCTGCCGGATAGCGAACTTTTGTGATAATCCGCCCGCGGGTGTGAACGTGACAGTTTTGTGATCGCATCGGGAAGAACGCCGCCCGCCATTTTGTACTGCCCAACGCTGGAGAGCCAGGTATGCGTGCTTTTTCCCATAGACCTACATCGCTCGCTCACCTCTTGGCGATAATCAGCCATCCTCCAAAAATACAGTCCACTTAAAGATATACCTCGTTTATTTCCAAACCATTTTTTTGGTCCGAACGACCCGGATTCATATATCCGTATTCCCGCTCGCGTAGGTATCTTTTATAAGTGCCTACCTAGGTAGTTGTAGCACCTAGCTGCACTCCTAGTTCATAAATATATACCCATTACGTGGTTATTCCCGCACCCCCAGTAGGTAATATACTCAACGTAGCTACCTACCGACTTACAATAATAATTATAAACTAGGTATATAGTCGTTTTGTAAATTCATAATTTCAAGCGCCTTTTACCACCGCCTTTAAAGTCGTTGCCTTATTATTAGGTACAAGTACTTACTTTCCGCATAACATAAAACTACAGCATAACTTTAGGTTATTTACTTCTACCTACATTTGGTATATAAAATGTCGCAACAAAAGAAATGTACTTCTGACGAGAATGAATTAGCTATCTTAGAAGCTAAACGCAATGTTTTATTTGAGCGCATGCAAAACATTTACGAGCGTTCAAAAACCGCCAAAATTTCCGATGTCAACAAAGAATCATTTCTTAGTTATTGTATGACAGTAGACGATATTCGAACCGATTTTCATAAATTATTAGACGCTTATAACGCACAATTACTTTCTATTAATCCTGAATCTAAACCCAATTATCAGGCGTACACCTCATTCGAAGATCTTTATTGTATCATAAAACGCATACAATCGCAGTTAGATAATCGACAGTCCGCGAAGCCCAGCGCCGGACCGGCTGTCCGAGCACCGAAACTGCCCGCGATTGAACTCGTGTCATTCGATGGCGATATACGAAACTGGCCATTATTTTATGCAAGTTTCAAGTCTACAGTGCACGATAACGCCTCGCTGACGGACGCTGACAAGTTGTACTATTTAATAGGTAAGCTGTCACCGAAAGCGCAATCTACATTCGCAGGTGTCACACCAAGTGCTGAGAATTATCAGGTCATTTTCCAGTCACTTCTTGATAGATATCAGGATACTCGCATCCTCGCGTCTACTTACTTTGATCAAGCTTTGAATCTTAAATTGTCTGGTCCCGCGTCAGTTTCGAATTTCCAACTGTTTATTGATAACTTTGTTACCGCAGTAAATTCCCTTAAAAACCTAAAGTTAGAAAACCTTGCAGACTTTATGTTATTGCAACTCGCATTAAAAAAGTTCGACACGGAAACCGTTCGTGCATTCGAGATGACCGAACGTCAAAATAAATTACCTACCCTAAATAGTTTTCTTTCATTCATTAAAGATCAGTGTCGAATATATCAGAATATGCAGCCTAGTTCGTCTAGCTCGTCTAGTAATAATAATACAAGTAAACAAAACTTTCATAAATCGCGAAATAGTAATAATGAGTCGGTCCCTAACCCACAATCTTACGTAGCATGTTCGGATTCCGCAAATAACTCACACAAGTGTCTGTGCGACAATATTGTTCACGACCACCTTTATAAATGTCCAGCCTTTAATAATTTAAATCCGACTGCTCGTTTTAAATACGCTAAAGAAAATAAAGCTTGTGTTAATTGTTTGAGTATTAAGCATAAAACAAGCGATTGTTCTAGTAAAACTAAGTGTCGCTCATGCAATCAACAACATCATACGTTATTGCATTTTGAGAAAAAATCTCCGTTATTTGACCGCGGTAACCTTAACGTAAACGTAAATCCTAGTCCAGCTGTTTCGTTCTCTTTACCGCAGGCACAGGCCGCTCGTACCACGGCGCCTGTGCTTCCCGCGTCTCAGCCCGGAGTTTCTTTGTGTACGACGTCCATTGCGCTCGCACGCCGGCAGTGCGCACGCACTCAACATACTCAGCGCGAAGCAGAGCGTCAATGTAACGCGTCTACTACGATATTATTAGCGACCGCGCAAGTTATTATTTATGACGTGAACAACACACCGCGCGTGGTTCGTTGTTTACTTGATAGTGCATCACAAAGTAGCTTTATTACTTCGGATTGTTTTAAACGTCTTGGACTTTGGAATAACTTTAAAAATACTAACTTAGTAGTTAAAGGGATCGGTGGTTCAGAAAAATCTTGTAAGGGTTCCGTCGATATTAAAATACATTCGCGTTTCAATAATGATATTAATTTCAACGTTTCATCGCTTATTGTGGAACGTATTACGGACACGTTGCCTAGCGCTCACGTGGACGTGTCGTTACTCGCGCACCTCGAGACATTGCCGCTCGCTGATGCTCACTTTGCGCAGCCGGGTAATATCGATGTTTTGATCGGTGCTTCAGTTTTTCCGCACTTACTACTACCTAATGTTGTACGTAGTGAGCAATATAATTTACCTCCCGCTATTGAGACGGTATTTGGCTATGTAGTTATGGGTGCCGTACCTACGCTGCATAATACACATTATACTACGTCTTGCTGTTCTGTTCTCCAAGAAAATAATATTAATTCTCTTCTTAAGCGATTTTGGGAGCTTGAAGAGGTCTCCGCACCGCCCTCGTTGAGCCGTAAGGATCTCGAGTGTGAAGAACATTTCCGCGCTACCACTGTTCGCGACGATAGTGGTAGATATGTTGTAGCGTTGCCGTTCTGTGGCGACCCGTATTCTTAAGGCGACTCGCACGCTGCTGCACTTAGGCGCTTATACTGTTTAGAACGTAAACTCGATGCGCCGCTTAAATTACGCGGTGCTTATAATGACGTCATGCGTGATTACATAAATAAAGGTTTTTTAAGCCCAGTTGTAAACGACGAGGGCAATTCTCTTCCCGCGTATTATATTCCGCATCACGGCGTGGTTCGCGAAGATAAGACCTCCACTAAACTTCGTGTGGTTTTAGATGCTAGTTGCCGAACTACATCGGGTCAGTCGATCAATGACATTTTGCATGCCGGTCCTGATCTACAGGGTGATTTATTTAACATCTTAATTAAATTCCGCCTTTTCAAAATTGCACTTTCAGCTGATTGTAGACAAATGTTTCTCAATGTCGGCATTCGCGAATCCGACCGTAGATTTCAACGAATTTTATATCGTTTTGACAATGGTGAGCCTTTAACCATGTATCAATTTAATCGCGTTTGTTTTGGACTTAAGTCTAGTCCATATCACGCGTTACGAGTTGTCCGCCAGTTGATCGCTGATGAAGGCGACAACTTTCCCGTTGCAGCCGCTGTTGCTGCTTTCGCTTTATACATGGACGACATTGTCTGTAGTGTCGCATCTGCTCCGCAAGCAGTTTCGCTTTGTGAAGAGCTTATTCAGCTTTTCAAACGAGGCCAATTTGACCTTGTCAAATGGACAAGCAATTCCAAAGAGGTTCTCGCGCACATACCTGATTCGCATAAAGCTTCTCCGGACATTGAGTTCGAGAAGTTCGCACATCACAAGGTTCTTGGTTTACGCTGGGACAGACATTGTGATAACTTCAGCTTTGACATCTTATCACCAGGTGATAAGTGCACCAAATGCGCAATGCTATCCACAGTGGCTCGTTTATGGGACATAATGGGTTTTGTGGCTCCTACCGACCATATTGTCGCTGTTTGGAAACAGTTTTGTGCTGAACTTCCCGCACTCAATAAAATAATTGTGCCGCGCCGTCTAGGTTTAGTAGATGGATGTTTTGTTAACTTAATAGGTTTCGCTGACGCCAGTGAACGCGCTTATGGCGGAGTCATATATTTGCAAGTCCGCATTGGATCTAACCACTCTGTGCAGCTAGTTTGTGCCAAGTCTAAGGTCTCGCCTGTCAAAACCATTTCGGTTGCGAGACTGGAGTTATGCGCGGCTCTGTTGCTGTCTCGGTTGCTTCGCAAAGTTCAAGACACAATTGCGCCCCATCACTCCATCAATAAGATATATGCATTTTCAGACTCCAAAGTAGTGATCGCTTGGATTAATTCTTCTCCGCACCGCTGGCAGACCTTTGTCGCCAATCGCATTACTAAAATAATTGAACTTATTCCTGCTACTTGTTTCAATCACGTCGCGGGAACTGAGAATCCTGCGGATTGCCTGTCTCGTGGTGTTACTCCGGCTAATCTTCTGGACCATCCTTTGTGGCATCATGGCCCTTATGGATTTCTCGTGATCCATCAGAGTGGCCTATACATCCATCTGTCCACGATGCAGAAGACGAGGATATACCTGAGCGGAAGTCTGTCTCTCATCCCGTGACCATTGAGGTTGCGGAATCTCTTATTTACGCACTCGCGCTACGCATGTCATCGTGGTCTAAGTTACTACGTGTCATCGTTTATGTCTGTAGGTTTATTAAGAAATTACCTAATGGAACTTCTGTTTCAAGCTCTGATCTTGAGGTCGCAGAGTATACATTGTTGCGCGCCCTACAGGCTGTTCATTTTAGTAAGGATGTTCAAAATTTAAAAAATAACGTTCCTTGTTCTCCCGCTCTTCTTAAACTCAAGCCGTTTCTCGATGAGCACGGCATCATACGTGTTGGCGGTCGTTTGTCAAATTCGGACGTACCTTACAACTACAAGCATCCTTGCATCCTGCCGCGTCACGACCATGTAGTCAACCTTCTTGTTGATTTCTATCACAAGAAGCATCTTCACGCAGGTCCAGAGTTACTCATGTCCTTACTTAGGCAAAACTACTGGATTCTCGCTGCACGACGAATAATTCGCCACATAATTCATAAATGTAACACCTGTTTTAAATTCCGTCCGCGTCCGATCTTTCCTCCAATGGCAGATCTTCCTAGCCAACGTGTCAACCAGGTAGATATAGCGTTTACACATACCGGTTGTGATTCCGCAGGACCACTGCAGTACACACCAGTTCGTGGTAGAGGCGTCAAAAGCCGTAAAGCTTGGCTATGTATTTTCACATGCCTTACAACTCGCGGTACGCACATCGAAGTTGCGACGGATTTAAGTACGGTTTCATTTCTCGCAGCTCTAAAACGTTTTCTTTCGCGACGTGGTCCCGTAAAGTATTTATACACGGATAACGGCACATGTTTCGTGGGTGCAAGTTCTTATCTACGCGATCTCTATAAATTTCTCAATAAAGAGTATAGTCCACGTCTTCAGGAGGAACTTTCCATTAATCGCATTGATTGGAAGTTTATTCCGCCTGCTTCACCACATTTTGGCGGATGTTGGGAAAGCATGGTCAAAGTAATTAAAACGCATCTCTTCAGAGTCATAGGTCAACAAATCCTTTCTTACGAAGAGCTTTTAACTGTCCTCGTGCAAATCGAGGCACTTGTTAACTCGCGCCCGCTCACAGCACTCAGTAGTGACCCTGCTGAACCATCCGCGTTAACTCCCGCGCATTTTTTAAATATGTGCCATTGTCGTCACTTCCCGCGCCTGAAGCAGACTCTTCTAGCTTGCTTCAGAGACATACTCTTCTTGACAACCTCGTACAGTCGTTTTGGCGGCGCTGGCGCTCAGAATATCTTCACCAATTTCAGGCTAGATCTAAATGGAATAGTCCTGCATCCCCTATACAGGAGGGTACGTTGGTAATTATTATAAATGATAATTCAGCACCACTTTCATGGCCACTGGGCATTATTGAGAAGTTACATACCGCAAAGGACGGCACAACCCGCGTCGTTACTGTAAAAACCGCTAAGGGTAGCTACGTGCGCCCTGTTGTACGTCTCTGTCCGCTACCGACTCAGTAAGATCTAGCTTGAAGTTGGATCTCTTTCTTAGTTTGGGTATTTAGTTTGTAATTCAATTATAATTGTTCCGCTTTGTTAACGCAATTAATTTAAAATATTTTAACGCTCGGTGTCTTAGACTGTGTATAGGTTATGCGGTAGTACACCTTACATATCTAGATTATTATTATTATATTTCTTTTAAAGGCAAGCCTTTAAGGCCGGGGGGAAATGGTAGCGCCATCTATCTTTTCTAATTTCACTTTTCAAACATCATTTGACAGTTGACAGACACTGTTGAACGATTTGCGAATGACCGCTTATTTTCATTCATTCGGTCATTGTAGCGCGATGTGACCCCCGCCCCTTCCTTCCTTCGAATCCTTCCGCACGCCTGGCGCGTAACGCACGTACGCGCTTTCGCAAACCGAATAATACCTGGAAATAAACGAATCGCCGAGAGGAGGCACATGATACCGCGCCCGTGTCGCTCCTGTGCTGCATCGCCTCCTTACCGCTGCTGCCGGATAGCGAACTTTTGTGATAATCCGCCCGCGGGTGTGAACGTGACAGTTTTGTGATCACATCGGGAAGAACGCCGCCCGCCATCTTGTACTGCCCAACGCTGGAGAGCCAGGTATGCGTGCTTTTTCCCATAGACCTACATCGCTCGCTCACCTCTTGGCGATAATCAGCCATCCTCCAAAAATACAGTCCACTTAAAGATATACCTCGTTTATTTCCAAACCAACTATCTTAACTTCATTATTTGTCACATTGCACGGTCATTATTATATTGCTACATGATAGTTGGGCAATTTGATAATAAAGGTATATATGTTATGGACCAAGTGATAAATTGAGCAGTATACATAATGCCTGGTCATTATGAAAAAAGCCCACTATGAGAGTGCATTTTGACAATATTTATTCAAATAATCAAATTGACCGGGCACTATACATATTGCCGATCACCTTTTGGGCAGAGTAATACAAACATATTTAATTACTATTTTTTTATTGTTACTGTCATTTAACTTAATATTAAAAAGATTGTCTTTTTTGTAGGTTAGTTTGAAAAAAGAGCACGCAATCGTTAAGAAAGACTAATTTTGAATTACATACATAGTCGCTCGCTTCGCTAGCTCTGTTGCAGGGTCACAATATCTAACCTAACCTAACCTATTGATCTCTGTCACAAAGTCGAACCTAACCAAGCAATGGACATAATTAACTCAAGTAAAACTCATTCGCGTCCGTCCGTACACGCTTTACAATGCAAAACTAAGTCAGTTTGAGAGCCGAATGGCGGTCTCTAATTGTCAACGCGTGTCACGCCATGAGTACCACCCTCCCACCCTCAAACCGCGTTAAATATAGCTTTACTATCAACTTGCCCAACTATCTTTTAGCAATATAATAATGACCATGCAATGTGATAAATAATAAAGTTAAGATAGTAAATAATCACTTAGCCCGATAAAGCTAGACATTATTCATAATGCTCGCGCAGTATAAATAATGCCCGTATGAATCACATGGTCCATCACATATATGTTACTGTAAAAGCTCGTACTTACAGTAAATCCTAAGATTTTCCAGTAAAACCTAAGATTTACCAATTATTATTCTTGATATTCCTAAAAGGTTTGCGATTCGTTCTTTTACCATCATTCACTTGGTAAATCTTAGGATTTACAATAAGGCTCGGTATATGTAAAAAAATCAAGTCATGATCGCTGTCAACTTGCTGTCGAGCGCAAATCAAACTCTCGGCTTAGTATAAAACTGAGATAGGCCCAGAAATCCATTGCTTGGTTAGGTTCGACTTTGTGACAGAGATCAGTAGGTTAGGTTAGATATTTTGACCTTGCAACAGAGCGAGCGAAGCGAGCGACGACATATTTAATTCAAAATCTATATTTAGTAACGATTTCATGCTATTTGTTGATAAAAAAAATAGTAGTTAAATATGTTAGTATTACTCTGCCCAAAAGGTGATAGGCAATATGTATAGTGCCCAGGTAATTTGATTATTCGAATAATTATTATCAAATTGCACTCTCATATTGAGCATTTTTCATAATGACCGGGCATTGTGTATAATGCGCAATTTATCACTTGGTCCATAACATATATAATTCCATCTTAGAGTATATATGATTTCCATGTTCTTGAATATGCGATTTTATTAGTTGTAAAATTAGAAATTTATTTAGATTGCGAGAAAAAAATAGTCTTTTGATTTGTGTTTGACTGATTTATCGCACCTAGTGTGCGATCTGCTTTGCACTTCGTAAATCGTGGGTTCGGTTCCCACAACAGACTCACACAGAGTGGTGAACAATTTTCTTGTTTTTGTCATTAAGACAAACATGTATTGTTTTAAATTGGTATGTATCTAAAAGAGAATGACCATTTCCAGTATCGCTTCAATCTAAATTGTGCCATAATTTTGTAATAACGATAATTCCTTTTTTTTTATTTTTAAAGCCTATTTATAATAGTAGATAATCATAACTTCCCCGGAATAAAAACTGATAAAAATAAATGTTTAACAACGTAAATGTTACGAATTTCAATCATCTTTTAAAATAAAGACTTTAAATGTTAAGAATGCGTTAGCTCCATTTAACCAATGGGTCACTACTGGTGTTTATAAAGCAAGACTGTATGAATTATACGGAATGAAAAGATATAAGTTTGATGAACCATTTTTAAACTATGTTAAACGATACTCTAAAAGTTTTAAGCAAGTATGCAACATAGCTAAGGCTAAATTTATTAGTGACAAAATAAAACACTCAAATAACAAAATTAAAACTACATGGACAATTATCAAAAGCGAAACAGGTAAATCTGTAAAACGTGATAATCATTTAGACATTATCAGTAACAGTAAATGTACATAATTTATCAATATGTTATTCTGTAACAAATGTTTGTGTGTGTGCATAAATTATTAAATAAATAAATAAAAAATAAAGTAACAAGTAAAGCAGTAGATGTAGCTCGGATTTTTAACGATTTTTTTGCCAATATTCCCATAGTTACAACTTGCTCTTTAAACTCGTCCTTGATTGCTGCTAAATACCTTTTACTAACTAGTGTCCCGAATTGTAATTCTATATTCACTTTCACACACATTGACCCTATAGACGTAATGACGGCGTTTAAATCTCTTAACCAGAAGAATACGGCCGATTTCGGGGGTATTTCTGTCAAGTTAGTGAATTATATTATAGGTGTTGTTGCTCCATATCTATCAGTGATTTTTAATAAGTGTATAGATTCCGGTGTCTTCCCAGACCTCATGAAGTACAGTAAAGTAATTCCGTTGTTTAAATCTGGTAGCAAAAGTGAACTGAGTAATTTTAGACCCATTTCAATATTGCCCGCATTTAGCAAAATTATTGAGAAGCTTATTCTTCAGCAGCTGTTGAAATATTTTAATGATAATAAAATACTTCACAACGAACAATGTGGTTTTACCAAAGGTCGCTCAACGACTGATGCAGGTGTAGCCTTACTTAAACACATATACAGTGCCTGGGAGAATTCACAGAACGCTATAGGGGTTTTCTGTGACCTTTCCAAGGCATTTGACTGCGTTTATCATGGCACACTACTTTCCAAACTAAGTCATTATGGTATTCGAAATTTAGGACGAAATTTAATGGATTCCTATTTAAAACAACGCTTTCAATGTGTAGATGATGTCAATGGAGATGGAGATGTCAATGGCGCTAAATCTTGACCACTTCCAGTTACAATAGGTGTACCCCAGGGATCAATACTAGGTCCGTTCTTATTCCTAGTCTATATAAATGATTTGTCATTCTATTTAAAAGGCATCTGTGAAACTGTTCTTTTTGCAGATGACACCTCACTCATATTTAAAGTGGACAGAAATAGGAATTTTGATGATATTAATAATGCGCTTGTTCAGACTACTAATTTACGGTTAATAATTTAGTCCTAAACGCCAAGAAAACCAAGTGTATTAAATTCGCGCTACCAAATGTAAGAAATCTTGGCCCCAACATTATTGTCAGTAATGAAGTGCTGGAGACTGTTGAATCTACCGTTTTCCTTGGAATTGCAATCGACAGCAAACTTAAATAGGCAGCTCATATTTCATATCTTGCTAGTAAGCTTAGCTCAGCCGCCTATGCTGTTAGGAAGGTTAGGCAGCTGACTGACGTGGATACTGCTCGCCTTGTTTATTTTAGTTACTTTCACAGCGTAATGTCGTATGGTGTATTGTTGTGGGGTAAAGCTGCAGATATCGAAACCATATTTGTGCAGCAAAAACGGGCTATTCGGTCTATATACCAGTTAGGCTCAAGGGTTTCTTTTGAAGAGCGTTTTAAGGAAATTGGCATTTTTACTGTTGCTTCACAATTTATTCTAGCCAACATATTATACATCCGACAAAACATTCACTCGTATGCTAAAAATAGTGATATGCACAGTATAAACACTAGAAATAAACATAAACTATGCAATTCATCATACCGGCTACACAAGGTTCACAACTCGTTTGTAGGGCTTGGTACAAGGATTTATAATAAGATACCCCCTAGCCTGTTAGATTTACCTTTTAATTCATTGCCCTTCCGTCCATGCTGTCGTACGAAGCAGACGTGCTACTAGTTTTTTATCCGAATATTAATGCTCAATTATTCCAAAGTTATCGTAAATTGTAACTTATGCAAAAAGCAACAAACTTAATTATCGCGAACAGTGAAATAAAAGTGAAAGGAAGGTCGAGGTACGCAGAGTGCCTGTGCGAGTAGTGCAGCCGCCATAATTGCCGTCTCTGTCACCCCGCGCGCAGCGACTAAGCTGCGCAGGCACATTGTATACTACGTGATCGACGTCACTGACAACTTAGCGGGTAGCTACGCTGCAGCGTGCTATATAACGAAATATACCGCGCAGTAACAACGCGAACATTTATTTACAATGCCTCGCATGCAACGATCGCCACCGCTAATATCAACACCAAACGCTAGTGTAACGCTAGTTAAATCCGACTCCGACATTCCCTCCTCTATATTGAACAGTACTCCTGAAGGTGTTAACATTCAATCGCGGCACAAAAGACCCTGTCCCGCCTTTTCACCTGGCAACGAAGTTCAAGATTTAAAGCTCGAACTATTCGGAATGCTTTCGACATGGAAAAAAGAAATAGAAGAACGATTTACTAAATTCTCGACAGACCAAAACTCATCTCTTTCGAAACTCGTAACTGAATTGGCAGAACTTAAACAACAGAATCTAGCTATACAGAAATCTAATGCGGAGATAAAAAAAACAGTGACTTATATCAGCCAGCAGTATGACGATCTCATAAAGGATGTAGACTTGCTAAAAAAAGAGAATCTTGCTCAAAAAGAGTACATTAGCAATCTCGAATTAAAAATACAGGACATTCAGCAACGCTCCAGGACATCAAGCATAGAAATACGAAATGTACCTCCAATAACTCACGAGACGGCATCAGATCTATACACAATAATTGTGAAGGTCGGTGCTGCAGTCAGCATGCCACTCAGTTACGCGACACGTACCGACTACCCGGTAAAGAAGGCGCAGTGCGTCCAATTATTGCTGAATTTTCAAACGTACACATAAAAAATCAACTTCTTAGTAGCGTGCGCAACTTTAATAAAAGTAACCCCAATGAAGGTCGTTTGAATACTACATGCATCGGGCTATCCGGTGATCGACGCCCCGTTTACGTTGCTGAGTACCTGCCTGCAAGCTCAAGAAAACTTTTTTACCTAGCACGGGAATTTTCTAAACAGAAAGGTTACAAGTATTGCTGGACGTCGAACGGGAACATTTTCATCTGGAAAGAACCAGGATCAAAGCAAGTACTTATTAGATCTGAGAAAACATTAAAGGATCTACAGTTGGTAACTAATCAATGACTAACTTTTAGAATAACTTATAATTCAATTGTATTGTTTACATACATTACTTTTTATAGCCTGTTTAAATTATCGTTTAAATATAGTTATTTGTATTGCTCAAGTAGTCTCCCGCTACTAATTGAGATAAGTGTCCCGACTAGCACATTTAACAAAATTCACATGATATGCAAGAAATGTTTGAGCAACTGTTTACTTATAAGAACTAAATTATCTTATTATCCCTACTTACGACGTTATCACATTTGCATGTAATTAATGATTATAAAACAATTCACACAAATACATAATATATACTACCACACACACAAACAAAAACACTGAAAGAACTTAACTATCTACATTTTACACTACACTACCTATACTATACCCTATTACTCATTTACATATTAATTATTGGACTATCTGTTGGAACTCGTAGTCGCTATTCTTACTATACAAGCAAACTAACAAGACCTACAAAAGTACACCTAGCTTTTATCCCTAATGGCTAACATTGTCGAAATTATGGACGACATCGACAACACAGGTTTCACCTCCTCTCTGACACTTGAATCAATAGATGAATGTAAGGTAAATCTTGGAGAACTAAGTAAACATACATATATGTATACAAACAATTTCTCTCTGAACGTTATGGTTCAAAATATTAGAAGTGTTAAACGTAATATGCCAGGACTATATACACTTATTGCTATGTCTGAGGTCGATTGGGATATTATAATACTAACAGAATGTTGGCTAACACACAATAAATTTATACCCCACATAGATGGATATCGGTCAGTTTTTACAAATAACGTCAAAACACAAAATGAAGGCGTCATTGTTTATTACAAGTCGACGCATACATACATTATATCTGAGCCTAATATACATGATGCTAATTGTCTTGTTATAAAAATTAATTCCCAAACTATAATTCTTGCGATATATCGTCCCCCAGGAGAAAGAAATGTTTCTAAATTCCTTGATTCCTTAAATAACATATTGTCAAATTTTTCAAAGTATAAAAATATATTTCTTACTGGAGATTTAAATATAAATATATGTAATACCAAATCAGACCTCAGATCGGATAACTATTTAAATATTTTAGCCTCTCATGGTATGCTTCCCGCTAACACTACCCCCACACATTCACATACATGCCTAGATCATGTAATTATTAAAACCAAACATTCTGTAAAGTGTTTCGTAGCGCAAACTACATTAACTGACCATTACACTATAATAATAAGTATTAACATAATGAAACGTGTACCTCGACATAAAATTACCTTTAAACGAATAGATTACTTATCTCTCGACAGTAAATTTCAATCTTTAAACTTTAACCATTTGCTTTCTCTGAAAAATCCTAATGATGCAATTTCACTATTCCTTAAAACACTCAATAACACGTTAATCAGCGGTACGACTATTATTAAAGCTTCAAGACGGAAGCGAGTTATCAAACCTTGGATTACCCCTGGATTACTGCGTTGCATTCGTAATCGTGACAATTTACATCTGAAAACCAAAAAATATCCCAATGATGAAGTAATAAAAACTACATACACCCGATATCGCAACTTTTGTTCCACAATTCTTAGAAATTTGAAAGAGGAATATGAACGCAATGAAATCTTCAAGTCTCAAGGCAATACAAAAAAGGTATGGGAATCAATTAAATCTATTACTTTTACAAAGAAACACATTGCTCCTGCCATAGATCTCATTGATATTAACTCTCCTACTCAATCAGTCAATCAATTAAATAAATATTTTTCTAGCATTGGTAAGTCTTTATCACGATCTGTAGCAACTCCTAACATAACAGCACTCTCGGTACCCTCTTATCCGACATCTCTCGTACTTCTTCCCACAGATGCAAACGAGATTAGTTCTATAATTACCAGTCTCAAACCAAATTGTTCAGCGGGCTGCAATGATGTTACAAGTGACATATACAAGAGATATCTCCATCTATTAGCTGACCCGATTTGTTACATGTGTAATATCTCGCTCACCACGGGCATATTTCCTAACGAACTAAAAAAGTCATTGATTAACCCAATCCATAAGAGTGGAGATAGGGACTGTGTCAATAACTATCGGCCCATATCAATTCTTCCAACTCTCTCTAAAATTTTTGAAAAGGTAATAAACAAACAAATTATGAAATTCTTCGAATCAAACAAAATGTTATCAAATAATCAATATGGTTTTCGATATGGAAAAAACACTAGTGATGCCGTACATGAACTTACTGATGCTATAGCAGCTAAACTTGACGAAAAACAGAAAGTCTTAACAATTTTTCTAGATCTAGCCAAGGCCTTTGACACAGTCTCTTCTTCACTCTTACTAACTAAGCTTGAGAAAATGGGAATCCGTGGAACACAGCTTAAATTATTCCAGAGCTATTTATCTGATCGCACACAGCGAGTTAAGGTGGATGACTGGGTTAGTGACGAGTGCCGAGTGGATATTGGAATACCTCAGGGTAGCATATTAGGTCCTACCCTCTTTCTAGCCTTTATCAATGACCTTTGTAACATGCAGTTAATAAATGGTAGAATTATTTCCTTCGCTGATGATACAGCTCTTCTTTTTTACGGAACATCATGGGAAGAGGTCTACAAATTTGCACAAATAGGCTTCTCCAATATTTCTACTTGGCTTAACAATAATGGCCTTACACTTAATACAGACAAGACAAAATACATAGCATTCACACTGCCGAACACGCAAACAACATTGCACACTTCTTTTAAAATAACCGCACATTCTTGTGGCAGAATACATAACACTTGCTCTTGCTCCTGGTTGATGATATTAAATACCTCGGTGTTACTATAGAAAAAAACATTAATTATAATAACACACACACACACACACACACACACACGCGCACGCACGCACGCACGCACGCACGCACGCACGCACGCACGCACGCACGCACGCACGCACGCACGCACACACACACACACACACACACACACACACACACACACACACACACACACACACACACACACACAAAGCGCGCGCGAAATCCTTGCTTATGTGCTGCTTATGTAACTGCTAACTGCTTGGTAAAGGCACGCGCCCCCCGGCCCCCCCCGGCCTGTACCGCCGCAACCGCTATGTCCCTGCATTTTAAATCTGTAATATCTTCGAAAATATTCATTTAAATTGCATGCTGTAAAAGGCAATATTGCTCTATATTACATCCACAATTTACTTAATTGGATAAGGATTAATGCTGTATTGCTTAAAATCGTCTTTTCGTGAATAAGTAATAAATAAAGAATAAAAAATGGCTATTGTGGGTTACCCTCAAGAGATAGACATATACCATCACGGACTTTTTTGTAGATCTTTTTGAGGTGCACAATACTGTAGTACATTATTTTGATCTATCTCGTAGGGTTCAGCCAGCGTTTGCAATGAAAGCGCAAAAAATGTGTTGATTTACGACCTGACGTCAAAAATCTCTAAGATTAACCATGTTTCTCTACTATATTATGCATGTATTATACATATAAACCTTCCTCTTGAATCACTCTATCTATTAAAAAAAACCGCATGAAAATCCGTTGCGCAGTTTTAAAGATTTAAGCACACATAGGGACAGACAGCGGAAAGCGACTTTGTTTTATACTATGTAGTGATGATAGTGATAGTGATTTATTTTTGTATGAAATAAAAAATGATAAATTATCAATATTTTATCTTTATAAACACAATACTACCTCCTATTAAAGCCGAGGCAGATATTTCGGAAGCACATTATATATATATATATATTTTTTTTTATTGCCATACAGATAGTATGTTACAATATTTTTGACTCAATCATACTATTGTATAATTACTTTTTTTTATTTGCTGACATGATATTTTAAAATTAGATAATCGTTATGTACAATCGGGGACAACGACGCCTTATCACCTTACCGTCGAGAAACGGTTCGAGTCGCTTGCGCTCTTTCTAACGCTAGCGACACGCGGCGACGCCCCCTTATTCCTGATTGTATTTTATTATAGTGCCATTGCTAGTGTTATTTGAAACATTGAACTCTGTGCACGAGTGAAACATTACAATTATCGTATTAAGCTTCGTCGTCGTCGTCGTCACTAAATACTACGAATATTTTGACGACTTATGCAATACGTTTCTCTTATACACATAATTTCATAAAAGTGAATCGTCATTGTATGTAAACTATAAATCCTCGGTTAATATTTATGTTTTAATTTATTTTATTTTGCAGAACATGTAAAATATAAAAATAATAGTTGAGTAACTAAAAAAAAGGTTGGTTTACCAATAATAATGCATATAGTTAATGATGTAATTTATCGTTATTTTCATTCGCCTGCCCATATAATAAGTTTCTAGATTTCTTCTTTTATATAATATATAAAAGATTAATATGTATTTATTTAACGTCTTATTAGATTTCAACTGAGTATTTACTATCGGCAGTTAGATGTAGGAAGCATAGTGAATAAACATTTAAAGGAAGTATTAGTTTTAAATATAGGTATATATATAATACATTTTAACGAAAATAAATAGGAATGGAAACATTTTTTATAGGTATAGTGAGAGAGATAAGTAAGTTTGAATAAGATTTTGGTCGCAACATCATAAAGATAATTGTTTAGCAAATGTTGTTTGTCGAATTAAAAAATATATATTTAAAAGCAAAATTAAATGATATTCGGTATTTGGTTAAGAGTAAAAATTTCGGCGAGTCTGTGCTTATAATAAATGAGTATTATTAACATCAAAACTAATTAAGAGACACCCTTTTATGACTGTTTATTAACTATTGATTGTTAATTTGCGATGATCATCTGCTGTCGAAATAAATTCACTAAATTGCATCGTCGGTTGAATCTATGATTTTTTATAATACGTGACGGGCCTTCTTGGCGAGGACGTAATATAGAGCCGCCGGCCGTTGTGTTTCGTACTGCTACCGCTAGCTAAATGGAATGCTTCTTCAAGAAGCGTTTTAGGTATTATTGTTGGGATAGGAAAGAGTATGTTTGGCGGCTTGGAGACACAGCCGCGGGCCACTGCATGCCGTGGCGATGCGCATTGCGTCGGCGTTGATCGGAGAAAACAAAACCACTAGACAGGCAAGGCGGTTACGCTGGCGCGACCGGGTGCGCGTACGGTGACCGCGACCTGCCAGGATGATTGTGCGTATTCAAGAATCTTGTGGATATTTTAAATTATGTGCTCTTTTCAGCACAGTTACCTTTAATTAGCGAAAAAATGTGTGGACCTGTAATTTATCTCGTATATCTCGAAGTAAAAATGATGACTACTAGGAATAAAAAAAAAAACTAAAAATAAAGTGTGATGATTAAAACACAAAAAAGGAATACAAGGTAATTTATATAATATTATTTTATTATTAAAGTAATGCAGCTTTAAGATCAAATGCACAAAGATCACAGACAATTATGGATCCAGTGGGCTTTCATGTCTTAAGTGTAAATATCTTGTAACGAAAGTAAACTTGAACATTCATAAATAAAAAAATATCACAGTCGATAATACGTAGGTATCTACAGTTATACTAATACTTATGATCACAGCTAAAATATTTATCTTGTGGTATAATTCAAATATGTAGTATGTTTTTTATATGAATTTATTTAAATTTACAAACAACTGACGAGCTTAAAATGAAAATAAAAGCGTAACGAAAACTATTTTATTTTTATGGCACTATAATTTACAATTTGTAGACACCATAATTATGCTTAGGTAGCATTAGCAGAACAAAATTAGGAAACAATTTAAAAATATAAAGGTTATAGATTTTTCATACGAACCTTCATCAAACAACAAAAATCTTACAACGCAAACTAAATTCCTGCTCAAACAATAAAAGGGTATAAAATATTTTAAGCGAGTTTTTGGAGTGCATGTAGATTAGATTAGATTAGAATATTCTTTATTGTACACCATTAAAGTTACATATATTCATATCAAGTACAGTAAAGCGTACAATGGCGGTCTTATCGCTTATAGCGATATCTTCCAGACAACCTTTGGATGGACAGGAAAGATAAAAACAACTGAGGTAGATGAAAGTAACGAAAGTGTACTACAAATATATATACATATATACACATACATATATATACAAGGTGTAATACAATTGATGCTAGTTAAGGAAGTAGTCAGTTCAGAATAGGCATGTTAATCGAATTCCGAAAAAAAAAAACATGTTAATTTTTCTGGAAAACTTCCTTCACAAGTGTTGAATTAGAAACATAACAAATCAATTTAATCTTTAGTTTAAAGTAATTTGAACCTTAAGTCAAAGGGATAAAGTCCAATTTGTATTTCTCGTACGTCGCTAGTTTTCTTACGCACACATAAACCATAAAACATTTTAAATATTTAAATTGTTAGAACACGAATAATAAATATTCAAAGAAATTTGGAACTTACTGCAACGAAATAAAGCTTATCTAAATGTACTTCCGACTTTGAAGTTGGCATTTTACATTGTTGTGTCAAAAAGACGCGAAACCCCTAAAAAAATATTGTACGTCATTTGCTAATGTAAACATAATGCATGCGAGTTAGACGCAAACATTTCCCGCCACCCTCTGACCAATGAGCGCCGCACGCGCCGCGGCCGCTCGCGCTGCTGCAGCGCCAAGAGCGGTAACCGCCCGCCTAACATCAAAGACGATTAGTCATCCGCCGACAGCGTGCTGTGAATGTTTTGTTATTTATGTTGTGACTTGTGACCTTGACGTGAAGTATTGCACCTGATGGATAGGTAGCTGGGGACCCATGTAGTGGTCTCTCTGATAAGGGGAGTGGACGCCAGAGGATTTTTATTTGTGGCTGTTATAAAATCGCTAGTACAATTAGGTAACAACTGTCGATGACCTCAAAAGTAAAATAAAACTCGCGTTTGTGACAGTGAACAGTGACACTCGAGTACTAAACTAACTAAAATACCTTGAAAAAGCCGGTAAGACCTAAAGTGAATCGAAAAATACGGCAGACTATTGAACCATTGTTGTGAATGTGACGAAGAAACAAAGAAAGTTAGTGTTTCTACATAATGTTCAGTTTTGTAAGTACCTACAACTTTTTTCTAATTCCTTTTATGCCGCGTTTAATTACCTACGAGTGTAATAGGTACGGCGACTCGGGCGCCAACCCGTCCACGCTACGTTATTGACGATAAGTACGTTTTAAAGTAACATACCGTTATTATGTCTAATTTATTAATATATAAAATTTGAAGATTTCACTGCATAATGTCAAACCAGAGCACATATTAAATTACGACGAAACAAATTTTTCCGATAACCCAGGATCTCAAAAATGTATATTTAGGGCAGGCACTAAACACCCAAATAAAACTTTAAATAATACCAAAACGGCAATATCGGTTATGTTTTCAGCTACGGACAGTACTTTTACTTTATTTACAATCGTGCGGCGAGGTATACCGAATTGTTTTTCGGCATCGTATGACGAAATATTTTTGTTTTGTACAAGACCTACGGCTATGTTAAGTATGCTCTCATCGTAGTCTTTATATCTTCTTCGCGACTTGTCCATTTTTATCGTCCTTCAAACAAAAAGAACACTAGATTAAGTATCTACCTAGATACTTAGCTATATTTTTGTAAGTCTATTGTAAAATATCTCTTTTTAATCACCAAGATCATAAAACAAGAAATTGATTGAGTTGATACCTATTTATTTACATCATCATCACCTATTTATTAATTAAAAAAAACAGTACACCGTCAATTAACGTTGAATTTATATCAAAATCTGTTTGAGTTATCGCGTAACATAATATACACAAAATTACATCTTCCTTTTTTGATGTCGGTAAATAACAAAGGTATCAACCCTAGCCTAGGCAAACTCACGATCACTTGTTCAAAAAAATTGCCTGACTTTGCCTATTGTAATATTTCTCGCTTAATACCGTGTTTTTTCCATCAATAACAATGACAAACGGTCAAGCTATCACCGTTTTATTGAATAAGTTAAAAACAACTTAGGAATATACATTTTTTTATGACTTACTTGTAAAGTTTTTCCGACACTAAAAATAACAAACTCGTCGCACGTTGGTTTGACACACAACTGTCAAAAATTATGCATGTTACCAACATAATGTCACCAATTTAGTGTTGCCAAATAATAATTCTAAAAACTACCAACTGTTTCAATAGCCGATCTCATGAATTGAATAAGATATTACCATTTTTTCATTTTAGGCAAACACAGGACGCGAGGCAAAATCTTTTTTTTTAATTAGTTTCTGTATACTATACAGTTATTTGTAAAACACCGACGAAACTGCTGATAATTTTTTTCGCGATTTCAGATTTAGCCTCATAGTAAAAGTTTTTTATAATGTTGAGTAATGTGTAGTCAATGACGTCTTAAGAGGTTGTCGGTGTTTTATAAATAACCCTAAAACTGAAATAAAATCCACTTTTATATCCATTATTTATTTTCAATCAACAAACCTTCTACAAATTATTTATATTTGAACATTTCAAAATCAACAAACATATAGGTATCAAGTTTTTAAAATAGCTTTTAGCAAGTAAACTATTAAATGTGTTTAATTAACAACTCTTAAAATACACTTCAATTTGAATAAAAACGACAGTCTATGAGACTTAACTACTTAACAACTTAAATTACTTAAAGATAAAAAAATAATTCAAAATCTTACGCTTATTAGGTACTGGATATGAGATCACACATGGTTTGGTAAAAAAGGAAACTATAACGCTAAAAAAATTATTTACAATTAATCATCATCCAAGTCCATCAGATCTCGGAGAATTTCCATGTCATCCTTATAGTAACTAGGTCTTCGGAGACCACTTGTACTAGGCTTAGGTTTTAAAAAAAGTTCCGAGTTGTCCTCATGATATGTAGATCTTCTGATGCCACACATATCAGGTTTAGGTTCTGAAGGTTTCGTGTTATCCTCATAATAATTGGATTTCCCGAGGCGATTTGCACTAGGTTTAGGTTAAATAGGTTTTTTCATATTTCCTCTGTATATAACATCAGATAAAATGCGTATTTTTGGCTGTGGGTCTTTTTGGCGGTGGTCTTCTGTTACAACATAATTATCTTCTGTTACAGTAAAATTGTCGTCAAGTAATATAACAGGTATATTTCCAATGTCAGATAGGTCAAAATCAACATTTTCTTGTGGTTGTTCAATGTTAGTTAGGTCAATATCCATTTTTTTTTGTTGTTGAATGTCAGTTAGATCAAAATCAATATTTTGTTTTTGTTCTTCTAAAATTTGTTTGTCTTCAGGTAAATCTTTTGGTTTTGGTTCTTCTGCTATTACATTTTCTTTTCCTTTAGGTATTGGAATTTTCTTTTTATTGTTTTTTTGACTTTGGCGTCCTTTAGATTTTTTAGACGTACTCGCACTTGAATCAACATCCGAGGCATTTGAGCTTGAAATATCTACACTTTTTCCAGGTATGACATTTAGTTTCTTCGGCTTTTGAATAGTTCTTGTATTTTCTGCACCATATCGCATTTCCTTTAATAATGTCAACACTGATTCATCGATTGCTTCTTTTTCTTCTATACTAAATTCTTGTCTTGAGTTATTTCCCGGCAATCTACTGAGTACTTTGTCTTTATTCAGAGGGCTTATTCCTGCTTTCATAAATCCGGCTAAAATATTTTGTTTTGTATTTGGTTCTATTTTTTCTAGCAACTTCTTGAGTAATTTTGGAAAAACATTCTTTGGTATTGTGGGCATTACTCGGCCTTCAGATTTTTTCCACGTAAAAAGAATGTTACGCCACGCAATTTTCACAGGCCTAAAGAAGGCTACATCAAGTGGCTGCGTCAGGTGCGTAGAATTCGGTGGTAAAAATACAAAATGTACGTCATGTTCTTGACATTTTTTGATTAAATCTAAAGACAGGTGTGAAGACAGGTTGTCTCCTATCAATATTTTTTTTCCGGGTTTTTTACTGCAGTATGGAAGTGCTACGGTTTCCACCCAATCTTCAAACGTATTGCTGTCAAACCAGCCTGAGTTAGTGCGATTATATCGACAGTTAGGGGGGCCATTTGTAGTCCAGGTATTGTAAAGATTGCCGGCTTTATAGACGACGTAGCAAGGCAAAAGTGTTCCATCGGCGGATGCAGCCATCATCAGTGATGTCGATGACTTTGTGTGGTTCATAACCCTTTCAGGGTATTTGACGCCTCTTTTAGTCAAAACCTTCTTTTTCCAGGGTCGTCAGTTAAATTCGATTCATCGTATTTCACGATGTTACATAAAGGCACATCCTTTAAGGAATCTTGAAGTCTCCCAAAATAGTCGTCTATAATTTGTGAAGATACTGCAGCCCTCGATCTTTTGATGTTCTGGCTTATTCTTTCTGAAATTTCTTTCTTGTGACGCTTTAAGAAACATTCTATATAATCCACACCAGGCATGTTATTTTTAAATTTTTTAACTTCTATTCCAACTCTATCTAAATATCCCTTGATTATTGTCCGTAAGTCATAAGTATCAAGTGGATACCCCCACTCAGAACAAATATTTATATATTTTATTATGTATGATTCTGCTTCATCACTTAGTGATCTTTGTCCACCTTGCTTCTTCATTGTTCTCGTTACATGCCGGTGCAAAACAGATTTAGCAATATCAAATTGTTTAGCTATTTCAACCAGAGAGCTGTTGCCAGTTTCATAGGCTTCTATTGCTGATTTTAATATTAAGGGATCATACCTCTTATAACCTTTTGTACTTTTTGATATATACACGCGAGGCATATCTGAAAAATAAAATTTGCATTACTATATATAAATATTTTCACTCAATAGTCTCACACTAAACAATTTCGGCTAAACCCAGTGCAGGAGGTGTTTAGATGATTTCCCATCCTCAAAAAAAAACCGAGGCACGTATTAAATGTGACGCCCACTTTTCGTCAAGACCCAAAATAGGGGGCGAGCCTATTGCGATAAACCGGACCTACACAATTTCGGACTCCGAGCAGAATTTCGAAACTCCAATTATACCATTTTTTCTTTTTATTAAACAATTGAATTATTAAACAAATAAAAAACATGGTAAATATCCCGTTTCAAGTTCTTATATTAGTAAACCTTATTATTTCTTATTAAGTCTGCTAAGTGACAACCCTATAAAGCTGTTCCTTTTCATACATAAGTCGTTCCTATTCATCTCAATTTCATCCCAATTAACCCCGCTTTCGTTATGATTCATACCTGAGATGTCCCCATTCACCCCAAAAATGCAGATTTCTGATGTCATTATAGTTTATCCAAATAAAACTAATATTAACTAATAACTGATACTTACCTTTTATGTATATGACGGCCCAAACACTAAATAACGTAAAAAACAAACACTCGTATTCACTTATTATAAAATAACTTTTACAGAGCAAAGTTTAAAACACTGTAATAACCGTCGTCTTATTGATGCTATATTCAAGTGACATTTTTGACAGTTTGCAGCTAATTTCACGCGGGTTCAGTGTTGCCATAGAAAAGTTACAATAATCTACTATTATCCCACAAGAAATGGTAAAAGTTGTGACGATTTGGTAACTAATATTGAGCGTCAAAAATGTTTCCTGGTTTTTTCCCTATTCGCCCCTGGATCCCTATTCCCCCCATTTTACGGTACATGTAATAATAATTAATAAAAAGAAGTTAGTTTTGTTCCAAGAAATGTTCCTTTACCAGTTTTTTAAAACTACTTTGTGTCTGAGCTTGTCTTATTGACACAGGGAGCTTATTCCACAAACGCACACCTTGGACAGAAAAGGATTTGTCAAGGAACCCTGTAGAGTGTGGCGGCATCTTCAATCTCAAATTTTCCAATGATCTTAAGCATCGTGGATGTGTGTCATTAAGGCACATGAAACGTTCTTTAAGATATTTGGGAGCCGAAGGATTAAATAAGATATTGTATAGTAGTGAGAGAATGTGCGCATTCCGGCGAAGACGAATGGGAAGCCACTTGAGCTTAAGGCGATAATCGGAAACATGATCATATTAATATTATAGAACGGGGATTAGCGCGAACATGCATAAAATACCTTTAGGGCTTGACGTTTCGACCAGGTTACACCGGCCGTGGTCGCAAGCAGAAGCAGCAGAAGCAGCAGTCTGCTTGCGACCACGGCCGGTATAAATAAATATTAATAGTAAATATTAATATAAACATGCAGCGCGATAGTTTAAAGTTATTAACATGATCATATTTGCGAAGACCAAATATGAATCATATGCAAAAATTCTGAAGACGCTCAAGTTTATCTAGCTGTGCCTCATTAACATCTAGGTAGCTAACTTCAGCATAATCGAGGATGGGAAAAAGGAGGGATTGTGCAAGTGCAATTTTGGTTGCAGTTGGTAAAAAATTACGAAGTCTTCTTAAAGAACCTGCCGAGCGAAACAATTTTCGACTCACTTCCTGAATTTGTTGACCCCAAGAAAGGTTTCGGTCCATGTGAATACCCAGATTTTTAACTGTGTCACTTATTGGTATTGCAATGCCATTGAGTAAAATCTGAGGTAATTGCGACCAGTTTACTCGGGAAGTAAGTTTGGAACTGCCAACAACAATAACTTGGGTCTTTAGAGGATTAACTGTCAACCCATGACCTGCACTCCAGTCGGTAATTCGTGCAAGATCTTTATTAATTATTGTTACCGCTTCTGATAATTTATTCAGTGTTGCTTGCGAATATATCTGCAAATCGTCTGCATAAAGGTGGTAGGATGAGAGAAGTCCTTGTGAAATGGGGTTTATAAATAAGGCAAAAAGTAAAGGAGAGAGAACGCCTCCCTGTGGTACGCCGGCAGAAGTATCACACCACGAAGAGCATGCGCCTTCGATAGAGATTCGTTGCCGACGGCCACACAGGTAACTTCGAAACCAATCAATTGCCGTTGGAGATATGTTCAGAAAGCGCAGCATGCCAAGGAGAATATCAAAATCGATCGCGTTAAAGGCATTACTAAAGTCAAGTAACGCAAGAATTGTAAGTTTTCCATCCTCCATGGCCATCCTAATGTCATCCGTAATGTTGGTTAGGGCAGTTACGGTGCTATGTCCTGGACGAAATCCGGACTGAAGAGGATTAAGGAGGCTGTTCTTGCGCAGGAAAGCACTGAGCTGGTCATGTATGAGGCGTTCAAGAACTTTGGAAAGGAAAGGTAAAATGGATATAGGACGGTATTGAGAGAAAGATTAGGGATTGGGAGTTTTGGGAAGAGGAGTGATCTGAGCAAGTTTCCAAACAGTGGGAAAAACGCCAAATGTAATGGAGAAATTCAGGATATGAGTAATAATAGGAAGGATCTTATTGATGTTGATATTATTGTTAAGACAGCGTGCTACTGGGGGGTTTGTTACGCCGTTTCTTCTCCTCAGCCAGAGCACTTAGGAAGCGGTGAAGGGTGGGCGATTTAGGGTCGGTTCATGTCTGGCGGGGGTTTATTTATTTATTTTATTTTATTTACTAATACAATAATATACAATTACAATATGTAGTTCTCCACAAAACCGTTTTATCGGTTTGTCTGTGGACGAGTCGCAATTAAGTTTAGTTTACACATTGGTTTACACATATACATTTAGAAGTTATTTACATATTATTTAACAAGTACTTTTTAAGTCTCCGTTTGAATTTTTGTTTATTAGTTTCTTGTCTGATATCTGCTGGCAAACTGTTCAACAGATATGGTAAGCGTTTCTTTAGTGTTCTGTCTCCGTAATAGTTTGTTACTCTAGGAACGTCAAATTTACCAGCAGACATCAGTCGCGTGTTGTGGCCAGTGTTAACCATTGATAGGTTGTGCTCTTTTTTGCCATGCTGATTTACTAATAGTAGATATTTATGTTTGATACTAATTGGTAATATTTTACATACTTTAAATAATTGTCGGTAGTCGTCTTTATATCTGTTTTTTGTCTTTTTTGACACTAATAATTTTATAAATCTTAATTGTAATGCTTCTAATTTGTCTATGTAGGTTTTGAATGTTAAGCCATAACTGTCGAGAGCATAATCCATCACTGATTCCACCAGAGAGAAATAAAGACACCTCAATGTATTAACAGGAACCTTAAAGCTTAAGTGATAGAACTTACTTAGTAATATTCTTAACTTACCAGCTATATAATCAATATGTTGAGACCAAGAGAAGCTTTGATCTACTTTTACACCGAGATATGTTACAGAATTATCAATTTCTATGGGTTTACAATGGCAATTTGTTAGGTTATTATGTATACATAAGTATTCATGCGCAAACAAGTTATTCAGAGAAACAGTAAGCTGTGAATGTGGTGAGCGAATGATTAGGCATTTAGTTTTTTCAGAGTTTAAAACAATTCCGTTGTCGTGAGACCATTTAACTACTGCATTAATGTCCTGTTGTATTAATTGGAAGATTTGATTTACGTCGGTGCCAGCCCGTATCGCGCATAAATCGTCTGCGTACATATATGCGGAACAGTGTCGCAGCACTCGGCACAGGCTGTTTACGTGCATAAGATAGCAAATTGGGCCAGCTCCCGATCCTTGCGGCACCCCGCTGCTCACCAGCATCCTGTCGCTCAGTGCTTCCCCCAACTTAACACGGTAGGACCGGCCCGTGAGGTAATCTCTGAACCATTGGTTCAGTGGTTCTCCCACGCCCCCCTCCTCCATCGCGTTTAGAAGTGTGTTTTTATGCAAAGTATCAAATGCTTTTTTGTAATGGGTGGCGGGGCGTATTGTCGGTCGCGCGGCGCTGGGGCGGGCTTGCGCGTGGTGGAGCGTTCGGCCTTTCACACTGAACTGATGCGTGGGTGCGTCTTGTGTGAGAGGTCGGATGTTTTATCGTGTGCTCGTTCGTTCTGGCGTTGCGCGGCCGGTATTGCGCGCTGCCTATTCCGCCGGATGTGAACCGACCCCTGGGGTGCTGTCCTTTTTGTATTTTTAACGTTTAATAAGTGCTACTTTGTAGCCTAAGTTAAATAAATGATTTTGAATTACAGATACCGAATAAAAGTGAAAAAATATAAAAATCCCTTAGATCTCATAGGTTTTAATGAACTTCGGTCAGAATGCAGTAGACTCAGACTCATTTGCTATAAAAATTACGTTAAAAGATTGGAAACCGCAGTTATGAAAGATCCAAAACTGTTTTGGTCACATTTAAAAACAAAAGAAAATCTAAACTTTTAAACTATCGCGCTGCATGTTTATAGTAATATTATATAACACCAGGACCTATTCACTGAAGACGAGTACCTAAATCTTTATAGGCCAAAATCGCACCAACCCCCTAAATTATATGGCTTGCCAAAAATACATAAGCCCAACGTGCCACTGCGGCCTATCGTAAGTCAAATTGCGTCTCCCACTTACGACCTTGCGAAGCACGTTGCTTCAGTATTGCAGCCACTTGTGGGAAAAACACCGTCTTTCGTGAAAGACTCGCGACATCTCGTTCAGATTTTAAGAACCCTAGCACTGGAACCTGAAGACACAATGGTAAGTTTTGATGTGGAGTCTTTATTTACCAATGTTCCTATAAAAGAATGTCTGGACGTAGTCAAGGACAAGCTGAGTGATAACGAGATGCCACAAAATTATATTGATCTGCTTAAACACTGCTTAGAAGGCAACTACTTCCTCTTCCGCGGCCAATATTACCTCCAGATTGATGGCGTCGCAATGGGGAGTCCAGTAGCCCCTGTACTAGCTAATCTCTGGATGGAACATTTTGAAGAGAAGGCGTTGGCCTTGGGGCCAAAAACCATCAAGTTGTGGAAGAGATACGTAGACGACATCTTCTGCGTCATCAGAGGGGGCCAACAAGAAGTAGATCAATATCTAGAACATCTGAACTCCATTCACCCTAAGGTGAAATTCACGTGTAAGATGGAGAGGGACAGATCACTCGCTTTCCTGGATGTCAAAATAAGTGCGAGAACAAATGGGTCATTAGGACACTGTGTTTACCGAAAACCTACACACACTGATAGATACCTGCATAGTGCGTCGCATCATCACCCTAGACACCTGCAATCCGTCATGACGTCATTAAAGAATAGAGCTTTTGATCTCTGTGACCCTGAACACTTAGAGCGTGAGCTGGAACATGTTCAGGAGGTGCTACAAAAGAATGGATTTCGGGTGAAAGGAAATATGAAGCGACGGTTGAAGCATGTCGAGCATCCTGATGTTAACAGACAATGAGCCTATATGCCATAAATCAGAGGAGTCACGGACAAAATCGGAGCTGTACTTAAAACAGTCTCCATCCCGACCGTCTACACTCCAGGGACAAAGGTAGAAAACATGGTGGGCACACCGAAGGATGTTCTACCCCTACAACAACCAGGTGTCTATAAAATCGACTGCAGCTGCGGTAAGTCATACATAGGGCAAACAAAGCGAACCATCGCGGAAAGGCTCAAGGAACATATCGCAGCTGTAAAAAACCGTCAGACATCTAAATCGGCAATTGCAGAGCACCTACTACAGCCGGGCGTCAGTCACTGGATTCAATTCCATCGCGCGCAAGTCCTCTCCACCGATCGCCACTTTCATTTGAGAGCAGTGCGAGAAGCGATTGAAATCAAGAAACATCCCAATTTCAATCGGGAAGACGGCTTTAATCTATCAGCATCGTGGAATCCAGTGATTCGTTTAACACAACCGCGCGTTTCTGCAAAGCCGGATAGTGATCGTAATACGGACACAGTCAGTACAGTGTGTAGGGTAGTTAAAAAACATGGGGTAGATGAAGAAAAATCATCAACGCCGTGCACGGAAGAATGACACCGCAACTCCAGTCTGCTTGCGACCACGGCCGGTGTAACCCGGTCGAAACGTCAAGCCCTAAAGGTATTTATGCATGTACGCACTAATCCCCGTTATAATATTACTATAAAAGAAAATCTACGAGTGTGTACCCTGCTAAAATGTACCTTAAAAACGAAGCTGCATCCACTGGCAATGAAATATGCAATTTATTCGCTAAAGCTTTGCACATGTTTACAACAAATCAACGGTACCTTTACCTACTACGGAGCTCAACGCAAATAACACGCAATCGTTCTGTAAATTACAATTTAGAGTAGAAGAAGTATTTAGAGCACTTAAGTCATTAATTGAGCATAAGGGAGCAGGAGATGATGCCATCCCAGCTATTTTTATTAGAAGATGCGCCGCTGCATTAGCCTTGCCACTTAATATTATATACAATAAATCGCTAGAGGATGGTATATTTCCTATAGAATGGAAAAAAGCTTTGGTAATACCAGTCTTTAAAGCTGGAGAAAAACAATTGGTGTGCAACTACAGGCCTATCTCCATTTTAACAAAATTCGGCAAGGTGCTCGAAAAACTACTAACAGAACGATTATCAGCTCACGCAAAACACTATTCAACAAACAATCAGCACGGTTTTATCCAATCTAGATCTACAACTACAAATATTTTAAGCTTTGTGTCAACCATTTCAGAGCAGCTGGATAAACGTATATCAGTGGATGCAATATATACTGATTTTAGTAAGGCATTCGACAAGGTGGATCATTATCTTTTTCTCCTTAAGCTTTCTCATATAGGCATAGGTGGATCTTTACTGAGGTGGTTTAATTCTTATCTCAGAGATAGGTTCTCGAAGGTAGCTGTTAATGGATACTTTTCGGACTCCTTCGAGGCAACATCTGGGGTGCCACAGGGTTCACACTTGGGACCGGTTCTTTTTAATATTTTTTATAAACGACATAACCACTTGTTTTGAACACTGCAATTTCTATCTCTACGCGGATGATATGAAAATAATGAAGCCGATACTAACGGAACTGAACTCTTGCAGAAAGACCTAGACAGAGTAGCAAAATGGTGTGAAGCGAACAGAATGTCCCTTAATATTGCAAAATGTTACTACATACAGTTCAGTCGTAATAAAATTAATAAAACTAATATCTACACTATACATAGACAACTCTTATCAGAATTAGAAGAGATTCGTAATTTAGGCGTCATACTGGACAAGCAACTTAAGTACGACTAACACATCTTAAATGTGACATCTAAGGGGTTTAAAATGCTTGGGTTTGTATTACGCAATAGTAAGGATTTCAAAAAAGCATCCACAAAAATGAAATTATTTACGACACTAGTTCGCCCCATTATCGAATATTGTAGTGTTGTGTGGAATCCCCATTACGAAGTCTGGTCGAAACTCCTAGAGAGCGTTCAGAAGCGATTTCTATATCATCTTTGCTACAAAGACTTTTAAGTGCAAAACTTAGAAGCTACAAAGATAGATTGAAGCATTATAATATAAAACTTTTGGCAGATCGGAGGAAACTGATAGATTTAATATTTCTAAATAAACTTTTTAATGGTGTAGTTGATTGTCAGAAATTACTTAGTAAACTGCAATTAAATGCTCCATCTCGACTACCACGCATTAGTAGTTTCAATTCTAGGTAAGGTAAGGTTCCAGGATCTAAGACCAACCTGGGACATTGCGCAGCATTGCCAAGGCTCTGTAGACATCTAAACATGTTTTCAAAAAGCGGTCTAGATATCGCCTCTCTAATTTATAAATACAAAAAAGAATTAAGAATACTACTTTCCTCTGTAACGTAATCTCTTTTAAAGTCACACTTGTTGTTACTTTTATTTTATTGTATTTTGTATTATTTTTTTTTTTTATTATGTTTTGTTTTGTTCCCTAAATGTTTTTTATTGATTCCACTTGTGATTGTAATGTTTAACCTCCAGTGTTTTTTTTTAGATATTCCTATTGATACTCATGTTATTAGGCTGTTGTAGCTTAAGTTTGTTCACCTTTTAAAAGGTCAAAAAATGAGAATACAGTTGTGCACTACAAAGATATTTACTCGACGAGAGCCAAAACCAGAATGTCTGTGTTCGTGAGTACCATCGCAAGTGCCCGAACCAGCAAACTTCAGAGTTGTCATCCCTGAGTTCATGACGGGTGAGTCAATACACTAACTAGTAAACGCGAACACACACATTTAATTACAATGAAGGCTATACTATTATAGCTAATATAAAATAATGTATATGTGTCCCTATTTAATTATACAACAAATGCTAAAAGTCGGCCTTTCCTGACACTTTCACGTCTCGTGAAAAGATTATTAAAATACTTAGGCACCTACTAGACTTTATCAGAGTTAATATAATATCACTGCACCACAGCATTGAAGGAGTTACGGTGGCCTCTACATATCCACAAAAACTCAAGCATGCTGTGGCCCCTTCATGTCCACAGCACACCAACACCAATACCATGACCACAAGTATACTCACAACATTATGGACATTACTTAACTGTAACTTCTAAATATCTATAATAATTCTGATACAATTATACCCGCACCACAGCATTGATGGAGCTACGGTGGCCTCTACATATCCACAATAACTCAGGTATGCTGTGGCCCCTTCATGTCCACAGCACACCAACAACAATACCATGACTGCAAGCATAACCATACTAATAAAGGAATTACTGTAGCCTCTACATATCTACAATAATTCTGTCATGTGTGGCACCTTTATGTCCAAATACCCCAGTTGTTTATTAAATATTTATCATAGACGAGTTATTATGGCCTCTCCATATCCATAATAACGCCCAACTGACAGACTGTAGCCCCTACGTCTACGGTTTCTCCTAAATTACTATAAAAATACTTAAAACTCTATATTTAATCTAATTTACTTTTAAGGATACAACACTCATGGGAAAGTTTATAACACAATGTATTAGTTAATCTCAACCTAACAACACAATATTATTTTCTAATATAATTATTTGTGAACATTGATTATACTTATAATAGAATATATAATGTTATTTATTGCGTATATCATATCACCACACAATTAAAAGCAGGAATCACTCATCTTTATCATTTTCAGATTGCGAATCACTATCAATGTTTCTATTATAAACTAGCCATGGGTGAATTTTATCTACGGAGAAAACTCCAGTGAAGCTTCTTTCACCCTTACGAGACAGCGGTGTATCCTCTATTTTATATCCATCATTGTCGAAGACTTCTACGATACGATAAGGGCCGCGAAGTTTTGGTACTAATTTCCTACTTTTACCAGTGGAAGGAATTTCCCGCTCTACTCTAACTAAATCCCCGATTTTAAAAGTAACTTGCTTTCTACCTTTATCAAATCGTTTTTTCTGATCTACTTGATTCTTATCTATATGCTGCGATATCTCTTCCCTAAAACTTTCTACGCTGTCTTCGACTTCCTCCGAATTGTTTATTATACTTAAATTTAACAAGGAATTAGGTGTGCCAACTAAATCGATGCCAAATAATGCTTGTGCAGGTGTTTTTCCGATCCCCTTATTAAGAGTATTATTCAGGCCCCACTGTATTTCGGATACACATTCATCCCATAAACATTCGGGTTTATTATGATTAGTTGCAGTTAAGGCCGCTAGGACAGTGCGGTTGTAGCGTTCCACTTGCCCATTGGCACGGGGTGTTGCTACTGCGTTTAAAATGTGTATAATACCTAAATTACTTAGGTACTCTTGAAATCGCTTAGATGTAAAAGACGTGAAGACTGAACGACGTGAAGACTCGATCGGAAATGATCCGTGTGGGAACACCGAAGGTGTGAAAATAGTTTTTTAACGCTGATATAGAATTCGACGATTTTGTAGTTTTGACAGGCGCCAATATGATGTATTTCGTAAATGAATCTATAATTAAAAGCAAATACGCTTTCTTCTTTTTGCTTCATACAAAAGGACCCAAGTGATCGATATGCACAGTATGGAACGGGCGATTAACTTTAGGTATCGGATGAAGTTCACCCGCCTTTTTACCAGCTGGGATTTTCGTATAGGCACATTCTAAGCACGAATTGACATACTTTTTTATGAGCCTCCTCATTTTAGCGAACCAAAAATTACTCTTAATTTTATCATATGTTTTGTCAAAACTATAATGACCCATATCGTCGTGATGAGTTTTCAAAACCTGCGATCTAACTCCTTTTGGCACAACCCAGCGATCCCCTGCTTCAGTCTTTCTATACAATAATCCTCTTTTGACTGTGAAATTATTTTTAATTTCTAAAATGCTGTTATTATCCTGATCTTTTAATATATAAATGATGCGTTGAAGTTCGGGGTCACTCTGTTGTATCGTTGCTATCCAAATAGTTTCGATACATCTTACTTCGACGGACGGGGATCCTACTAGATTTCGACTAAGCGCATCTACATGAGTCATAGTGTAGCCAGACTTATAAATTATTTGAAAATCGTATTCTTGCATAATGTTCCACCACCTAGCCACTCTAGGTAAAACGTCCCGTATCGCAAATGTGGCTCTCAATTAGTTACAGTCCGTTACTATAGTAAATGGGATGCCTAATAGATAAGTCCTAAACCGTTGTAACGAACTTGCTACTGCCAAAGTCTCTAGATCATCGCTATAATACGCTACGGCATTAAAAGGCGCGTCTTTATTAGCTCTCTGCAACAAAATACCAGCAATGCCTATTTTTGAAGCGTCTGTGTGAAGCTGAGTTTCGTATTCAGGATTGTAAAATGCTAGAATGGGGCGTTTTGTTAACTCTCCTTTTAAGGTTATAAAAGCATTCTCCTCACTGTCGGACCACTGCCATCTAGCATCTTTCTTTACAAGTTTAGTAAGTGGCCGAGCTATAGACGAGAATCCTCTTATAAACCTGCGAAAGAAGCTGGAAAGTCCCAGAAACTGCCTAACTCTGTGTTGGTCAGTAGGACGAGGAAATGTATCTACTGCATTTATTTTGGTTTTACCCGGTCTTATCCCCTCAGCGCACACCTCAAATCCCAAATAGTCAATTGATTCCACTAAGAAGTTACATTTACATGATTTAAGGGTTACGCCAGCGCGGCAGTACGAAAAAATTCCAAAGTTGACTTTAGTTTAAGGAGCCCATCCTCTATGGTTTTAGATGGTATAATGACGTCATCCATGTAAGCAAACGCCTCCTTGAACCGCGAATTACCTAATATGTTGTTAATTGCTCGTTGAAAATTAGATGGTGCATTAACGAGCCCAAAAGGCATCCTATTGAACTCATAATGCCCATCGGGTGCTATAAAGGCTGTCAAATGTTTTAAGGCTTCAGACATACATAATTGGTAATAACCTGACATAAGGTCCAAAGACGTGTAATACTTATAACCGGACAAATTATCTAATTGGTCATCAATTCTAGGAAGGGGATAATGCTCCTTAACGGTTTTCTTATTGAGTGCCCTATAGTCAATGCATAACCTGTAATCTCCGGATTTCTTTTTGACTAGTAGAACAGTAGATGCATAACTTGAAGTTGACGATCTAACTATACCAGAGTCCTCTAGCTCTTGTACCATATCACGAACTTTTTCCCGCTCCGTGAACGGCATGCGGTAAGGCCGTTAAACCACTGGTGTAGTATCGTTCAACTTTATTTCCATTTCAGTGTCAGTAATGCGGCCTAAGTACCATTTTTTCATACTAGTATTCTTCTAAACTATCCCCAAAACGTGCTCTACAGGCAAGCATCTCCGTCAGCAATCGACCATAGTTATCGTCACTGGGAAATGCTAAACGCAATTTCTGTTGCCACTCAACCCATGTAAATAGTAGACTAGGAAGGCCCTGATACCATTTCTGGGCTAGACCTACTAATTTGGGCAACGCATAGTGAACTATTTGTCGTTCCGTCCAATTATAAATCTTCGCACATTCGTTTTCTTTAGTAATCCAAACGTCAATACTTTGGTTTTGCTTCGTTGGGTCGAATTCAGGAATAACATTCAAATTTGGATAACGTTTGGAATTGCCCTCCGAACGAATAGATTTAACAAGCTCTTGAAAAACATTCACTAAACTATTAGTGTCTAAAATAGTGGATTGGTTACTTGCTAATGGTGACGCGACGAACTCGGGGGCATTGGGTGCACGAGGTTCCTTCAGCCGTTGTTGATCACTGGTCTCGGTGTTCAACCGCACCGCTTGCTCTTCGGGTTTCTCGGGAGCCCGAGAACGACGCCGGTTTTTCTTTGCTTCACGCCGCGAACGCTTATGCCTCGGATGTTTGGGCAGTGGTCTGTGACTGCGCCGGCTCCCTATGGATGACTCTGAATCACTGCTTGAATCTTCGGAATTTCTACCACGTTTACGTGATCGGCGATTAGGCATATTTGTTCAATAGCTGAAAATAAATTATACGAAACAAATAAACGTTGCTTATGATTTAATAATACCGATTAAAAGGAGGTAGACAGGTATTTATTAAGCCAATTTTTAACTTTTTTTTTTCATTTTAACCTACTCTCGTTATTTCTAACGTAAATATGGCAATATGATGATTAACAATACAATAACGAGCATTTATATAAATGAACATTCGTAAAGAAAAATGAAACACGAAACCAGTATGTTTGGAGGTAATACGAAAGCAAAGTTCCTAACATATAGGTAAAGCAAAGCCTAAAAAAAAGCGTAAAGTAAAGCGATTAAACAGAAGAAACTAATGAGTGATTAAATAAAAGAGTAGATATACTTTAGTAAATATGCATAAAAGAAAATATAAAACGTTTTGCAATTTCATAGTTCATTACTAAAATATTGATCAGTTATAAAAAAAATAAAACTTAATTATGTAATTATATTCTAATAATTATTACAACCGTATACTTTGTGTAAGTAGTTAATAAATATTAAATAGCATAATAAAATAAAATAATATAAAATTACGTAGGTATTTCATAATTATTAGATTTAGTACTGTTCTATCGAATAAGAGAGAATGTATACAAGTATCACTTACCTTCTTAGATGGGCGTTGAGTTAATCACCAAAACTGATAACGTTCTGGTGTGATCCCACTTCTGACCTTTAAAAGGTCAAGAAATGAGAATACAGTTGTACTTGAAGATAATCACTTTTATTTATCGTTACTTGTGCACTACAAAGATATTTTCTCGACGAGAGCCAAAACCAGAATGTCTGTGTTCGCGTGTACCATCGCAAGTGCCCGAACCAGCAAACTTCAGAGTTGTCATCCCTGAGTTCATGACGGGTGAGTCAATACACTAACTAGTAAACACGAACACACACATTTAATTACAATGAAGGCTATACTATTATAGCTATTATAAAATAATGTATATGTGTCCCTATTTAATTACACAATAAATGCTAACAACCTAGATGTCTAAATATGAATGCTGTGGTCTCCTGTAAATGAGGTAGCACAACTCAAATGTGCACTATTATTTTTGTCTGTTTATGTGTTTTTGTGTATTCTTTGTTGGAGATCCAATAAAATAAGTAAAAAAATCTCATCGTGCTTTACTCACCACGGTTTTCTGTCCTTTAGACTTTGTGCTCATGAGCCTATTTTTGAAGCGTCTGTGTGAAGCTGAGTTTCGTATTCAGGATTGTAAAATGCTAGAATGGGGCGTTTTGTTAACTCTCCTTTTAAGGTTATAAAAGCATTCTCCTCACTGTCGGACCACTGCCATCTAGCATCTTTCTTTACAAGTTTAGTAAGTGGCCGAGCTATAGACGAGAATCCTCTTATAAACCTGCGAAAGAAGCTGGAAAGTCCCAGAAACTGCCTAACTCTGTGTTGGTCAGTAGGACGAGGAAATGTATCTACTGCATTTATTTTGGTTTTACCCGGTCTTATCCCCTCAGCGCACACCTCAAATCCCAAATAGTCAATTGATTCCACTAAGAAGTTACATTTACATGATTTAAGGGTTACGCCAGCGCGGCAGTACGAAAAAATTCCAAAGTTGACTTTAGTTTAAGGAGCCCATCCTCTATGGTTTTAGATGGTATAATGACGTCATCCATGTAAGCAAACGCCTCCTTGAACCGCGAATTACCTAATATGTTGTTAATTGCTCGTTGAAAATTAGATGGTGCATTAACGAGCCCAAAAGGCATCCTATTGAACTCATAATGCCCATCGGGTGCTATAAAGGCTGTCAAATGTTTTAAGGCTTCAGACATACATAATTGGTAATAACCTGACATAAGGTCCAAAGACGTGTAATACTTATAACCGGACAAATTATCTAATTGGTCATCAATTCTAGGAAGGGGATAATGCTCCTTAACGGTTTTCTTATTGAGTGCCCTATAGTCAATGCATAACCTGTAATCTCCGGATTTCTTTTTGACTAGTAGAACAGTAGATGCATAACTTGAAGTTGACGATCTAACTATACCAGAGTCCTCTAGCTCTTGTACCATATCACGAACTTTTTCCCGCTCCGTGAACGGCATGCGGTAAGGCCGTTAAACCACTGGTGTAGTATCGTTCAACTTTATTTCCATTTCAGTGTCAGTAATGCGGCCTAAGTACCATTTTTTCATACTAGTATTCTTCTAAACTATCCCCAAAACGTGCTCTACAGGCAAGCATCTCCGTCAGCAATCGACCATAGTTATCGTCACTGGGAAATGCTAAACGCAATTTCTGTTGCCACTCAACCCATGTAAATAGTAGACTAGGAAGGCCCTGATACCATTTCTGGGCTAGACCTACTAATTTGGGCAACGCATAGTGAACTATTTGTCGTTCCGTCCAATTATAAATCTTCGCACATTCGTTTTCTTTAGTAATCCAAACGTCAATACTTTGGTTTTGCTTCGTTGGGTCGAATTCAGGAATAACATTCAAATTTGGATAACGTTTGGAATTGCCCTCCGAACGAATAGATTTAACAAGCTCTTGAAAAACATTCACTAAACTATTAGTGTCTAAAATAGTGGATTGGTTACTTGCTAATGGTGACGCGACGAACTCGGGGGCATTGGGTGCACGAGGTTCCTTCAGCCGTTGTTGATCACTGGTCTCGGTGTTCAACCGCACCGCTTGCTCTTCGGGTTTCTCGGGAGCCCGAGAACGACGCCGGTTTTTCTTTGCTTCACGCCGCGAACGCTTATGCCTCGGATGTTTGGGCAGTGGTCTGTGACTGCGCCGGCTCCCTATGGATGACTCTGAATCACTGCTTGAATCTTCGGAATTTCTACCACGTTTACGTGATCGGCGATTAGGCATATTTGTTCAATAGCTGAAAATAAATTATACGAAACAAATAAACGTTGCTTATGATTTAATAATACCGATTAAAAGGAGGTAGACAGGTATTTATTAAGCCAATTTTTAACTTTTTTTTTTCATTTTAACCTACTCTCGTTATTTCTAACGTAAATATGGCAATATGATGATTAACAATACAATAACGAGCATTTATATAAATGAACATTCGTAAAGAAAAATGAAACACGAAACCAGTATGTTTGGAGGTAATACGAAAGCAAAGTTCCTAACATATAGGTAAAGCAAAGCCTAAAAAAAAGCGTAAAGTAAAGCGATTAAACAGAAGAAACTAATGAGTGATTAAATAAAAGAGTAGATATACTTTAGTAAATATGCATAAAAGAAAATATAAAACGTTTTGCAATTTCATAGTTCATTACTAAAATATTGATCAGTTATAAAAAAAATAAAACTTAATTATGTAATTATATTCTAATAATTATTACAACCGTATACTTTGTGTAAGTAGTTAATAAATATTAAATAGCATAATAAAATAAAATAATATAAAATTACGTAGGTATTTCATAATTATTAGATTTAGTACTGTTCTATCGAATAAGAGAGAATGTATACAAGTATCACTTACCTTCTTAGATGGGCGTTGAGTTAATCACCAAAACTGATAACGTTCTGGTGTGATCCCACTTCTGACCTTTAAAAGGTCAAGAAATGAGAATACAGTTGTACTTGAAGATAATCACTTTTATTTATCGTTACTTGTGCACTACAAAGATATTTTCTCGACGAGAGCCAAAACCAGAATGTCTGTGTTCGCGTGTACCATCGCAAGTGCCCGAACCAGCAAACTTCAGAGTTGTCATCCCTGAGTTCATGACGGGTGAGTCAATACACTAACTAGTAAACACGAACACACACATTTAATTACAATGAAGGCTATACTATTATAGCTATTATAAAATAATGTATATGTGTCCCTATTTAATTACACAATAAATGCTAACAACCTAGATGTCTAAATATGAATGCTGTGGTCTCCTGTAAATGAGGTAGCACAACTCAAATGTGCACTATTATTTTTGTCTGTTTATGTGTTTTTGTGTATTCTTTGTTGGAGATCCAATAAAATAAGTAAAAAAATCTCATCGTGCTTTACTCACCACGGTTTTCTGTCCTTTAGACTTTGTGCTCATGAGCGCCAACGGCGATAGGAGCAAATGGAAATCACCACAGTTGCAATTATAATATGTTTATTATAATATTATTCGCGGGGTACGACCGTGGTCGGTGATCTTAGTCAAATAAATAATGTGAATACTACGCGGGTAGCGGTGTAATGCCGGCTCGCACCATAGCGAAATGTGGCGCATGCGCCCGATCACCGTGTGCTATAGGTACAAAATTATCTATGTTTATGTTATCTTTATTATAATGTTTAACTCCTTTGTACTCAATGATATTCTAATAAACAGATATGTTTTAAGCGCGCAATCGTGAAGACTCAAAAACTTCCTAATTGGGACGTATTGCCTTTAGTCTGCATCACGCATCTCGACGAGTGACACGCTCCAACGAAATTTACATAAAAGTTTTTAAATGCAATCGTGTGTATCCAGAAAATTTACCATTTATGATAACAAAGTAAATAAAATACAAGGGATCTCATACGACGTGTAAATACGCAATATACTTTGATTTAATAATATTTTCCATTTATTTACCTAATATTCTGATAATTGGAGGTTAGAAAAAAGAAAGAGACGGTAAATACATTTTTTGTCGTGAGGACGACAAGGACTTGTGATCGCACGATGTAGAATAAAAATACAGATGCGACTATTAGGCATTAAAGTCATCGTTACCCCAGAGTTCTGTTTCCCTTTTTTCTAATGTTGGATTATTTAATCATTTGGTTTTTTGAAATAGTTGATATACTTAATTATAAATTTAACTGCCTCGTTGGCCTAGTGGTGCTAAGCGCGCCTGCTAAGCTAGAGGTCTTGGGTTCGATTCCCGAGTCGACCAATGTGTTATTGGGTTTTTCTATGAAATTCTCAGTAGCAGGTCGGAGTTTGGATTTGTGCCCGGTTAGTGGCAATAGGCTCGCCCCCTATTACATGGGACCTAAACGTATCGGCGAACTGTGGGTGTACATTGGTGCGCCTCTGCCGCCTACCCCTTCGGGGATACAGGCGTGATGATATGTTATGTTATTATGTCTTAATTATAAATTAAACGTGTCATGTGTGGGAAAAGAAAATCTGAATAGCTTACCCTTATTACCTTAATATATCGCAGAAAACGTTAAAATAAAACTATTTCTATTTCTACTTTGTTGCTTTAACGTCGTGTTTTATATCTCACCTACCTACCTTTAGTAGTGTTGCTTAGTTGTTATAGGCACAAACCGTGTATATAAATATAGTAGACGCGGTTTGTACCTTCTGTCTTCTGGTTGGTGGCCAGAAAAATGTTTGTTTATATTCAAGCGTAATTGACAACACTAATTGTCTCTTTTTTTCTTATGGGTTTTATCGCGCTATCTCTTTTGTATCATTTTGGCTTGTAGTGACATGTAGAATGAATGAAAAGTGCGTATGTCAGCTGCCGCTGCTGCGCGGCACACTTTTTTCGATTGTTTTGTATGTGTATAACATATCTGTTTATTAGAATATCATTGTTTGTACTCCTTCCTTTTAAATAACGTTGTTTTATTTCTTATTATTTTGTATTTATTTGTATGTATATTTTGTAAGTAAGTATGTATATTAGTAACTGGTTTACATCCGTACGTCACACCATCATAGGTTCAGTTAAAAACCAGCGTCAAGCGTTAGCTGCTTGACATATGCTGAACTGAACCTGGTTTGGAAATAAACGAGGTATAAGATTTAAGTGGACTGTATTTTAGGAGGATGGCTGATTATCGCCAAGAGGTGAGCGAGCGATGTAGGTCTATGGGAAAAAGAACGCATACCTGGCTCTCCAGCGTTGGGCAGTACAAGATGGCGGGCGGCGTTCTTCCCGATGCGATCACAAAACTGTCACGTTCACACCCGCGGGCGGATTATCACAAAAGTTCGCTATCTCAGCTATAGCAGCAGTAAGGAGGCGATGCAGCACAGGAGCGACACGGGCGCGGTATCGTGTGCCGTTTATTTCCAGCGGTTTGCGGAAGCGCGTACGTGCGTTACGCGCCAGGCGTGCGGAAGGATTGGAAGGAAGGAAGGGGCGGGGGTCACATCGCGCTACAATGACCGAATGAATGAAAATGAGTGGTCATTCGCAAATCGTTCAACAGTGTCTGTCAACTGTCAAATGATGTTTGAAAAGTGAAATTAGAAAAGATAGATGGCGCTACCATTTCCCTCCGGCCTTAAAGGGTTGTCTTTAAAAGAAATATAATAATAATAATCTAGATATGTAAGGTGTACTACCGCATAACCTATACACAGTCTAAGACAGCGAGCGTTAAAATATTTTAAATTAATTGCGTTAACAAAGCGGAACAAATCATAATTGAATTACAAACTAAATACCTAAACTAAGAAAGAGATCCAACTTCAAGCTAGATCTTACTGAGTCGGTAGCGGACAGAGACGTACAACAGGGCGCACGTAGCTACCCTTAGCGGTTCTTACAGTTACGACGCGGGTTGTGCCGTTCTTTGCGGTATGTAACTTCTCAACAATGCCCAGTGGCCATGAAAGCGGTGCTGAATTATCATTTATAATAATTACCAACGTACCCTCCTGTAAAGGGGATGCAGGACTATTCCATTTAGATCTAGCCTGAAGTTGGTGAAGATATTCTGAGCGCCAGCGCCGCCAAAACGACTGTACGAGGTTGTCAAGAAGAGTATGTCTCTGAAGCAAGCTAGAAGAGTCTGCTTCAGGCGCGGGAAGTGACGACAATGGCACAGTATTTAAAAAATGCGCGGGAGTTAACGCGGATGGTTCAGCAGGGTCACTACTGAGTGCTGTGAGCGGGCGCGAGTTAACAAGTGCCTCGATTTGCACGAGGACAGTTAAAAGCTCTTCGTAAGAAAGGATTTGTTGACCTATGACTCTGAAGAGATGCGTTTTAATTACTTTGACCATGCTTTCCCAACATCCGCCAAAATGTGGTGAAGCAGGCGGAATAAACTTCCAATCAATGCGATTAATGGAAAGTTCCTCCTGAAGACGTGAACTATACTCTTTATTGAGAAATTTATAGAGATCGCGTAGATAAGAACTTGCACCCACGAAACATGTGCCGTTATCCGTGTATAAACACTTTACGGGACCACGTCGCGAAAGAAAACGTTTTAGAGCTGCGAGAAATGAAACCGTACTTAAATCCGTCGCAACTTCGATGTGCGTAGCGCGAGTTGTAAGGCATGTGAAAATAAATAGCCAAGCTTTACGGCTTTTGACGCCTCTACCACGAACTGGTGTGTACTGCAGTGGTCCTGCGGAATCACAACCGGTATGTGTAAACGCTATATCTACCTGGTTGACACGTTGGCTAGGAAGATCTGCCATTGGAGGAAAGATCGGACGCGGACGGAATTTAAAACAGGTGTTACATTTATGAATTATGTGGCGAATTATTCGTCGTGCAGCGAGAATCCAGTAGTTTTGCCTAAGTGAGGACATGAGTAACTCTGGACCTGCGTGGAGATGCTTCTTGTGATAGAAATCAACAAGAAGGTTGACTACATAATAATAATAATATTCCCGGACATCTTCACACACGGTTGTCTGATCCCAAGCTAAGCAGAGCTTGTGTTATGGTAACCAGACAACTGATAAACATACTTATATATTTCTAAATAAATACATATTATAGATAAATTACACCCAGACACCGAACAAATGATCGTGCTCATCACACAAACATTTGTGCCGGGTGGGAATCGAACCCACGACCTCCAGTGTAGCAGTCAGGGTCTCTAACCACTAGACCAACAGGCCCGTCAAACACATGGTCGTGACGCGGCAGGACCCAAGGATGCTTGTAGTTGTAAGGTACGTCCGAATTTGACAAACGACCGCCAACACGTATGATGCCGTGCTCATCGAGAAACGGCTTGAGTTTAAGAAGAGCGGGAGAACAAGGAATGTTATTTTTTAAATTTTGAACATCCTTACTAAAATGAACAGCCTGTAGGGCGCGCAACAATGTATACTCTGCGACCTCAAGATCAGAGCTTGAAACAGAAGTTCCATTAGGTAATTTCTTAATAAACCTACAGACATAAATGATGACACGTAGTAACTTAGACCACGATGACATGCGTAGCGCGAGTGCGTAAATAGGAAATTCCGCAACCTCAATGGTCACGGGATGAGAGACAGACTTCCGCTCAGATATATCCTCGTCTTCTGCATCGTGGACAGATGGATGTATAGGCCACTTTGATGGATCACGAGAAATCCAAGAAGGGCCATGATGCCACAAAGGATGACCCAGAAGATTAGCCGGAGTAACACCACGAGACAGGCAATCCGCAGGATTCTCAATACCCGCGACGTGATTGAAACAAGTAGCAGGAATAAGTTCAATTATTTTAGTAATGCGATTGGCGACAAAGGTCTGCCAGCGGTGCGGAGAAGAATTAATCCAAGCGATCACTACTTTGGAGTCTGAAAATGCATATATCTTATTGATGGAGTGATGGGGCGCAATTGTGTCTTGAACTTTGCGAAGCAACCGAGACAGCAACAGAGCCGCGCATAACTCCAGTCTCGCAACCGAAATGGTTTTGACAGGCGAGACCTTAGACTTGGCACAAACTAGCTGCACAGAGTGGTTAGATCCAATGCGGACTTGCAAATATATGACTCCGCCATAAGCGCGTTCACTGGCGTCAGCGAAACCTATTAAGTTAACAAAACATCCATCTACTAAACCTAGACGGCGCGGCACAATTATTTTATTGAGTGCGGGAAGTTCAGCACAAAACTGTTTCCAAACAGCGACAATATGGTCGGTAGGAGCCACAAAACCCATTATGTCCCATAAACGAGCCACTGTGGATAGCATTGCGCATTTGGTGCACTTATCACCTGGTGATAAGATGTCAAAGCTGAAGTTATCACAATGTCTGTCCCAGCGTAAACCAAGAACCTTGTGATGTGCGAACTTCTCGAACTCAATGTCCGGAGAAGCTTTATGCGAATCAGGTATGTGCGCGAGAACCTCTTTGGAATTGCTTGTCCATTTGACAAGGTCAAATTGGCCTCGTTTGAAAAGCTGAATAAGCTCTTCACAAAGCGAAACTGCTTGCGGAGCAGATGCGACACTACAGACAATGTCGTCCATGTATAAAGCGAAAGCAGCAACAGCGGCTGCAACGGGAAAGTTGTCGCCTTCATCAGCGATCAACTGGCGGACAACTCGTAACGCGTGATATGGACTAGACTTAAGTCCAAAACAAACGCGATTAAATTGATACATGGTTAAAGGCTCACCATTGTCAAAACGATATAAAATTCGTTGAAATCTACGGTCGGATTCGCGAATGCCGACATTGAGAAACATTTGTCTACAATCAGCTGAAAGTGCAATTTTGAAAAGGCGGAATTTAATTAAGATGTTAAATAAATCACCCTGTAGATCAGGACCGGCATGCAAAATGTCATTGATCGACTGACCCGATGTAGTTCGGCAACTAGCATCTAAAACCACACGAAGTTTAGTGGAGGTCTTATCTTCGCGAACCACGCCGTGATGCGGAATATAATACGCGGGAAGAGAATTGCCCTCGTCGTTTACAACTGGGCTTAAAAAACCTTTATTTATGTAATCACGCATGACGTCATTATAAGCACCGCGTAATTTAAGCGGCGCATCGAGTTTACGTTCTAAACAGTATAAGCGCCTAAGTGCAGCAGCGTGCGAGTCGCCTTAAGAATACGGGTCGCCACAGAACGGCAACGCTACAACATATCTACCACTATCGTCGCGAACAGTGGTAGCGCGGAAATGTTCTTCACACTCGAGATCCTTACGGCTCAACGAGGGCGGTGCGGAGACCTCTTCAAGCTCCCAAAATCGCTTAAGAAGAGAATTAATATTATTTTCTTGAAGAACAGAACAGCAAGACGTAGTATAATGTGTATTATGCAGCGTAGGTACGGCACCCATAACTACATAGCCAAATACCGTCTCAATAGCGGGAGGTAAATTATATTGCTCACTACGTACAACATTAGGTAGTAGTAAGTGCGGAAAAACTGAAGCACCGATCAAAACATCGATATTACCCGGCTGCGCAAAGTGAGCATCAGCGAGCGGCAATGTCTCGAGGTGCGCGAGTAACGACACGTCCACGTGAGCGCTAGGCAACGTGTCCGTAATACGTTCCACAATAAGCGATGAAACGTTGAAATTAATATCATTATTGAAACGCGAATGTATTTTAATATCGACGGAACCCTTACAAGATTTTTCTGAACCACCGATCCCTTTAACTACTAAGTTAGTATTTTTAAAGTTATTCCAAAGTCCAAGACGTTTAAAACAATCCGAAGTAATAAAGCTACTTTGTGATGCACTATCAAGTAAACAACGAACCACGCGCGGTGTGTTGTTCACGTCATAAATAATAACTTGCGCGGTCGCTAATAATATCGTAGTAGACGCGTTACATTGACGCTCTGCTTCGCGCTGAGTATGTTGAGTGCGTGCGCACTGCCGGCGTGCGAGCGCAATGGACGTCGTACACAAAGAAACTCCGGGCTGAGACGCGGGAAGCACAGGCGCCGTGGTACGAGCGGCCTGTGCCTGCGGTAAAGAGAACGAAACAGCTGGACTAGGATTTACGTTTACGTTAAGGTTACCGCGGTCAAATAACGGAGATTTTTTCTCAAAATGCAATAACGTATGATGTTGTTGATTGCATGAGCGACACTTAGTTTTACTAGAACAATCGCTTGTTTTATGCTTAATACTCAAACAATTAACACAAGCTTTATTTTCTTTAGCGTATTTAAAACGAGCAGTCGGATTTAAATTATTAAAGGCTGGACATTTATAAAGGTGGTCGTGAACAATATTGTCGCACAGACACTTGTGTGAGTTATTTGCGGAATCCGAACATGCTACGTAAGATTGTGGGTTAGGGACCGACTCATTATTACTATTTCGCGATTTATGAAAGTTTTGTTTACTTGTATTATTATTACTAGACGAGCTAGACGAACTAGGCTGCATATTCTGATATATTCGACACTGATCTTTAATGAATGAAAGAAAACTATTTAGGGTAGGTAATTTATTTTGACGTTCGGTCATCTCGAATGCACGAACGGTTTCCGTGTCGAACTTTTTTAATGCGAGTTGCAATAACATAAAGTCTGCAAGGTTTTCTAACTTTAGGTTTTTAAGGGAATTTACTGCGGTAACAAAGTTATCAATAAACAGTTGGAAATTCGAAACTGACGCGGGACCAGACAATTTAAGATTCAAAGCTTGATCAAAGTAAGTAGACGCGAGGATGCGAGTATCCTGATATCTATCAAGAAGTGACTGGAAAATGACCTGATAATTCTCAGCACTTGGTGTGACACCTGCGAATGTAGATTGCGCTTTCGGTGACAGCTTACCTATTAAATAGTACAACTTGTCAGCGTCCGTCAGCGAGGCGTTATCGTGCACTGTAGACTTGAAACTTGCATAAAATAATGGCCAGTTTCGTATATCGCCATCGAATGACACGAGTTCAATCGCGGGCAGTTTCGGTGCTCGGACAGCCGGTCCGGCGCTGGGCTTCGCGGACTGTCGATTATCTAACTGCGATTGTATGCGTTTTATGATACAATAAAGATCTTCGAATGAGGTGTACGCCTGATAATTGGGTTTAGATTCAGGATTAATAGAAAGTAATTGTGCGTTATAAGCGTCTAATAATTTATGAAAATCGGTTCGAATATCGTCTACTGTCATACAATAACTAAGAAATGATTCTTTGTTGACATCGGAAATTTTGGCGGTTTTTGAACGCTCGTAAATGTTTTGCATGCGCTCAAATAAAACATTGCGTTTAGCTTCTAAGATAGCTAATTCATTCTCGTCAGAAGTACATTTCTTTTGTTGCGACATTTTATATACCAAATGTAGGTAGAAGTAAATAACCTAAAGTTATGCTGTAGTTTTATGTTATGCGGAAAGTAAGTACTTGTACCTAATAATAAGGCAACGACTTTAAAGGCGGTGGTAAAAGGCGCTTGAAATTATGAATTTACAAAACGACTATATACCTAGTTTATAATTATTATTGTAAGTCGGTAGGTAGCTACGTTGAGTATATTACCTACTGGGGGTGCGGGAATAACCACGTAATGGGTATATATTTATGAACTAGGAGTGCAGCTAGGTGCTACAACTACCTAGGTAGGCACTTATAAAAGATACCTACGCGAGCGGGAATACGGATATATGAATCCGGGTCGTTCGGACCAAAAAAATGGTTTGGAAATAAACGAGGTATATCTTTAAGTGGACTGTATTTTTGGAGGATGGCTGATTATCGCCAAGAGGTGAGCGAGCGATGTAGGTCTATGGGAAAAAGCACGCATACCTGGCTCTCCAGCGTTGGGCAGTACAAGATGGCGGGCGGCGTTCTTCCCGATGCGATCACAAAACTGTCACGTTCACACCCGCGGGCGGATTATCACAAAAGTTCGCTATCCGGCAGCAGCAGTAAGGAGGCGATGCAGCACAGGAGCGACACGGGCGCGGTATCGTGTGCCTCCTCTCGGCGATTCGTTTATTTCCAGCGGTTTGCGAAAGCGCGTACGTGCGTTACGCGCCAGGCGTGCGGAAGGATTCGAAGGAAGGAAGGGGCGGGGGTCACATCGCGCTACACTGACTGAATGAATGAAAATAAGCGGTCATTCGCAAATCGTTCAACAGTGTCTGTCAACTGTCAAATGATGTTTGAAAAGTGAAATTAGAAAAGATAGATGGCGCTACCAGAACCTTTTTATTAATATTATAGAACGGGGATTAGCGCGAACATGCAATAGAATGCGCGAATATGCAGACTGAAGTCTGCTTGCGACCACGGCTGGTGTAACCTGGTCGAAACGTCAAGCCCTAAAGGTATTTATGCATGTTCGCGCTAATCCCCGTTCTATAATATTAATATAAACATGCAGCGCGATAGTTTAAAAATTACTGAACCTTTTTGGCACAGCCGCTAGGCACACATTTAGCAAAGTGTTTTGTCTTACTAGTAGTATATTATTGGGCATTCTGTCCCACTTGTTCGCTCATGCTTACGCATTCGCGACGTGGGATAGAATACCCAATAATATTTCTGGTAATTAAATTGTACACGACGTCGGATGGAATAATTAGGTCTTGGGCATTCTGTCCCACCCTTGTATTGCGCGCTCACAACTCATATCATGTTTCATTTGTTGATCAGAAAGTTTAAATGTGAACGCTTTGAACATATGTTGTCATTCTTAGATCAACTCTATAACATACTTATCATGAAGTTATTAAACAGCCCCAATCTTTAAATGTAAACACTGTCTGTGATGATGTTCCTAAGACTCGTGTTCGTCATGGTGAATTATTACCTAATATAGTACGTTGCATTATTTGTGGTCCATCAAATTGTGGAAAAACAAATTTGCTCATTGGTCTTCTTATACATGAAAACGGTTTAAAATTTCAAAATGTTTACGTTTATTCAAAAACTTTGCACCAACCTAAATATGTATTTCTGGAAAGAGTTTTACAACGAGTTCCAGGTATTTCATTTCAGAAATATCATGGAAATGAAGACGTTTTGAGTGTTCAGGATGCTAAAAACACGTGAAATGTGTTCAAAAATTTGGAGGTAGCCTTACAACTTTGTGGTTATAACGGTAATAAATAAAGATTGCTCTAAAAATAATGGATGTTACAGAAATAAATTTGACACATCTGTTGTCTTTGAATAAGTAAATGATACTATATTTAAGACCGTTGACATTGTTACGTTTTTATTCTTTAAACAACTCTTAAGCGATAACTATACACCGTGACAACCAGGGTTTAGGTTTTCTTGGAGACCAATTTCAAATAGATTTAAAAAACCAGTTTGATGCATTAGATCACATAAATTTAGACGTAAATACAATAAATCAGCAACTTAGTAAAATTTTAAAAGAAACAGCAAATAATCATTTAGGTTCAGTAACTAGAAAAAACAATAAATTATCACCAGAAACCCAAGCTTTAATAGAAAACAGAAGACTCATGAAGCAAAATACAGCTACAGATTATAAACAGATATTAGAAGCAAATAAGAAAGTACATAAAGCTATTAGAAAGGACATTAGAAAATATAACACAGATATTATTATTAGTACAATAGAAAAATATAGAGGGCCAAAAGTATTTCAGCGAAAATTAAAGTTAGGTAAAAGTCAAATAATAAAGTTAAAAGATAAAAATGGTAAGTTAGTGACAAATAAGCAAGAAATTTTCTCGTAGAACTCTTTAATCAAGTTCTGTATAGAGCCCACACACCAGATTCGTGGAAAAACGCTATAGTAACCATCATTCACAAAAAGGGAGACAAAGCAGTAATTAATAACTACCGACCTATAAGCCTCCTTTCCCAAATCTATAAACTTTTTGCTAAAATCATTTGCAATAGATTAACAAGACAGCTCGATGATTACCAGCCATCTGAGCAGGCCGGATTTAGAAGTGGGTACTCAACAATTGACCATATCCACACGGTGAAGCAGTTAATGGAGAAGAGCCAGGAGTTTAACCAGCCCTTGTGTATGGCCTTCATCGATTTTGAGAAGGCTTTCGACAGTGTCGAGCACTGGGCTGTGTTTAAGGGTCTTCATCGCTGCTTCATCGATTCACAATATGTTGACGTCCTCCGCGAACTCTACACTTTTGCAACAATGCAAGTGAGACTGCACGATTTGACCGACCCTATTCCACTCGAGAGGGGGGTGAGACAAGGTGATACGATTTCACCCAAGCTATTTACTACTGTCCTAGAGGACGTCATTAAAATGCTTGACTGGGACGCACGTGGAATTAATATCAATGGTGTCTTCCTGTCTCACCTGAGGTTTGCAGATGATCTGGTTATTTTTGCCGAAAATTCTACCGATCTCCAAAGCTTAATTAAAGATCTTTCAGATGCTTCCTTAAAAGTGGGTCTGAAGATGAATATGTCCAAGACCAAGGTGATGTCAAACGTCTCCAGCACTTTCCATCCAATTAAAGTTGGAAATGAAGTCCTGGAGACTGTAGATAGCTACGTGTATCTTGGTCATATTCTATCTTTTAGCAGGGAGCATCAGCTTAGGGAGATTTCCAGACGCGTACAACTTGGATGGACTGCGTTCGGGAAGCTGGACGACATAATGAAGTCACGCCAAATTCCACAGTGCCTTAAAACTCGTCTCTTTAACCAATGTGTCCTGCCTACTATGACCTACGGTGCCGAGACATGGACGCTCACACATGAGGCTGTACATAAGATTAAAGTAGCACAGAGAGCCATGGAGCGCGCTATGCTCGGCATCAAACTTCAAGACCGAGTCCGTAATGTGGATATCCGGAAACGAACCAAAGTTCGAGACGTCGGTACCACAATATCGAGACTGAAATGGAGTTGGGCAGGCCATTTGGCCAGACGAAGTGACGGCAGGTGGACTAAGGCGGTGACAGAATGGTGGCCAAGGCATGGCAAAAGAAGCGTCGGTCGTCCGGGAGCAAGATGGGTCGACGACCTAATACGGGTCTCGGGTCGTCTCTGGATGAGGCTGGCACAGGACCGTATATTATGGCACGAAAAAGGGGAGGCCTATGCCCAGCAGTGGGAGGAAAAAGGCTGTGGATGATGATGGATGATGATACACCGTGAAAATTGAATGGTTGTTTTCCCGCGGCAGGACGATTACCCATGAGTAATACTATCGAAATACAAAGTTTAACTTAAAAAACATAATGTTTTTTTTTTTCAAATCAATAAAAAAGTATTCATAAACTCGAAAGAGCGATAATCAATAGTAGTTCACTCACTAGAGATAACGTAGGCACCTGTAGGTAACACGAAACGCACGCGCCGCCGCCACGTGTTGTCGGCAAACTTACAAAGAAAGAATGAATAATAAATGTTCATAGCAAAATAAGCTCTCAGTCATGGTGATACGGTATAAATTAGCTTGCATGCACGCGGCAAGCGCCAAAACACAATAAAATGCCGCCAAATGTTGCGCTCTGTGCCTACGGCTTAGTACCTATAACCTATTACTTATTAGTTAGTGTTCTGTGCGCGAACGTCGATGACGACAAGTGATGAATGTGCGATGAAAGTGCTCAACACAGAAGGACTGCATCCTAATCTTTATTTGTTTTTGTGGCGGACACACCCTTGGCCATCGAGGAGCCCGGCCTTGACTCCCTTGGACTTTTATTTGTGGTCTGAGCTCAAGCGCTTGGTGTATCGTGAGGAACACCAAACACGCGACTCTTTGACAAGTGCGATACTGGACGCTTTTAATATCGTGAGACGTGACAGAGATACTTTAATGAAACTGAAGACAATCAGTTAAAACGTGCTCGTTTGTGCATTGAACGTAGTGGTTTACATTTCGAACAATTACTCCGCTACCGTTAAGTGCAAGTACTCGTACTTTGTAAATAAACATTTAAAAGTATGTTAGGTAATCAAAATCATTGTAAATAAGTTGATTCCATTTTTAAATACCTACGCCTTAAATACTTAATTATCAAATTCCGACTTTTTTTAAAGATACCTATTTTGATTTTTTAAGTATTTATGACGATCCTAAGCCCGTAAAAGTTTGAAGCGAAAATTTGAATTAATTATTGGGTTTTGTGTTTTATTACATCACGAGTAGCGATCAGCTGATTTACATGCGAAGTGCAACGACCGCGCGGCGTTCGGGGTAACCGCGCGCCCGCCCGCGTAGGTATAGCGCGATGTATTACTACTGGTTCAAGTCACTTTCGAGTTTTGTTAATAACAATTGTTAATCCGCCATTTATTGAGTCTAATTTTTATATATATATTAATCGATTGTATGACCCATACAAACTCATTTCGTTTCGGGAAAACAACGACTTAATATTCACGTATATTTATCGACTATGGAAAAATCATTGAAACAACAAATCGTAGATGCCTCAGCTGCTGTAAAGAAAAAAGTACGTACCATGAGGGAACTTGAGATTGGGAATGAGGAAGCATTAGAAACGGTTTTTAAACCTATAACCGAATCATTTAATTTACTAACCAACAACAGTAATGGAACTTCTGCTGATGAAAATGAAAAAATCTTGGAAAGCAAACAAAGATTAAACAACGAAGGTCTTATTAGCCAAGAGTACACGGAAAGCAGTGATGAAAATGAAATCGACAGTGAATCTTCATTTCAATCGTTGGGTGATAAAAACGAAGAATGCGATACCTCATCTTGGTCTGTATCTCCTGAAGCTCTACATGATGTACCATTTGGTGTTCGGATAGAGCGTGAAAAACTTAGGTTAGGTTCAGCTAGCATTACGATTGGTGATGATTTTATTACAGTAACAGGTCGCAAATATCGAAATACAACGGGTTTGAAACAGTTGTTGCTAAAAAACGATGTAGACTTAAGTTTAGTGACAGATAATGATATGCAACATAAGTCAATGCTGCTCGATACAAATGCACATCGTCGTGATTTTGAACCAAGCAAACCCATCAAAAGTAGCAAAGGGCAAAAATATTTACAAATTATTAAACCTCTTGTCAAATTACAAAGTACAAATTAGATCCACAATCAATCAAAGGGAAATGGACTACCGTTGAAAAAAATGTGGAGAAAAAACGTAGATTATGTCTATTGGGATAATCCAAATGAACTAGTGGATAGATTAAAACTATTGATTGCTTCACAAGACGCTGGCAACACTGGGCTGGACAATGAAATAATATCGATCATCGAAGAATTACGTGAAAGTAAAGTTATTAATTAATAAATATATTTTATTCTCTGCATACGTTTCATTTTACTGTTAACCCTTCAATACAAAGCACATTCAATATGAATATAGACAAATTTGGGCATTATATTCATAAGAGAATGCGATTGTCAGAATTATTCGAGTGTTATGATAATGCATTAACGAATACAGAAAATGGTGAATTTGATTTGAAAGCTTCGACGTTGAGAACTATCAGAACTCCTGTAGAACCAGATGATGCTGTAAATAAGGATTATGTAGACCAGTTCATTTCAAACATAACGAAAGATTTATATAAATCCATGCTGTTAATGCGAACTCAAATTATGAATGATGTACAAAATACTTTAAAAGCAAAGATATCTGAAGTTTCCATTCATTTAGAAGATAAGTTTTACACAAAAACAGCCGTAAATACCTTATTAGCACCTAAAAAGTCGTCATAATGTCCAAACAAGAAATTGTAAATGAAATCCATAAATAATAATAATCATAATAATCTTTTTATTCAGATGACTAGGATCCAGTGTGTTAGTAATTACAACAATAACTTATAAAAATAACGTTAGTAAAAGGACATATATTGGTGACATTAATTTATCACCATTCTCACCATCTTTTTTAAAATTGGAGCGGTAACATCCTCCACAATTATTTTGAGAATGCTGTTACTAGTACCTCGTAATCTGCTCAATAAATATACCGTTTTTTTTGCGAATCACTGCTTGAAAGCTATCGGTTCGATTTAACACATACATTTCTGAGGCACTACAAAAACGTGGCCTACGCAACAGCATCCTAAAAATATAATTATACTGGATGCGCAGAGCGTCTATCGCTCTTTTGGCATAAGTGACCCACAGGTTTCCCGTATAGAAACTTTGGCAATAATAAATAACCTTCTGCAACTGAGGTGACTTTACTGTTAACATTCGACTGAGGTGGAGTCTGTCAGACGTCATTTAAAATGGCAGAAATATCATAGATTTTTAAATTTAATTATATGAAATGATTATTTATTATATTAAATGGTTCATATACTACCAAATTACATAAATAGGATTTATAAAAAAATAATGTGTCGATAGTTATAGAAGTACATTTATTGAGATCAAAATCTTATACATTTAAATAAATAAATAAATATGTATTTATTTTCTCTTCACAAAAGTTACAATGTATTAACATTTACAAGGCAATAATAATGACAAAACTATTGCTAATATTTTTGTCATATATAATATATATATTTGGTAACTTACCTTAGTTATTATTTAAAAAAACTTTTCAAAAAATAAACTTTTATAAATTTTACTTATCTTTAATTTAAACATAATACTTAGAATCTTTACTAAAAAAATCAACAAAATCGTATGGTACATTTAGGCACAAATAATTCTTAAATTTGACCTTAATTTTTAAGTTAAAACTTACAGTCTTCGCTAATTTAGGCTGAACACTGCAGGCAAATAGCTTTTCTACAAGCACAGCAGGCAAATCTGGTCTGCCCTTTCAGTCTGCTGGGGCATATGCTGCATTACTTTCTTGCTGGGAATATTATACTGAGCAAGCAACTTTTTTTTGAAAATATTATACTGAGGTTATATTTGAGAGACACTAAGGTAGTATCCATTTTTTTATTTTTTATTTTACTTTATTTGGGAAACAATTAGATATAAATTACGATCACAAGTATGAAAAATAGGTACTACAGTATTCAGAGAATAAATAGAAGTAAAAAAAATCCAGATTATATTTTTTACTGTGGTTATGACTGAGAGACCCTATGGAGGTTTACGGGTCTTTATGAGGTGACGTCTAACAGAATCAGATGTCATTGCTGTACTTACGTCTGATGGACACCAACAGCTTGTATCACCAAACATGTAGATCGCGCAGCCGCTGGCGCCACTCTAGGGGCTGCGGCGAACCATTTTAGGAAGGTACTCAGCGAGACAGAACTATATCACGCGATATTGCGAATTGACAACGTTGCATTGGTTTCACGGTGTCTGACAGACTACCACCTCAGTCGCAGAAGGTTAAAAAGGGTGATCTTAACGTCTTCACTACATCGGGAGAACCTGCGTGCCAGCATATTACCTCGGACCGACAACGCCCTGCGCTCCCTTTCAATGTCTTCATTGTCTTTAAAGTCAGTGGTGAGGAAATGCCCAAGGTACTTGAAAGAATCAACCTTATCTAGTGTCAAGCCGTTTAATTTTATGGCAGGTATATTTTCAGGGTATTTACAACCGACCTTAAAGACCATGTATTTACATTTCGTGACATTATATATCAAACCATGTCTGGCCGCATAAAACTCACAGTGCCTCAGTAACTCTCCTATCCACCGTGCAGTAGGGCCCAGCAGCACCATATCGTCTGCATAGCTGATGTTATTAACACTAATACCACCCACCCTGCATCCGACATGTGTACTGCTGAGCTCCACTAGTAAGTCATTTACATACAGGTTGAAGAGCCGCGGGGACGTCAACCCCCCCTGTCTCACACCGCACTCCAACCTGTATGCGTCCGATAGAGTACTGGACCACTTCACCTGGTTTATTTGGTTAGCATACCAGTACTTCAGGATGTCTATCACTTCCGTCGGTACGTTCCTGTCCCTTTACTTTCTCCAAAGCATATCGTATGATACAAGGTCAAATGCTTTGGAGAGATCAAGGAAACAGGCGTAAACCGGCGTTTTCCTATCTGAGTAGTATTAAACAGTGTACTTAAGACTGAGGATGGCACTCTCTGTTGACAATCCGCGTTGGAAACCGAATTGCGAATCCTGCAGGGTAATACAACTCTCCAAGTAAGTATCAAGTACACTGTCCAGCACCTTTGCCGCTGTGGTCACCAGGGATATAGGTCGGTAATTCCCCCTATCCGAGATGTCTCCAGTCCTGTTCTTAATGATAGGTACTACAATTGTTTTCATCATATCATTTGGTAAATATGAATGCCTAATGCATAATGTATAAAACATGGCCAGTACCCTCGACAGGTGCAACCCCGCGAACTTGAAATGTTCAATACTGAGGCCATCGTGTCCGGGTCCTCTGCTGATGTGTACAATGGTCTCTTTGACTGTTTTGACAGAAAAATATATTTGTGAGACTTCTCCCCGACACGCGGACTCTTTCGCGGTCATGGCCACGAAAATGCCTAGTGGCGACTTAACTCTAAAGTGTTCCATGAACATGTTCGCTATATCCCCGGGGTTGATTTTCCTTCTACACTCACAGGGAGACTAGGCCTCGCCTCCAACTTCCCTGTATGCCTCCAGAAATTAGCAAAATTTTTTGAAGCTCTTTCTTGAGTTATTTTGTCCATTTTAATTTGCATTTGATTGTTCTGGCACCATTTCAGACGACTCTTAAAAATCTTACGAGACTCTCGCATTCTTTCATAGAAGATACCAGAACTCGGTTTATTATAGAACAGCCAATTTTGGAAACGAAGCTTTGCCTCACTGTGAGCGTCCTTAACGTGTTTGTTCCACTCGCACAATCTCTTACATTTTACAACGCTATCACTGCCCCACACACACGACTGCGTAGCAGCGTCATTCAAACTATCAATGATTCTGCAATATAACTTGTCCAAAACATGCCTATGTTCGACCCGGTTACATAAACCGAAACTGCAATTCGAGAACTCTATTGGAAAATCTATTTCACGTAATTTGTCGTTACAAATGTTACGATACTTATTTATCTGCGTTTCGTTTCTCACACCCCAGATAACTTGATTCCGCGTTTTGTTTTCCAATTGCAGCTTCTGCTTAATCGCACCCAAATCACAAGTCATATAGAGTGGTAAGTGATCCGAAACATAGACATGCTCATGTACACCCATATTGACAATCGTTTGCCAAACAGATAGGGAGACCACACAGTGGTCCAACCATCTTCTACACCCATGAGCTTCACTAACAAATGTATGTCAATCACTATTCAATCCCATCTTAACAACATCTGCACATATCCAATCTTGATCATTACAAAAATTAATTAATTCGTTATAAAATAATTCGTGTGGGTGAGCATTAAAGTCACCCAACATAAAAATACTTTCTACCTCCGTACCCGCTACAATAGCACTAATTTCCCCCAATATCTCTGTAAAAATGGGTAAGTTTTCGCTTGTATTGGTAGGCATATAAATCGAGAAAACAATAATAGATCGACTTGCTGTACTAGCTCTGATAGCACATAAGCGACAACTTTCACAATTTATAACAGAAACTGATTCAAAAATGCCCTTCCTCCAGTGAATGGCCACTCCCCCGTATGGTCTCCCGACCAGTATGCCCGCTGAAGTATCAACAGCGGACTTACCTGTGTATTCAAACTTATCACTAATAGACCCAAGGTATGAGACGTCATGGGGAAGCAGCCATGTCTCCTGTAAAGCCACCAAGTCAGACGTTTCACAAAGCAGTCGTACATTATCAACAGATCGCTTTATCGACTTACAATTAAAAGTAGTAAAGAACAATGGCAGAATTTGGTCTGGACTTTTTTTGGCGTCCATAGATTTCATAAATGTTAATCAACTTTAATTAATTTTCTACGATTTTTCAATTATTCATTCCTTCTTGTAGAAGCCGGAGTTATTTTTATGTTTTTAAAAGCTCATAAAATGATGTTCGCATTAGGTACCTACATTCGGCATGTTACCATTAAAATAGTGGTGTGAGTCTGTATAATTAAACGAATTATCGATATAATCGACCGATCGATCGACTCGTGTAAAGTTCGGTTTGTTTGTAACATAATATTGAAATTATCTATTCTTTCGTCTTTAATTAATGATATTTTTGAAGAAATGCTCCTACTTTTAAATCCAATTAATAATGGATCAAAATATCAGAGGATTGTTTCAGAGTTGTATCGATTCTCAAGAAAAACGAAACCAAAAGTGCAGCACTACTTTTGTCTTGTACAGTGAATGTTATCTGTGGTTGTCTGTCAAGTCAAGACGTTACAGAAATACCCTACCACGGAACAGAAAAAACAGGTGGAAGTGCTAAATAGGCGTGGCACGCGTGTCATAATTATGCGTTGTTACGCTTAACTTGCGCTGAACCGATCCCAGTGGCGTCTGTCATCGCGTAGAGTTGCTCGTCTCGTGAAAAATTAATATTTACCTAGCTATGCCGTATTGTTCAGTTCTAGAGTGCAAAAATGATAGTAGGAGAAGAAATGTTACAAATGGAGGTATTTCGTATCATCGGTAAGTACGATTTTTATTGTTTTCTAATAAAAATCTTATTTTCTTCCAATTTACAAAAATTTAATAGAACGGTTAGTCAAAATAAACCTTATGCAGTATAGACAAAGTTTATTTTCGATTGTCTTTTTCCATAGAACATTCTAGAAAGACCTTCGCTACTCAATGTAGTGATGTGGTCAAGTCGAAAATTCATTTTGTCGATTGATGTCGATACGAGGAATAACTAACTTAACCTATACAATTTAGTTTATTTAAATTCATTATTTGTTTAATTTTTCATTACAATATAGGTAGGTCGCCTTAATTCATACCCGAAATTTATTTTAAGTAAATTTATGGTTGCAGAAGTGGTATGAAGCAGAAATATTATCAATGTTTTAAATAGTAACCGAATTTATAAAAAGAGAAGGTTCTCAATTCGGATGTTTGTTTTTTTTTTGTTTGTAAAAATGTACAGCGGTTTGTGTAATAAATGAATAAATGTACTCCCAACGAGTCTTATTTATCGTATAAAATATATGTAATTTTGAACAAAAAATCGGGTATCTATCGATATCGATAAAGAATTTAAATGTTATACGTGGTGTGTCCTTGGCCGAGTAGCATTAGAGTCACGCCATTGTCAACCGTATGTCTAAAGCAATTATGTTGATAATTGCTTATATTGATTATATATCGCCATCTATGGTCAAGTAGCAAAACTAACTCGTAATCGAATTTAGTGCGACTGTAGACCGTAAATACGTATTGTTGCTAATGCAAAATGAACCTTATTTTTAGAAAGTCAGGGTTTATTTTTTTTCTGTGATGTAGGCTAATTTTGTCTGAATTTAAAACTACCAATCATAGGGATTATTTCGTTGTAGTGAATATGTTATTATCGGATTATTTGTGTGAGTTTGGCGACAGCGGTTCCCATAGTAATTTTGTCGTATTGCACTTCCACTTGTTTTTTCTGTTCCGTGTACCCTACTTATTATATTTCTCTATGCTACAGAATCCTTCCGTGTTTACTATCTCAGTTGTGTTTTATGTTTATATTGGCTTTTTATTTATTTTTACCCTACCTGGACTGTTTATGGACTGATTGTACTGCCTTGTGTGACTAGTGCGTGCCCTTAGGACTCCGATATTGCTTTTGCGTGAGCATAAGCTAATCTTACTTTGCTTTGATTGTGCCTATGTAGTGAATTGGATTTTTGTTATAAACCCATAACAATAACTATGGCAGATTACGATAGAGATCATCGTCGCACGCGTATTTTATGTGTAATGAGATGAGGAATTAAATAAATAATAATGTTTAACAAAATGTGTTTTTTATTTGCCCATCGTTTTATTGTTTACGGGGCAAGTGCATGCGCGCTCAGCTTTCTTAAACATGCAATAATTGAGTACTACTCTACTTCGAGTGTTACAATTTATTTAGGTTTTTCTCATTAATCCGTAAATACTCTTATTCTCACTTAGACCACACTACATTATCATTTCTTTAGGACATAATTTCGATCTGCGTTATGTTTTATAGATATAATTGACATTAATTCATAACCTAAATAATAAAATTCTAACACCGAAATCTTTTTTTTCCGGCTTTCCCAAATGAAAATAGTCTCATTTATAGATTCTGGAGCTAACGCCAAATCTTTTAACATATTTTTCATTACGGGACGCTTCAATTTGATCCCAGACAATTCTTAGTATGGAGACCTGCCATTGTCCTTTGCTATATTTATTAGTACCCATATTTATGTAATTATAACGTTCGGACTTGACATCTTCTGACCAGGCACAGTACGCATAAACCGTCTAAAAGTTATACCATCAGGCCAAAAACTGTCATTCATAAATATATCTAACTTAACTTTTGGTACAAATATTTTAAAAGCGTTATAACTCATATTTAATTTCATATTTATTCTTTTAAGCGCAACAGTTAACTGCGTTTTATTTTTAATATAGCTTATAATATCTTCTTCACTGGTATTTGTATTTACATTCGAAATATACAGCGGTATTTCAATATTTGCCGCCCGAAATTTAACGTCAGGTAAACGCACAACGTTTTTGCCCCAGTAGCTTATACCGTTGTTTATACGCTTTACCACGCACTAACGTCCACTCTGAGTCACAGTTTGATACCACTGGTTTACACGTTTGGCTCGAAGCGAGTTCGCCAGCACGGCCCGCCGCCTGCGCCGCTGAATATAATTCATTCGTGTTAGCCGTAGACACGCTCACTTTTACCTCCGCCGGTCGCAGTACGTTGGTAGGGGACTCTTTCGATGCGCGCTCGCAGGTATTCAGTTGGCAAACCGGTTTGTTCGAGACCGCGGTGTCACCAGAGGCCTCCACGCGCAGCAACTGTTGCCCTGTCTCGCTCGCACTTACACTGTCGCTCGAGTTGCCTCATGTTGTTGTACTATTGGTGTCCGAAACCACAGTAATCGCTCTTGCCTCCACGTGCCTTGGTTTATCTGTCTCATAATTATGTTCGCTAATGAAAGAGTTAAAACTATGCTCACTGTTATGTTTTACTGAGGAGTGACGAATCAATGCGGGACGTTCGTTGACCTCACAATCAGCTGGCCGTTGCACAGATGTTTTTATAGGCACATAATGCAATCCAATGGGTCCACTATCGAATAGGCTGTTTTGTAAACAGGCCCCTCTTTTTCTGTTGACATTCAAATTTCCATTTAATTCTACTATTGATGCATGTTTCATATTTTCTACCTCCATTTTCAGTGCATCAAAATTCTCTTTATTTACTGTTTTTTCTTCTAACGCACTTACCTTGGTTTGTAGTCTCATGATATCTTTTAAAAGTCTGGTCACATCCACATGATCAAAAGATACCGGCGGAAGCTTGTCTAATTCCTTTGCCACGAAAATTGAGAATAACTCAGTATCGGTACTTTTCATTAAACATATGATGTCGTCCAGGTCTCGAGATAATTTTTTCTTCCCTTCCTTTCGACGTTTTGGCATCTTCTTTGACCCAAGTAACGAGTCACATAATCTTTCTCTGAGAAAGATGAAGAGCATAGATGGTGAAAGCTCTCTTCATCCATGTAGTCCAACACATGGTACACAAATGCTAAAACTTCGTTTATAACTATATTGCAGTTCGTACATTTCACAACTTTCGAGGTCATTGTCCCCGCTCTGAGTCACCGTTTAAAGAAACACGGCACACGTCCGCACTTTGTCGCGCGCGCACGAGACTGAACGATAAAGCAGCAGGAAAAAGTTTTAATCGTCGTTCTGTCATTTTGAAAGGGATTGATGATCTGTGGCAGCTGATCTAATGGACATGCAAAATTTAAGAAAATACAAGAAAGGTGACACTTACATTTTATTGGTTATTGATTGTTTCTCAAAATACGCCTGGGCAGAACCGCTCAAATCGAAAAATAAAATTGATGTTACTACTGCATTTGAGAACATACTCAATAAAAGTCAACGCAAACCAGTTAATTTACAAACAGATTCGGGAACAGAGTTTTATAATACATCATTCATGCTCATGAAAAGGTTTAATATTAACCATTACTCAACCTTTTCTACAAAGAAGGCTTCAATTGTTAAGCGATTGATAAAAACTATTAAAAATAAATTGTACAAGTTATAGAACGGGGATTAGCGCGAACATGCATAAATACCTTTAGGGCTTGACGTTTCGACCAGGTTACACCGGCCGTGGTCGCAAGCAGACTGGACATGCGGTGTCATTGCTCCGTGCACGAAGTAGATGATTTTTCATCTACCCCCTTTTTTTCAAATACCCTACACACTACACTGACCGTGTCCGTACTATGTTCACTAACCGACTTTGCAGAGAATCGAGGTTGTGTTAAGGGAATCACTGGATACCAAGATGCAGGCAGTTTAAAGCCGTCTTCCCGATTGAAATTTGGATGCTTCTTGATTTCAATCGCTTCTCGCACTACTCTCGAATGAAAGTGGCGATCGGTGGAGAGGACTTGCGCGCGATGGAATTGAATCCAGTGATTAACGCCAGCTTGGAGTACGTGATCTGCTATTGCCGATTTAGTGGTCTGACGGTTCTTAACAGCTGCGATATGCTCTTTGAGCCTTTCCGCGATAGTTCGCTTCGTTTGCCCGATGTACGATTTACCGCAGCTGCAGTCGATTTTATAGACACCTGGCTGTTGTAGGGGTAAAACATCCTTCGGTGTGCGCACCATGTTGTGAACCTTTGTCCCCGGAGTGTAGACAGTCGGTATGGAGACTTTTCTAAGTACTGCCCCGATCTTGTCCGTAACTCCTCTGACATATGGCATGTAGGCTCTTTGTCTATTAACGTCCGGATGTCTGACCCGCTTTGACGATCGTTTCATTTTTCTTTTCACCTTGTATCCATTTTTGTGTAGTACCTCCTGAACATGATCTAGCTCGCGCTCTAAATGTTCAGGGTCACAGAGGTCATATGCTCTATTCTTCAGTGATGTCATCATGGATTGCAGGTGTCCAGGGTGGTGATGCGACGTACCATGCAGGTATCTATCTGTGTGTGTAGGTTTTCGGTACACAGTGTGTGATAATGACCCATCTTTTCTCGCATTCACTTTGACGTCCAGGAAAGCGAGTGATCTGTCCTTCTCCATCTCACACGTGAATTTCACCTTTGGATGGATGGAGTTAAGATGTTTGAGATATTGATCTACTTCTTGCTGTCTGCCTCTGATGACACAGAAGATGTCGTCTACGTATCTCTTCCACAACTTGATGCTATTTGGCCCCAAGGCCAGAGCTTTTTCCTCAAAGTGTTCCATCCAGAGATTAGCAAGTATTTTATTTAGTTTATTTAGATTAGTTCGCGCTAATCCCCGTTCTATAATATTAATATAAACATGCAGCGCGATAGTTTAAAAGTTATAAATTGTACAAGTGTTTCAGTATGAATGGAAACTACAAGTGGTATGAAACGGTGTTACAAAATACATTGAAAATGTATAACAACACAAAGCATTACACTATTCAATGTAATCCTGTTGAAGTAAATGAATGCAATGAGTTAAACATAAAAGAAAATATAAAAAAACACATAAGCAAGTTTCTTTTCGCGTACCTAAGTTCAAAGTTGGTGACAGTGTTCGCATTAGTAAATACAAGCATGTTTTTAAAAAGGGCTATACTCCTAATTGGTCAACTGAAATATTTACCATAAAAAAAGTAAACAATACCAATCCAAAGACGCATCATATATAGAGGACCAGCGCTAACAAGCTATTTTGGGAACCTTTTATGAACCGGAACTTCAAAAAACATATTTTCCGAACGTTTATTTGATAGAAAAGGTTTTAAAAAGAAAAGGAAATAATTTTTTTGTGAAATTTTAATGGTTAGGTTTAAGTAACTCAGAAAATAGTTGGATCAACAAAGCTGCGATAGTGAATTGATAAAACTAGATATTATTCATATAAACATTATTATTTCTTACATGTATTTCATTTTACTTTGAACAATGCAAGGTGGTGGACTAGTCAATAGTGTGATTCATAATTTACCCTTTTAACTTCATTGGCCTGGTTACAATTATTGCGGACCGGGTACTAAACTTCAAAAACGGTTACTACGTGGAGATCGAGGCTTAAACAAGTTAGACGGAGCTTGTATGCATCACGATATCGCCTATCAAAACCATACTGATTTACCTAATCGTCACACAGCGGATTTACAACTGTTAAACATGGCTATACAAAGACTTAGATCAAAGGACGCAGGAAAAGGGGAAAAACTAAGTTCGTGGCTGGTGAGCAAAGTCATGAAAGCGAAAATAAAGTCTGGTGCAGGGCAACACCACCACCACCGCCAACGCTGCGATCATTTCTAATAAGCACAAAACCAGGTAAGGAATACGAAGTGGAAGGAAGGCAAGGTTTTAACCAAGACTCGGAAACAAGTATTGCATGGATATTTTTACTATCAAAACTAGCCAGCATATCGTGGAAATGAGCCGGAATGCTTTGTGCGTTGATATGGACTACATTCAGATTTTTAGGAACATCAGAAAATTGAGACTGCAGTGTTTCGCTCAAAGATGGAATACTAGTAAAGCTGTCATTACTGGAAGCAGATATGAGTTATAGTCAGAAGATCTGTGTTACAATCAGAATTTCTTATCTGAATGATAAGCTCGTATTTAACTTAACTAGACAATAATGTAAATAAAACAATAGAACAAACAGAAAGACTTAAGACTATTTCACGGTAAGATTTCCAGTATTCAAAATATCAACCGCTTTAAGCAGTACGATATATGAATGCTCAAAATTAAGACTGCAAATTACAATGAGTCTGGACCGCCAGCATAAAGTTTTGACCCAAAAGCCATGAAACCAAATAATTTACCGGTCATAGACAATTAAACACAAGTGACAGTTGCTTCGGTTAAGTTTTCACACACTACACACCTTTTCAATGCAATTAATCGACACCTTTGGACTGCAATGTGTCAAGTATATAATTTTCTATTAAAACTTGCCAAGTTACATCATTAAAATGTACTGAAAATAATAAATTGTATCAGGAAACTGCTAAAAAAACCGATGTGCGTTTCTCTGACTATTATAATTTTAGGTATTTCTTTGTAACATGATACTTATTCAAAATGTACCTTAAAAACTGCTGGAAATCAAGTGTGCATTCCTATAACTATTTATGATTTGAGGTATTTTTATGGAACTTGGTACTTATTTAGATCTCACTTCTTTTATAGGCAAAGCATTGCCATAGTATCGAACTTGGCAGCCTTTTACATTTATGTTTTTGATGGGATTTCATTTATTTTTGTTAGGTGTAGGTTCTTTATTATTTTTTTATCAATTTTGCTTTATGTACCTACTTACATATAATAACATACATCAATAACGTACTTTATTCTGTTTGTAAGTACGCTACCTACATAGATAATTAAAAACTTGGTAATACCTACCTACCAGTAAGTATTGTGTAGCCCTAGAAGTACGCTATCCTATCTCATCCCGTGGCGTTTCAGAGGGTGAGATGCGCAGTAGTATGTATAATTCCATCTTAGAGTATATATAGGGTGACTGGTAATTAGTCGCCGACAGCTAAACACGTGATTGTACTCATGATTACAAACAACTTTCCCAAAGATACTTTTTTTGTGTACTCATTAGTTTTCTTTTTATCGTTGTAACAAAATTAGTGGCGCGCGAGCAAAGTTCAAACTTCGCGCGTGCGCCGTCGCCCGATCAGCTGTTAGCGGCGAGACCCCGCGCCCGCACACGTTAATAATATTATTAAATTGTGACTGTGTCCGACAGGACTGTTATTAAACTTTTACCTTGTTATGTATTAGATAAGGAATGCAATAAAGACTTAGTGTTGAGTATGTTTCGATAAAATAATATCCGAGACTAGTATTTCGGTACTTACGCGCGCGCTACTACAATAAATACATAACCTTTCTAACTTACACTCCACTTACAAACTAACTACGACTAAGAAACCAACTTCAGGCGTTGGTTTTTGTTACTTTTACGATGGATGTTAAAAGATACCACTTTATTATTATTTGACTTGATACATACTCGACACTGGGCATGATTTAATTTATTCCAAATTTCCCATCACACTTATCTAGGCTTTGGACTAGCAGTCTAAAGCAAAACATAGGTACTTTATAATATTTTATAGTCTCGTTGCTATAACTTCGCATTAGACTGGCGTGTTTAAAAAATTGGAATCAACTTGGCTATTTACAATGATAAATTATTGTTAATCAGATACCTATTATGTAATCAAGTAAATTTAAACTTACATTAATTGTTGGATGTGTCCACCTTGCACCTCAACACACTTATTTGCTCGTTTTATAATATGAGCCTGCACTCGCTGCAGAGTGTTAGTGTCACTTTTCACTATTTGAAAACAGTTTTCGATCCTAGTTTTAAGTTCATCTAAAGTATTTACTGGCCCATCACGATACACTAGGTCTTTCACGTGCCCCCACAAAAAAAAGTCCAGCGGTGTTAGATCTGGTGACCGCGGTGGCCAAGCAATTGGACCGCCTCGACCTATCCACCGTTCTCCATAAATAACACTTAGGCGCTCGCGTACTCGGCGCTCAAAGTGTGCTGGCGCGCCGTCGTGCTGGAAATAACGCGGACGCCTTAGAGCGCCCAACGGCAATTCATCTTCGATTTCTGGCAAGTGGTTAAGCACATGCTCGGTGTAGCTTTCTCCGTTCAACCTTGGAAGAAAGATTGGTCCCACAACGTGGTTTCCAATGAAACCAGCCCACACGTTTAATGAGAACCGATATTGGAAATCACTAGGTCTTACAAGACGTGGATTTTCGTGTGCCCAATGGTGGTAATTATGGCAATTAAATAGGCCTTCTCTTACAAAAGTCGATTCATCAGTCCACAAAACGTCTTTCACGATATGCCGGTTTTCCAATATCCACGAACAAAATTGTAATCGAGCTTCGTTGTCTCCCACTCGTAATTCCTGAACCGGCGTGAAATGAAAAGGGTGGCGCCCATCTCTTCGCAACACAGACCAGACGTACCACTGCGATACGCCAAACATTCTAGCAGCTTGTCGCGTACTTGCCTCAGGATGCATGTTAAAATACTGAAGAATGTCTTCATCATAACGATTGCGACGTGGTCTTCCTGCATTTACATTTGGCGCAATGAGCATTTGCCAATCTCGCAATCGCTGTGCAGCGCGTAAAAATGTTCTTGGGGTCGGAAGAGCTCTTGTTGGGTACAATAGATGATAAAATCGTCTTGCTGCTTCACCGTTACCCCCTTCAGAATAATAGCACATCACCATATCACTATACTCGCTCGCGGTGTAGTTGTAAGGCATAGTGGGCGCGGTCGGGGCGGCGGGGTGGCAAAAAAATTAACAAGCGGTGCGCACGCGACACGCTTCCCGGAGCAACTGATTTTCATACCTACCAGTGTTGCCACCTTGCAGAAAACTTTCTCACTAGAATTGGACTGAAATTTCACCAAATTTAGGGAATTTTTTACCAAAAAAAAAACACCAGAATTCACTAAACAATTTAAAATGAAATCACAAAGTAAGTCAAAAATAATATTATTATAATTGTGAATAAAACGAATCAACAAATCAACATAAAAATAAAAAACAAAACTAAAAAAAACTTCAAATACTTCTTGTGAATCAACAAATAAACAATTGTACATAAATAAAACTACAAATTAATATCAAATACTTCTTCTGTTTTTTCTTCTTCTTCTTCTTCATTAGAGATACACGGCTGAGATGGATCATCATTTTTTGTTTTAAGAGAGTATTTAGAATTGCTTTCAATAGCACTGATTATATCGGCCGGAAGCTCGTAACTGTAGCAGCTTTTTTTAATTATTTTTAACTGATTTCTTATTAAAATATTACTATTTAGTGGTGTGTACAGCCATTTTGTTTCTTAGTTTGTTTCAAACACGGATCAAAACCTATCATTCGATAAATATCACTAAAAGTCGTCAAAAAAAACATTCAGTGACTTTTTTTTGGAATATCACTGTCCACCTCGCAAAATTCACTAGATCTAGTGACAAAATCACTAAAGTGGCAACATTGACAAGAATGCGCCTGCCGCTCGCACCTCTCTCACTCCCCGTTCTCGTCCTACCCCGCGCCCTTGCACCCCGCAGGCGAGGACTCAATTAAACGGTCAGGCTATACCTACACTGGTGCAAGTGACTTATATCAGTGTAGATGGTCGTGTGGCAGAAAATCATGTCACTTATATTAGTTTACAAGTTTGTATCTTTGAAATTACTTAATCATTTAATATAATTTTTACAGGATACAAAGTTAAGGTAATTTTAAGGCTTTTGTTGCAAAAAAACGTATTTCGCTGTTTTGCGGGTTACACCAGTATACGTAGGACCCGTCGCGTTAATCTCGTTCGGTGGTACAAGCGTGCCCCAATCTTAATAACGTAATGATTGTTAACCCCACGGAACAGAAAAAACAGGTGGAAGTGCTAAGTAGGCGTGGCACGCGTGTCACAATTAAGCGTTGTTACGCTTAACTTGCGCTTAACCGATCCCAGTTGCGTCTGTCATCGCGTCGAATTGCTCGTCTCGTGACAAATTAATATTTACCTAGCTATGCCGTATTGTTCCGTTTTAGCGTGCAAAAATGATAGTAGGAGAAGAAATCTTGCAAATGGAGGTATTTCGTATCATCGGTAAGTACGATTTTTATTGTTTTCTAATACAAATCTTATTTTCTTCCAATTTACAAAAAAATAATAGAACGGTTAGTCAAAATAAACCTTATGCAGTGAAGACAAAGTTTATTTTCGATTGTTTTTTTCCATAGAACATTCTAGAAAGGCCTTCGCTACTCAATGTAGTTATGTGGTCAAGTCGAAAATTTATTTTGTCGATTGATGTCGATACGAGGAATAACTATCTTAACCCAAACAGTTATTTTTATTTATTTCGTTTTGCATAACAATGTAGGTACGAGGTGGCCTTAATTCATACACGAAATTTATATTAAGTAAAATGGTCGTTTAAGTGGTATAAAGCAAAAATATAATCAATGTTTTAAATAGTAACATAATTATTACCCTTATTTACCTTCATTAAAAATTTGTTTCAGGTTTCCCAAAGTCACAAGCATGAAAGAGAAACGGATAGAGAGTGCGTCCTTGTGGGAGGCCGGCCGGCAAGCTAAATCCTGATTCATCCACCGGTGGATAGATGAAAACTCGTGAAATCGACACTGCACTTCCTTTCTTCAAGTTTCACGGCAAAAAGTCCATTTAATTCACGAGAATCATGAGAATTTCAACATATGCGGAATATTAAAGACGAATTTTTACTATAAAACCCGAAGTTTTATTTATCTGATTCCTTCTTTAATAACATGTTGACAATCTATATTAAATTTAAGACATCATATCATAAGTGTGCACTCTGGGCCAAACTCACTATGAAACTTGGGCATGGCCCTTTACATATCTGTCTGTCAGTCTTGCGTGTCTATTAATTAATGGTTTAAAAGGTACAGCGGTTTGTGTTACAAATAAATAAATGTACTCCCAACGAGTCGTATTTATCGTATTTGTACAAAAATCGGGTATCTATCGATATCGATAAAGAATTTAAATGTAATACGTGGTGTGTCCTTGGCCGAGTATCATTAGAGTCACGCCATTGTCAACCGTATGTCTAAAGCAATTATGTTGATAATTGCTTATATTGATTATATATCGCCATCTATGGTCGAGTAGCAAAACTAACTCGTCAATCGAATTAAGTGTGACTGTAGACCGTAAATACGTATTGTTGCTAATGCAAAATTAACCTTATTTTTAGAGAGTCAGGGTTTATATTTTTTCTGTGATGTAGGCTAATTTCGTCTTAATTTAAAACTACCAATCATACGGATTATTTCATTATAGTGCATATGTTATTATCGGATTATTTGTGTGAGTTTGGCGACAGCGGTTCCTATAGTAATTTTGGCGTATTGCACTTCCACTTGTTTTTTCTGTTCCGTGGTTAACCCTTTATAAAGTACTCTGTGATGATTCTTTCTCGGTGACAAACGCATTCCTCGTAGCCCATGATATGACATTATTTAATACAAATAATATAACTATTACTTCTTAAAAGTAATTCGTAATGAAATACACAAACACTCGCTTCGCGTGTCTAAATTTTGGTATCGTTTTGACTGAGTGTAGAGTGTAAGTAGTAATGTACGAAGTTGATAAGTACCCACATACAAAAAAAAAAACAAACTCAGTGTTGTTTTGAAAGCAGTTTTTCAAAAACTGTTTACCTTATATACATAGCCATGTAGCGAAACCATAGCGCCTTTTAATTTTACTTGTGGTGCCATCTCTTGTCAGATAGTTAAGTTTTAATGATGTAACTTGGCAAGTTTTAATAGAAAATTATATACTTGACACGTTGCAGTCCAAAGGTGTCGATTAATTGCATTGAAAAGCTGTGTAGTGTGTGAAAACTTGCCAAGTAACATCATTGAAAAGTATTGAAAATAATGAATGTTATCAGGAAACTGCTAAAAAACCGGTATCGTTTTTCTGACTATTATAATTTTAGGTATTTCTTTGTAACATGATACTTATTCAAAATGTACCTTAAAAACTGCTGGTAATCAAGTGTGCATTCCTATAACTATTTATTATTTGAGGTATTTTTATGGAACTTGGTACTTATTTAGATCTCACTTCTTTTATAGGCGAAGCATTGCCATAGTATCGAACTTGGCAGCCTTTTACATTTATGTTTTTGATGGGATAATCTTTTACCTTAAGTGTTTTATTTCCCTTAAAAATTGTTTTATAATATTCGTGATTGCAATGATTCGATATTATAGGTATTATTCATACAATGTGTATAATAATATGTTTTGCGTAAATGATGACAGTTCATTGCTCTTTACCGTATTGTATTTACAAGGATGCAGTTTATAATTAAGATTAATACCTTTTTATTATATAGAGCTCTAAGTCCATTTACAAAGAGCGGATTTTAAACAACTAATCTGCAGACCTAATTAAATGCAAAGCTAACAATTTTAGCGTCTTATATAAAGTTGATTGTTGGTTTCGTTTTTATTATTTACGGAATATTACTATAATTAGAGCTCTAAGAATAATTGTGTATAATCACGAGTAGCGAACGCTAATTCCTTTACTATAAAATTGCTGCATATTATACATAATCATGTCAACGGTAAGTAAGATAATTTAATCTGACGTACTTGTGAATTACGTATGTGCACATCAGTATTGAAATTATATTTTGTTTATCTTTTTGTTTCAGATATCTGACTCAGAAATTGTGTTTAGCCAGTATGCTGAGGATCCTTACGAAGGATTCTCTGAGCTGTGTCGCAGTGAACCAGAACTATGTAAACCGAAAGAGAAAAAACCGAAGCAGCGTCGCAGAGAAACGTTAAAAAAACAGAATGCCACGAAATCTTTTGTTGTCAGCCGATTACAACGACGAGGTCTAAAATTAATCAAAATTTCTGTTATCGATCTCTGCAACAACAATCAAACAAGTGACAGCGAAAGTGAAAATGAGAATGTTGTGATAAGCGCTCAGTACATCGTATGGGACGCCATGGACAGTGTTATGGATGAAACAGAATCTTTAGTTAGGAAGATTTCGAAATCTTTAATTGACAGTGATTTTATTGATATACACTTCTCATCAAAAAAATCGAAACACTTTCTTTTTTATTGTGTTTGTCCTAATTTTTTACAAAAGCGAATTAATTCCATGAAAAAAAAAAACATTATTGTGTAGCTGGCAGTTTGGTCATTACAGTAAGAAGAAAAAAATCAAAATTCGAAATTAGAATTTCATTTGTTTATCCTATAAATGAAATTAATCACTGTTTTGAGACAAATGTGTATTTAGGGTTGGAGTACGTTTCTCGTTTAAAAACTAAAAATTAGCGCTTGTCTTTAAACTTTTTGTTTCTTATTTCATTTACTGTGACTTTGGGACGTCTGAAAAAACTTTTTTTTCTAAAACATATGGATACTTCGCCCGCAGAAGCCGCCCAAGTGGTGGCATTGCTGGATTCTGGACTTAATCAGCGTGTTGTGGCTGCAAGATTGCATCTAAGCTTATCATCTGTTCATAGAGTCTACAAACGCTATCGGGAGACTGGTTCGTTCTCGCGCCGTTCTGGATCTGGCAGGAATCGGGACACTTCTGAGCGAGATGATCGATTTATTGTAACAACTTCTTTACGAAATCGACGCCTTAACGCTTTTCAACTGCAGCAGCGGCTTCGCGTTGTACGAAGAGTAGCTGTAAGTGACTCTACAATAAGAAGAAGGTTGAAAGAACGCGGATTGGCACCGCATAAGCCAGCGAATGGGCCGAAATTAACTGCAGACCATCGAAGAGCGCGCCTTAACTTTGCACGCGAGCACCTAACTTGGTCATACCTTCAGTGGAGCAAAGTACTGTTTTCTGATGAGTGTAAAATTATGCTGTATGGTAACGACGGAAGGAACAAGGTCTACAGAAGAGATGGAGAACGCTTTGCACAATGCTGCATTGAAGAAAAGATCAGCTATGGTGGCGGTTCGAGGACGGTTTGGGGAGGAATCAGCGCCGACGGTAAGACAGAACTTGCCTTTGTGTCTGGGCCACGGCTGCCTGCACTAAACTCTCATCGGTACATCGGACAGTGTCTTGAACCTCATGTGATGCCCTATGCACATTTTATTGGCAACGACTTCATATTCATGCACGACAATGCTAGAGCTCACACCGCGGGCGTTTACGAGATTATCTTACCGAAGTCGGTATCTCCATAATGGTATGGCCAGCAAGAAGCCCCGACATGAATTCCAGTGAACATCTATGGGATGAATTAAAGAGACGAATTCGAGCAAGAGATCCAGCCCCAGAAACACTTAGCCAGCTGCAAAATGCAATCCAAGAGGAATGGGATAATAAACCACAACATGTGATCGTGACTCTCATCCGATCGATGAAGAACCGTATGGAAGCAGTAATAAGAGCTCGCGGAGGGAATACAAGTTATTAAATAAACGTTTCTTACTTTTTTTTTTCATTTACGCGTGTTGTTTTACCCATTTCCTTCATATTCCATACAGGGTAAAAATTACTCATTATACAAAATACGAAACCTATGAAGACTTAATTTGAATTTAGAACATTAACATTAGGATGTAAAAACCTCATACTACTCACTATTAAATGTCATTTTACATTTATTCCTAAATATACACATTTTTCTGATAATCCTTATCAAATCATAAACTGCGAGGTGTTTCGATTTTTTTGATGAGAAGTGTATATATATATATATATTTAGGGAATAGATCTTAATTGTCAAACGATACCTATAAAAGGCAGCGAGCATGTCTGTGTCGGCCATTTGCTCGTTGGCTTTCATAGGGTGCGGTAGTGTTGACGCGATTTGATAGTTACCGTTATTTTGATTTTGTTGGTAAAAGTGTGAATTATGCTCAGTAAGTACGTACTCTTTTGTTCATGAATTTATTGGTGTCTTATTTTTAGGTTGAAATCGTATTAAAGTTTAAGTTAATCAGATTTGGAGGTTATTTTTATATTTTCGCAATTAAAACTGCTGTTGTGTTCAAAATTGTGTTTTTTTTTAATAAATTCTGTTGCTGAAAGCTAAATTCAGAAGTGGGATTTTATTCCAAAAAGCGCCCACTTACCTCACTTTCGTTATTGTAAAATCAGTTATAAAAATAAGACACCAAACTATCATTTTATTTTGACATTTGTTAAGTGGTTTTTATTTGTGATTCAATATGGCCGAAAGGCAGTGTTATTCACCTACCAGGTCGCGTCGACACGATAGGTACCGCAGATCTAGGGATAGGTCTCGCTCGCGTAATCGTTCTCGATCTCGTAGTAGAACTTATTACTCGAGTAGATCTCGGTCGAACAGTAGAGCGCGTTCACGATCGAATCATCATTCTAGAGATAGAAACGTGGCAATGCAGCAAACGTTACAATCGATTCTATCTCGTTTGAATACATTAGAAACGGAGCGTTCTGCCCTAAGTAGTGCGTCGGGTAGCCGTATAGTTCAGAAAAGCACGTCCATTAGCTCTCACACTCCTCCTATTAACGAATTGAAGAAAGATCGAGCCCTTCAGGCTAGAGAATTAATATCTGAAACACTAATATCTGACTCCACCACCGCATTAAATATACCTACCGCCGAGAGTATCGCGACTGAGGGACCCAGCATCGATACGCATGACCTTAGCGAACAATCGGTGACGGATTCAGCACGCATATTAGCTGAGGCAATTAGGTCGATAAATTCGGATAGATCCCAAAAATATTTTGTATCCAACTTTGACCCTACTATCCACGATATAGATGTATGGTGCAAGGAAGTTGAACGGGCTAGAACTTCTAATAACTGGGGGGATTCAGAGTGTCTATCACGCGTATCGATATGCCTCAAAGGTGACGCACGCACCTGGTTAAATGAGTGGGTGACTAGTGACCGAACATGGAGTAATTTCGTTAGAGAATTCAAGCCTTTGTGCCCACGGAAACTTGATTATGCAAATATTCTTTACGATGCAATGCACACCACCTCTGATAAGTATAATTCATACGCTGAATATGCGAGAAGGACATTGTTACGCCTTAAAATAGTAAAGGGTCTAAGCGATGAACTGAGGACTTTGATAGTCATTCGCGGTATTATGGACGCTCAGGTTAGGGCCGCGGCAGCGAACGCTAACCTGCAGATATATGATCTCGTCTCGTTCTTATCGATTTACACCAAGCCTACACGTACTAAATCAGAAAATCGAAGCCATCCCTCCAAGCCCCCGGGTAGTAATAATCGTCCATTAAAATGTTTTGTCTGCGGACAACTCGGGCATAAATCTCACCACTGCTCCAAGAAGCCTAAAGCTGATCAGGCGCCTAATCCCGCCACGAGCAATAACGTCGGTAAAATAACATGTAATTTTTGTAAAAAACCAGGACATAGTGAGGATGTTTGTTTTGCTAAGGAAAGGTCAGGCTCGCGTAATAAGCGGAACATCAATTTATGTACTACACCCACGATCGGTTCTTCGCGTAATAGTGATCTTAAAACTGCAATTATACAGGGCATCCCTGTCGATGTTCTTATCGATAGCGGCGCCTTAAATGTATCGCTGGTTTCTTCTGACGCATTGAAACATTTTACTTGTGAACGGAAATCTAGACACTGTACCCTAAAAGGAATCAGCGACTCCGCTATTCGGGCCGACTCCTACGTTACGTTAACGATTGAGTTTGATGAAATCTCTATTGAGGCGGACTTCGTTGTAGTACCCGGGTCTTATATGACTACACCTGTAGTTATAGGAACGGATATCCTCAACCGTGATGGTATTACATACGTGCGTACTAGAGACAGACAGTACCTAACTCGAGCCATTGGGGGAGTCGTTCATGCGGTGTCTAATGACGAGCTATTAATTAATACGCCCCTTCAGGGTGTCGAACTTGAGTCTCTTAAAAGCTTAATAAAACATTTCTCGAAATTCTTAATTTCTGGCACCGCTTCGACGACTGTCACAACTGGCAAGATGTCTATAAAGCTTACGGACGATACACCTGTTGCTTACCGGCCGTATAAACTGTCACACGCCGAAAAACTTAAAGTTCGGGAAATTGTGCGCGATTTGAAGGATAAAGGCATCATCCGCGACTCAGACTCTGAGTATGCCAGTCCCATAATATTAGTAAAGAAGAAGGATGGTAGCGACAGGATGTGCGTCGACTATAGGGCGCTCAATCGATTAACAGTCAGGGACCGGTACCCATTACCACTGATAGACGATCACATAGACCGCCTAGGTAACTTTAAATATTTCAGCAGCCTTGATATGGCTACAGGCTTTCACCAAATAGCTATTAAAGATGATTCAATTCACAAGACAGCGTTCGTCACACCGGAAGGTCATTACGAGTATCTTCGGATGCCTTACGGTTTGACGAACTCTCCCATAGTCTACCAAAGAATTATTAACGATACCCTTCGTAGTCATATTGAGGCTGGCAACGTATTAGTATATGTCGATGACGTCCTTTGTATGAGCAATACTATCAATGATGGGATAAGCTTGTTAAAGAGGGTCCTGGAAACCCTAACCGGATCGGGCTTTTCAATAAACTTACGAAAATGCTCTTTTCTGTCCACCGAAGTTGAATACTTAGGTCGCGTAATTAGTCAAGGTCAGGTTAGGCCGAGCCCTCGTAAAATCCAGGCGCTAGTAGACGCTCCAACACCACATAACGTCAAACAAATACGCCAGTTCCTGGGCTTAGCCGGGTATTTTAGACGATACATTAAAGATTACGCGACTAAGACCACCTGTATTGCGCGCTTAATGAAAAAGGACGTTAGCTTCTGCTGGGGCCCAGAACAAGAGAAAGTTAGGCAAGAGATAATAGGCTACCTAACTAACTCCCCGATACTTGACGATTGATGAGTTGACGTTTGACGTCTGTTTCGGCAAGTCACCTGTGCAACTTTTAAAAAGTAAAAAACATAAATAAAACTCAAAGTTAATTGTAACTGTTTAATTTAAGAACTTAGTGAAAAGTGACATTACATACATTGTAGTGAGTGATAAATGTTGCGTTTGTGGGCTGTAAAAGACCAAAACAAAAATAACTTTTTCAGTTTTTTAATACGGCTACCCGCCTAAATTAATAACAAAGTTATTTGACAGTGGCATATTTGTTGACATTGTTGCCATCAACAAAATAAACTTTGAGAAGGATTTTTAACATCTCGCTGACTACAGCGCCATCTGTCTCGTTGTGACAAACAACCGATAGATTTGTTCGGTGAATCACCTGTAACGCCATCTGGTCTGTTTCTTCGGTACCACCTGTGAACACACTCATTCTCAACAATGCCGGGCGTCAAATGCAAAGGTTGCGCGCGCTTTACCTCCGTGCTAGATGGCGCTAGGTGTAGCAAATGCTGTATGCAATATTGCAGAATGTGTGCAGGGATCCCTGCGAACACCAAGGTTTCTTCCAAGTGGCTATGTCCCGAATGCAAAAGAAACATTGCTAGGGACAACAGGAACGAAACCCCAGTCAGAGGCCCCGCGCAAAGTCCCCCCAGTGTTGTTGCAACTCCCCCGCCGTCTGTGGATTCTATTGCTTACTCGACCACCCACGACCAGTCGCCGGCACATGGTACTGACTTGCACGCCATCCTCGTCGAGCTGAGGGCGGTGCGTGCGGAAATACAGGTGTTCAGAAAGGAAATGGAGGTGGAAATGGCGGAACTCAAGACCACCTTGAACACCTGCAGCACACGCATTGACGGTCTTGAAGCCAGGGTGGACGCATTGGAACAACGCGCTACCTCAGGCCCTGCGAACCCGGGGAGTATAGAAAACATTGTGGAGGAGCTAAAGCGTGAGCTCAATGACAGGGACCAGGATCTCCTTGCCAACGACATTGAGGTGTCAAATTTGCCGGAGGTAAAGGCGGAAAACCCGGTTCATATTATAAAGGTAATTGGACAGAAGCTAGGTGTCAGCTTGGATGATCGTGACATCGTCAGTGCAGAGCGCGTTGGCGGGAGGCAGCTCAACGCTACTAACTCAGCGGGCCCGACTGTATCTCGTCCGCGGCCGATCGTCGTGCGCCTCGCTCGCCGGGATCTGCGCGATCAGCTTCTAGCGAGTGCGCGAGTAAGACGCGGAGCGAGTACTGCGGACCTCGACATGCCAGCACCAGTGCAGCGTTTCTTTTTGAACGAGCGGCTGACTAAAGCCAATCGCTTGTTATTTCGGAAGGCACGGGACGCTGCCGGTACTCTTGGCTGGAAATTCGTCTGGACCAAGCAGGGCCGCATCCTTGTCAGGAAGGCTCCAGGTGACAAGACGCAGAGGATTCGCACGGAGGAGGACTTATCCCATGTCTTCCACACTGGAAATGAGACGTTCTAAATGTTATTGTTTGTATTTGATGTATTTTTATCTATTTTTCTTTTCTTTGGGTAATATGTGTCACAACCTCATTCATAATATGCAAACAAACTATAAACCAGATAAGTATAAGGCCTCATTATTATTAGCATTACTAAGTCAAATTTTTTCAATACATTATTTTCCTATTCTTTATACCCAAACAACATTTACATATTATTATAATTCTCTAAATACATTAGGTACACTTAACCATATTTATTTACAAATAATATTTACACCTGCACTTAATCCTAACTACTTACACATAATACTGACATTTAATCCTAGCAACTTACAAATAATATCTACACCTAATCTATTATATTTACAAACTATATACATAAACTGCATACAAACTCACACTGAACTTACACACCTCACCTACATACCTTCATACCTAAAGCCCACACATTCTAACACTTATGGCGCCCAGTAAATATATTAAGTTTGGCCTTTTCAATGCAGGCTCCTTAGGGACAAATCAGGACGAATTCCTGATTGCCATGGGTAACCACTCTGTGGATATCATGGCTATCAATGAAACATGGCTGCGGAAAGGGGAACAGGACCGCGCTCCTAGTGTTGCGGGATATAAATTTAGACATATCCCACGACCTGTGTCTAACCGAGGTGGGCGTGGAGGAGTCGCTTTTTATATAAAGAATGGCATGAACGCGCGTGTAAAGACTCATCCTGTACACCCTACTGTGGAACAGCTTTGGCTGGGCCTCACCATTAATAAAAAAAAGCTACTTATTGGGACTGCGTACCGCCCGCCTTGGCAGGACTTGGAGCTCTTCCTTGATGCCATTACTGCCAGTATTAGTGCGCTAGCCCCATATGACAATCTCGTTCTACTGGGAGACCTGAACGTTAATCTTTTGGATACAAATAGCTCAAAGTCTAGGCTGCTTATGGGATTCTTTTGTAACTTCAACCTGGTCCAAGTAGTTACAAATGCCACACATTTCGTGGGTGGAAGTGGTACCCTCATCGACATTATTTGCACTGATGCTTCGACTCGTGGTGTTGAGGTGAGCCACATTCCTGAGCTAGGACATCACTCGTTTATCACGTGTGAAACAGTTTTTAAGAAATCCAAGCCTAGGCCTAGGGTCATTGAGTTTCGTCCCCTTTCAGAAATCTTGCCAGATCAATTCCATCATGATCTTGACCTTATACCATGGTCTGATATAGGAGATATAAGCGATGTTGATACTATGGTTGATACTTTGAACTCCTACATGATTCAACTTTTTGACCTTCATGCTCCCATTAAGAAAAATACATTTTCTAAGCGACCTACACCCTGGATCACTGACAATATTCGGCTAATGTTCAGGCTGCGGGATGAAGCTAGAAGCAGATGCAAAAAAACGAAGGAACCGCATCATAAGAAATACTATTTAGATTTGAAACATGAGGCCGACGCCGCACTTGTAAGGGAAAAAACCGCGTACTTCACAAAACACATAAATGATATGACCCCAAATCCTAAGCTATTGTGGCGCAACTTGAAGGCCGATGCTCTTCCAGACCATCAAGAGAAGTTTCTACCAGTTAATTTTAATGATCCTGACAGTATTAACGCTGCTTTTTTGGACGTTCCGGGAAACAAAAATGATAATCTTTCTCTAATGTCCTGTTTCCAATCTCGCAGACATGGTACAGCCGTTTTCTCACTGACCAGAACTAACCAGGACACGATACTCAAGATCATCAGGGGCCTTGGGTCCAATGCTCGGGGTGTTGACGGTATCAGTTTAGACATGCTAAAACTTACTCTGCCGAACACACTGCAAGCTATCACTGATATCGTTAACAAATCAATTGAATCGCGCATTTTCCCCAGTCTTTGGCGACACGCTACTGTTTGCCCTATCCCTAAAGTTAGTGACCCGGAAAATTTTAGGGACCTTAGACCAATCAGCATTCTGCCCTGCCTGTCAAAAATTCTGGAGCGTGTGGTGTACCTACAGGTAATTGAATACCTGGAGGAAAGTCATATTCTCCCGGAGCTGCAGTCAGGTTTCCGCAAAGGTAGAGGGACTGCGACGGCCCTGATGGATGTTGTGGGTAATATCCTGGAAGCGCGTGATCGGGGGGAGGGGTCGATCCTAGTGCTACTAGACTTCTCGCGCGCCTTTGATGCTATTAATACCAATCTTCTGTTGTCCAAGCTAACATATTATGGTTTCGATTCTGGAGCAGTGGATTGGTTTAATAGTTATCTAACGGACAGGTCCCAATCAGTGCAGATCCGAAGGGAAGATGGATCAACCGTATCATCCTCTCCACTCCCTGTGTCCAGAGGTGTCCCGCAGGGTTCGATTTTGGGTCCCTTGCTGTACATCATATACAGTGCCGATGTTACAACTTCCTTTGTGAACTGCAGATTTCACATGTATGCTGATGACATTCAGTTGTACACATCCCTCAAAGGGGACGATGTGGCATCTGCAGTTCAAAAAGTAAATGAGGATCTTGATCGGGTGGTTGCTTGGTCTGAGGAAAACTCTTTACTTCTGAACCCAATTAAATCTAAGTTCATGGTACTGGGTACAAAGAAGCAGGTTGCTGCAATACTCTCAGCTAAACCAACCATCAAAATTAAGGGGGAGAACATTGAAAGAGTGGAGCAGGCATGTAGTTTAGGCTTGACACTGGATCCGGAGCTACGCTTTGAGGCTCATATAAACAATGTTGTCAGTAACTGTTTTTACAGGCTGAGGGTCCTGTATGGTATCCGCAAATTTCTTAGCTTACCACTTAGGAAACAACTAGTAGACACATTAATCCTATCTAAGTTCAATTACTGCGATACTGTGTATGGCCCTTGCCTGCTCGCTAGGACAGACAGGCTAATTCAACGCATTCAGAATGCCTGCACCAGATTCTGTGTAAACATTCCTCGTAGACATCATGTTACACCCTATATAAATCAGTTGAAATTATTAAGAATGGAAGCCAGACGAAAACTACACTTGGCTACCTTAATGTTTGGTGTTATTACAACCCACAAGCCGCAGCATTTATACAATAAGCTCACTTGGCGACAATCTCAGTATAATTGTGGACTTCGTTGTAAGGTCAACCCGCTGAAGGCACCACCACACAAAACCGCAGCTTTCAGAGGCAGTTTCAGGTTTGCCGCCACACACTGCTGGAATGATCTTCCACCACCATTGAGGGGCCTAAAAACAATAAAGACTTTCAAAACTCATTTAAAGACCATACTTCTACAAGCACAACTGACAGTACAATGACCAGTCTTACAAACATTGGCAAATAAATTTCTTACCTCGCGTTTTTGGCCCACAATCATTGGTTTTGGATCCCCGGCAGTGCTGTCTGGCGTGCCTCTGGTACCTTTTGCCAGCCGTCATTATTGCTGGTTTCAAATCCTTTCAACTTTGCACCTGGACCTGTCAATGACATAATTTACATTTAAGCACTAATTATTTACATGTTTTTACTATTATTAACTATTTATATGTTCTCAGTCGCAAATTTTTCAATAGTACTGATTTTGATTACTATTTAATAATAATATTGATTTAGATAATGATATTGATTTTCTTACCTTGGGTTTGGCTCTTGTAACATATTGCGTTCTAACAAATCTATCTCCATCACACACTATAGCACATAACTTTTAAACACACTCCACAAACTCGCTTTTTCAATTAATACACACAACATAAACAACACTCATTACATAAGCAAATACTCCATTACGTAATATTCGATGCTGAGTGCCGCCATGTTTTTTGGTTCATTCCTTTATTCATTGCAATTGCATAACCTCCAGCGTTGTTGAGAACTTCGCATAGACAATGGATAGACGAATGAATCAAATCTGCGCGTGCGTTTAGGTCGAGTGTTGCCACATTATTATATATTTTTTATATTTACTCATATTTACGCACTGTTTTGTTGTATTTATTTAGTATCTTTATTTAATTGTATTTATTTTATTTTTTCTACATTTATTTATACCCGGCGGACGTCAAACGTCGGCTTCGGCTTTCGCTGAAAACCAGCGCTGTGACTCTGCCTCAGGGTCATAGCAATATGCTGAACGAGGGCCGTTTTGCGTGGATGTGACGCATATTTCCTTTAATTATTTAATCTTGTGACTTCCTTTCTTGTACTTTTACTTTTTTATTAACTTGTTTTGTCTGTATAATTCCTCTTTGTGTTTGTGTATGCGTTGTGTCTACGTAAATAAATGTATTTTCTTTCTTTCTTTCTTTCTATACTGTCCATTTTTGATCAGTCCTTACACACCGAAGTGCACACCGATGCTAGCAGTATCGGCTATGGCGCGGTATTGATGCAGAAGAAGGCTGATGGTACGAAGCATGTGGTCGCCTACTACAGCAAAGCCACTCAGGGCGCCGAAAGCAGGTATCATTCGTACGAACTCAAAACTTTAGCCGTCGTACGGGCGTTACAAAATTTCCGCCATTATCTGGTAGGCATAAACTTTAAAGTCATTACTGACTGCAACGCCCTTAAGGCTACTGAAAAGAAGAAAGACCTGCTTCCGCGCGTCGCTAGATGGTGGATTTATTTGCAAGACTTTAATTTTAGTATTGATTATGGAAAGGGTACTTTAATGACACATGCAGACTACCTTAGCCGAAACCCAGTCCCAGACGCCAAAGTGCATCAAATATCTAGGCCACGGAATTGGGCACAAATCGCTCAGTCCGCAGACGACGAGACGCAAAGTCTTTTACAAAAATTACAGGATGGGGAGTTAGACTCTCAACGATATGTTCGTCAAAACGACCTCCTTTACTATCGTTATACACCAGTAGGTGAGGAGGCTAGACTCCTGTGCTTTATACCAAAGGGACACCGTCTAAGCCTTTTAAGAATATTTCACGACGAGCATGAGCACATTTGCGCGGAAAAAACTGTAGATCTAATACTGAAGTATTTCTGGTTCCCCGGACTTCGTCAATTTGTAGCGAAGTACATAAAACACTACCTCGTGTGCGTATCATACAAGCGCGTGCCTAGGGCTCCTCACCAACCAATCACATCCTGGGAAAAACCTAGTACCCCTTTTGAAACATTACACATAGATGCACTAGGACCTTTACCCGAATCAGACGGTTATAAGTTTGTTTTGTTAATGGTAGATTTAAAATAAAGTAAAAATCTGAACACGGCCAAATGTGAGTCAGTTTCGAAAACAACGAATGTGTTATTTTGTTCTACTATAAGTAGGTATGGAGTGGAAATGAAATAAGACTTATTAAAAGGAGAATGACCAAGTGACTAGGCACTTAGTATCACTATCAAATATGTTGTGCCACAATGTTATATATCCCATCAAAAACATAAATGTAAAAGGCTGCCAAGTTCGATACTATGGCAATGCTTCGCCTATAAAAGAAGAGAGATCTAAATAAGTACCAAGTTCCATAAAAACAACTCAAATCATATATTAATATTATAGAACGGGGATTAGCGCGAACATGCATAAATACCTTTAGGGCTTGACGTTTCGACCAGGTTACACCGGCCGTGGTCGCAAGCAGACTGGAGATGCGGTATCATTGCTCCGTGCACGAAGTAGATGATTTTTCATCTACCCCCTAACCGACTTTGCAGAGAATCGAGGTTGTGTTAAGGGAATCACTGGATACCAAGATGCAGGTAGTTTAAAGCCGTCTTCCCGATTGAAATTTGGATGCTTCTTGATTTCAATCGCTTCTCGCACTACTCTCGAATGAAAGTGGCGATCGGTGGAGAGGACTTGCGCGCGATGGAATTGAATCCAGTGATTAACGCCAGCTTGGAGTACGTGATCTGCTATTGCCGATTTAGTGGTCTGACGGTTCTTAACAGCTGCGATATGCTCTTTGAGCCTTTCCGCGATAGTTCGCTTCGTTTGCCCGATGTACGATTTACCGCAGCTGCAGTCGATTTTATAGACACCTGGCTGTTGTAGGGGTAAAACATCCTTCGGTGTGCGCACCATGTTGTGTACCTTTGTCCCCGGAGTGTAGACAGTCGGTATGGAGACTTTTCTAAGTACTGCCCCGATCTTGTCCGTAACTCCTCTGACATATGGCATGTAGGCTCTTTGTCTATTAACGTCCGGATGTCTGACCCGCTTTGACGGTCGTTTCATTTTGCTTTTCACCTTGTATCCATTTTTGTGAAGTACCTCCTGAACATGATCTAGCTCGCGCTCTAAATGTTCAGGGTCGCAGAGGTCATACGCTCTATTCTTGAGAATAGAGCGGAATTTTGGTGGTTGGTGTGTTTTCGGTCGAAAAAGGTTATGGTACTCGTCTTCAGTGAATAGGTCCTGGTGGATCAATATCTCAAACATCTTAACTCCATCCATCCAAAGGTGAAATTCACGTGTGAGATGGAGAAGGACAGATCACTCGCTTTCCTGGACGTCAAAGTGAATGCGAGAAAAGATGGGTCATTATCACACACTGTGTACCGAAAACCTACACACACAGATAGATACCTGCATGGTACGTCGCATCACCACCCTGGACACCTGCAATCCATGATGACCACACTCAAGAATAGAGCGTATGACCTCTGCGACCCTGAACATTTAGAGCGCGAGCTAGATCATGTTCAGGAGGTACTTCACAAAAATGGATACAAGGTGAAAAGCAAAATGAAACGACCGTCAAAGCGGGTCAGACATCCGGACGTTAATAGACAAAGAGCCTACATGCCATATGTCAGAGGAGTTACGGACAAGATCGGGGCAGTACTTAGAAAAGTCTCCATACCGACTGTCTACACTCCGGGGACAAAGGTACACAACATGGTGCGCACACCGAAGGATGTTTTACCCCTACAACAGCCAGGTGTCTATAAAATCGACTGCAGCTGCGGTAAATCGTACATCGGGCAAACGAAGCGAACTATCGCGGAAAGGCTCAAAGAGCATATCGCAGCTGTTAAGAACCGTCAGACCACTAAATCGGCAATAGCAGATCACGTACTCCAAGCTGGCGTTAATCACTGGATTCAATTCCATCGCGCGCAAGTCCTCTCCACCGATCGCCACTTTCATTCGAGAGTAGTGCGAGAAGCGATTGAAATCAAGAAGCATCCAAATTTCAATCGGGAAGACGGCTTTAAACTACCTGCATCTTGGTATCCAGTGATTCCCTTAACACAACCTCGATTCTCTGCAAAGTCGGTTAGGGGGTAGATGAAAAATCATCTACTTCGTGCACGGAGCAATGACACCGCATCTCCAGTCTGCTTGCGACCACGGCCGGTGTAACCTGGTCGAAACGTCAAGCCCTAAAGGTATTTATGCATGTTCGCGCTAATCCCCGTTCTATAATATTAATATATGATTTGAGTTGTTTTTATGGAACTTGGTACTTATTTAGATCTCTCTTCTTTTATAGGCGAAGCATTGCCATAGTATCGAACTTGGCAGCCTTTTACATTTATGTTTTTGATGGGATATATAACATTGTGGCACAACATATTTGATAGTGATACTAAGTGCCTAGTCACTTGGTCATTCTCCTTTTAATAAGTCTTATTTCATTTCCACTCCATACCTACTTATAGTAGAACAAAATAACACATTCGTTGTTTTCGAAACTGACTCACATTTGGCCGTGTTCAGATTTTTACTTTATTTTAACCTAAAGACAAACCTTCGAACCAAATTTCAGGTCGATACGACCATTCGAAGATAGACCCATTGAGTTCATTATGACTTCATAGTAGAACAAAGTTTCACCTTCGCTATTTTTAAAACCGACTCACACTTGGCCGTTTTCAGATTTTTCTCGTTACTTTGACCTTAAGATCTATCTCCATGCCAAATTTCAAGTCAGTACGACCATTGGAAGTGGTTTAGGTTTTTGATGAGTCAGTGAGTGTATAGTAAAAATTACGATTTTCTGACGTCAATATCTCAAGAACTACTATAGATAGAATAATGAAATTTTGTATTCTAGACAATTAACCCTTTCCTGACTGACGGTACTTTTATGGACTCACTCATATTTCGTCTGTTCTATCGCGAACGCAAACAAGCAGCGCTTATAAAACACTGTCGTTCCTTTCTGGGATCACTCCCTTAGCCAATGAGAGCGCTTCGTTCGTATCGCGCCGCAGACGGCCAATCAAATTGGTTTGCTAGTTACAACTTGTTTGAGACTTGACGAAGTAAATGAAGCGTGACTTGTGAATTGTTTTAAAATTGTTTATCGTAGGTAAGTGGCCTTTTGTGTTATTATTTCCATTTATTTATGTAATAAAGGTTGTGTAAAGATGATTGTTTGATAATGTTTTGCATTATTACATGCCTAAATGTTCCCAAGACTGGTGCGTACTAAAAAGTACCGACAGTCACTTTAGGTACCTATGTGTTTTGTGTGGTGTGCGTAGTTATTGTTTCGTTAGATATTTTATAAAATTATATTTTTTTAATTGTAGATGTCCAGATATGAATATCTCAAAAAATACAGCCCTGATAGAAGCATTATTGCTTGAAGACTTGCCCGATTGCAACGACGTTTCGGAGGTTGATACTTCGGATGAAGAAAATGAACATAATGTTCAACTACCCACACCAGGCGCCTCGAGAAACTTCGATGACATATTCGAGGAAGCTATCGAACAGGCCTTAGATGAAATGGAACAATCATCACGACCACCATCTCCAATAGATCAGGTATCTCCAGTTCCTAGCCTGGTGTTGAGAACATAACTACGCCCGGGTGACCGCGGGCGGGAGCTGAGGTCGCAGGGAGGGGCGTCGGAGGAGCGAGCGCGCGCGCCGCGTGCCACCCGGAACAACTACTGCGTCATCGTCCACCGTACCGAGCGCGCGCTTACATTATTTATTTGTTAATTCGGTTCAGTCCTACATATTGTAATAATTATTTAATACAGTCCATTATACTAGCTACGAAGTTACCGGAGTTTTAGTTCTACAACCACCAGTAGGATATTAACACACAAGCATCTATGGTCCTTCGACACTTGAAGAAACGGCCAGTTACAAATACGTAGGAGTGACAAGCGGATTTTCAAATTTGAAAAAAACGGCCGTTGGATAAGTACTGGTCATAAAGAGGTCTTCTCGCCCTTCGTGCGTGCCTGTTTCCAGTCTACGGCGTCTACGGCTAACATCATCGCCGCTTTTCGGTCGAAAACAAATTTGTTCGAGCGACAGTGACACATATACAGTTCTTTAGTGGTCATCACAGCTGGGTCATTGCAACATAGCAGCCAAGCAGAGCCCGAGAACATCGTTATTCAAGCAACAGGACGTTCGGTTTGGAATCGCAGTCAAAGGAATTTGTGAGATCTTTCCATATTCTTATTAACATTGTTTTTCTTGCTAACACCAAATATAACATACATACCTCGTAGTGTTCAGATAGTGCGTTTGGCTCTAGAATCATACATAAGTATTATTTACAACAGAGTTGTGCAGTCTTGTGCGTGACTATTGTGTTGATATTTTTTCCGTTCACCCACTTATAAAGTTACATCAAATAAAATAATTATTTTCCCTTTAAAGACAGCTTTATTCCATACAAAATCAAAAATAGTATATAGATTTACGTGCTTATTTCCTATTTTCAGCAGTTACAGCATTAGTGACGGTTATTATTGATTGGCTTGAATTTAACTTCAAACGTTTAACGCCTAACGGTTTTCTTGAGCAACGCTCTTTCGAACAACCGGTTGCTTTGCTACTGCTTATAGGCGCATATAAACTATATTTAGCAAATATCATTAATTTCCGCGCTTTGGCACTTATACATTATTCTATTTTTCACCTTCATTTTTTCTTTAGTGCATAAGGCTTACCCACTATTTAGCCATGGCTGAAGAAGCGAAAATTAAAGAGCTTACGAAAAAACGTGCCTCAGTTAAATCACAGCTTACTCAGTTCACAACCTTCTTAACCATTACTAAGTCTTGCGAACAACTCAGTGAGGAACAGCTGTTCGAGTTAGAGTTAAGAATTGACAAAATAGTTACGGTATATGCCACCTATGATCAATTACAGGGTCAATTGGAGTACCTGTCCGCAAAGCCAGATGAACAATTCATTGAACGCGAGCAATTTGAGGCCAACTACTACAAGCAGCTGGCATCTGCTCGTGCACTTTTGACACAGCATCGCACCCAACTCGCGACTAAGGTAAGCTCCAATGAACTTTCTGTGGGTACTAGACGTAATAATGTTAGATTACCTAAAATAAATTTACCTCACTTTAGCGGCGGCTATAACGATTGGCTGGAGTTTAAAGATATTTATGTTTCCTTGATTCATGAAGACAATACTATTGATAATATTAATAAGTTTCACTATTTACGTTCTTCACTCAGCGGCAGTGCGTCGCTTGTTATTAAAAGTTTAGATTTTAGAGGAGATAATTACAATACTGCATGGCAATTGTTGTGTGAGAGGTTCGATAACAAACAAATGTTAGTGGACAAGCACATTCAGGCCTTGTTCAACGTGGAACCTCTTCAAAGAGAAAGCAGTCATGGCTTACGACAAATTGTCGATATAACAAATAAAAATTTGCGTTCACTCGCAACACTTGGATCATTAGTACAATACTGGGATGAGATAATTATTTATTTAATGGCATCAAAGTTAGACCCAGTCACTAGCAGAGAATGGGGAGAGCACAAAAACTCTCTAACAGGGTTACCAACCTTAGATGCATTTACTAGGTTTATTTCTAATCGTTGCAATCTTTTAGAAACTCTTGAGGAGACAAACAGGTTGAAATCAAAAGCAGAACCTTCACACGGTAAGGCAAAGAGCTTCTCTGTATTGACAAGTAAGGCTAAATTAAATATTTCATGTCCCATTTGTAAAAAAGATCACTACATATTTAATTGTGAACAGTTTAAAGCGCTTCCAGTCGCAGCACGCATATCTAAAGCAAAGGAATTTAAACTTTGTTTGAATTGTTTACGACCAGGTCATTTAGAAGCTGCTTGCCCACTTGGTCACTGCAAATATTGTAAAACTAGGCACAATACAATGTTACATTCTCATGATAATGATTGTAGTACTCATAAAGAACATATAACTTTGGCTGGCACTAACCGTGAAAACTCATCGAGTCATGTATTGCTTTCCACAGCTTTGGTTAGAGTCACGGACCAAGTCGGGACGCCGCACACTGCCAGAGTCTTACTTGACAATGGAAGCACGGCAAATTTCATTACCAAGGACCTTTGTGGTATGTTGAATTTACCTATTCGTAGTGTTAGTTCACACGTGGCAGGTATAAACAGTCAAGTGTCTACCATCACGCAGACTTGTACTTTGCTTTTACAATCCTGCGATGGATCCTATAACTTCGACGTTGACTGTCTTGTCTTGCCCAACATAACCACTCATATACCTCATTCATACATAGACTTATCAGACTTGCAGCTACCGGCTGGCATAAGCCTAGCTGACCCATCCTTTAACATACCTTCCTCCATCGACATATTGCTTGGAGCCGAGATATTTTGGAACGTGATTGGTCGTAATCGTATACAGTTAGGTAGACATATGCCGACGCTCTTCGAGACCAAGCTCGGATGGATCATATCTGGTGCCATACCTCAACCAAACACGACCCAATCCGTGTGTATGTTCACACTCACACACGACATGCATACTACACACATAGATAATCCTACAGATTTATCAAGATTCTGGGAACTTGACTCCATTTCTCCGAAGTTTAACTTCACGTCAGAAGAGCGAGCATGTGAACAGAACTATAACAAAACTACAAGGCGTAACACTGACGGACGTTTTGTAGTTACCATTCCCTTAAAGGAATCGCCTGAAGCGTTAGGTAGCTCCTTTGAAATGGCCAAACGTAGGTTCCTTTCGTTAGAGCGTAGACTTGATAGAGACCCAATACTTAAAGGTCGCTACATAGACTTCATGCAGGAATATGAAGCATTAGGTCATATGAGCGAAATATCTCAGCCTTCTTCATGTCCATCTTACTTTCTTCCGCATCATGGCGTAGTTAGAGAGTCAAGTACAACCACAAAGCTACGGGTTGTCTTTGACGCATCAGCCGCTACAACTTCGGGTAAGTCGTTTAACGACATACAAGCTATAGGCCCTCGAGTTCAGGATGACTTGTTATCCATTTTGTTAAGGTTTCGTCAGCACCAGTATGTCGTTTCATCAGATATCGAAAAGTTTTTCCGACAAATCGATGTTGACAGATCACAGCGGTCGCTGCAGCAAATACTATGGCGCTCTGATCCATCATTACCTCTTAAATCATATACACTGAACACCGTTACTTACGGAACAGCATCTGCTCCATACATCAGCACACGATGTTTGTCTCAATTGGCAAAGGAGGTAACGTGCCCACGTACACAACACTCTATACAACACGACTTTTACGTTGATGATTACTTATCGGGGGGAGACTCTATAGAGAGCACTATCGCTCTATGTAGGGGCGTCACCAGCACACTTAAATCTGCACAACTCAATTTACGAAAGTGGCAGTCTAACAATGCACAAATATTACAGGCAATATCTTCATCCACACAAACTACATTCACACAACCTCTTATGTCCCCAACAACACATTCAGACACAAGTAATACAGTTAGCTTAAGTAGTGATGAACCAAGTAAAACTCTAGGAGTTAATTGGAATTATCAGACCGATTCACTTACATTCTCCATTCATGTACCTGAACACTCTAACATTATTACAGTCACAAAAAGACACATTCTTTCCACAATCGCGCAAGTATTCGATCCGTTAGGAATCATTACACCGTGTATCATAGAAGCTAAGATAGTACTACAAAGGTTGTGGATAGATAAGTGTTCATGGGACGATGAAGTCAACATAGACATTAAAAAACAATGGTTAAGGTTCATACAGACATTACCGCAACTTAATCACCTAAGCATACCACGTTGGGTACTGTGCGCTAACCCCTCATCTATTGAGATACACATTTTTACAGATGCTTCAGAAAGGGCATACGGGGCTTGCATATACATTCGCTCCGTAGCTAGTGACGGTACCATTCATACACATCTTCTCACATCCAAAAGTAAGGTCACACCAATTAAGCCGACCACAATCCCAAGATTAGAACTTTGTGGTGCCTTACTGGGAACTAGGTTGTGCACAAAGGTACTAGAATCATTAACACTTAAACCTAATCAATGCATATTCTGGTGTGATTCTATGATTGTCCTAGGCTGGCTGTCTGCGTCACCTGCCACACTTAAGCCGTTTGTCAGGCATCGAGTTTCGGAGATACGGGAAGGGTTTGGTGACTATACTTGGCGCTATGTGCCCACCAAAGACAACCCGGCAGATCTTGTCTCACGAGGTCTGACTGCGGACCTCATAAGTCAATCATCCATGTGGTGGTCGGGTCCTGCCTTCTTGCAAACAGACCCAGCTCTTTGGCCTTCAATGCCTAACACAGATGTAAACATAGTACTACCTGAACTAGCAAAATCACATAATAACAATAATTCATTACATATCACTAATCTTAATTCCAATAACCTATTTCAAACATTAATTAATAATTCATCTAACTATTCACAATTAAAACGCCTGTTAGCATACATATTTAGGTACATAAGCCGTAGCAGAGGAGTACATAATCATAGCCTCACTCTTACTAATTCAGAGTTATCTTACAGTGCTGACTTTATTATCAAAACAGTTCAAAAGGAAATGTTTCCTGAAGAGTACGAGATACTTTCAGCTGGTAAAGACTTACCTACTAAAAATCGCCTAACAAAATTGTCACCTTTTTTAGAGAATGGTATTATTCGAGTCGGGGGAAGATTAGGTAATACTTGTTATGATTATAATGTCAGACACCCTGTCATTATTTGTAGCAAACATACTTTTGCCAAACTTATTTTCAACGCTTTTCACTTACGCCTTTTTCACGCTGGTCCACAATTACTCTTAGCCGCACTCAGACATGAATATTGGCCTTTAGGTGGAAGAAACCTTGCCAAATCTACCGTGCATAAATGCGTAAAATGTCAGAGATTCAGTGGTAGAACAGTTCAACCCATCATGGGGAACTTGCCTAAGGAGCGAGCTCAGTTAGAGTTTCCTTTCCTAGAGACTGGTACAGACTATGCTGGGCCCATCCTCATAGCCGACCGCAAAGGTAGAGGAAGTAGATTAATAAAATCATATATATGTGTCTTTGTTTGTCTAGCCACACGGGCGGTTCATCTGGAGCTTGTCTCAGACCTTACAAAACATGCCTTTATTGCAGCCCTAAACAGGTTTGTTGCTCGTCGTGGTAAACCAAGGACCATCTATTCTGACAATGGTACAACGTTTATTGGCACCTGTAATGAGATAGCTGACATACTCAAACAGGACTTTTCTTCAGACATGGCAAATACAGGTATCAACTTCTCATTCATTCCGGCTTACACACCACACTTCGGTGGGTTATGGGAGTCCGCCGTAAAATCAATTAAACATCACTTGAGACGTATCTTAGGCCTCACCCATCTCACTTACGAAGAGATGTCAACGTGTCTGATTCAGATCGAAGCAATACTGAACTCTCGTCCCCTCACTCCTCTTTCCACAGATCCTTCGGACCTATACCCTTTAACTCCTGCTCATTTCCTTATTGGGAGGTCTCTCATTTCCCTGCCGCATCCAGATCTGGTCCAGCAGAACATATCCAGCCTTAGACGTTACCAGCGTATAGAACACTTGAAGCAACAGTTCTGGAATAGATTCTCTAACGAGTACATTTTCTATCTCCAACAGAGAACGAAGTGGACCGACTCCGACGGGGTGCTTGAGGAAGGAGCCATGGTGGTACTCAAGGAGCAACAGACTCCACCATTGATGTGGCCACTCGGCCGTATCGTACGTCTCATACCTGGGAGTGACGGCATAAGTCGAGTGGCTGACGTGAAGACGAAGAGAGGAATAGTCAGACGCGCCTATAACACCATCTGTCCTCTTCCAGTATAATCCTTGAAGATCGTCATATCTTCAACGCCGGGAGCATGTTGAGAACATAACTACGCCCGGGTGACCGCGGGCGGGAGCTGAGGTCGCAGGGAGGGGCGTCGGAGGAGCGAGCGCGCGCGCCGCGTGCCACCCGGAACAACTACTGCGTCATCGTCCACCGTACCGAGCGCGCGCTTACATTATTTATTTGTTAATTCGGTTCAGTCCTACATATTGTAATAATTATTTAATACAGTCCATTATACTAGCTACGAAGTTACCGGAGTTTTAGTTCTACAACCACCAGTAGGATATTAACACACAAGCATCTACCTGGTCTCTGACAATTCTCATTATGTCCAACCTTCAACGAGTGGATCCACGTCAAGAACCCCGCAAACACTAGCCCGTCCAAGACCCGGTCCGGAACCAAATCGTAGGTGGAAAAAACGGGAAGTAGAAAATAGTTTATCTCAATATTCTGGAAATACCGAAGTAGTAGAAGAATTTTTTGCCAACTGTTACACACCGACCGATGTCTTTCTAGTGTTGATAGATGGATTATTGGAAAATATTGTATACCAAAGCAACCTTTTTGCTACTCAAAAAGATAAGGTATTGAATCTCAAGAAGGAAGAGCTTCTAGCATTTATAGGCATGAATTTTTTTATGGGCTACAATAGTCGACCTGCTTGGAAGGACCATTTTTCTTCCGCAGAGGACTTGAACAATGTGCTTATATGCAAAACCATGCCGAGAGATAGATTTGCCATGATTTTAGCCTATTTACACTGCAATGATAACACTCAAATGCCTCGAAATTGCAAAGATAAGCTATACAAAATTAGACCAGTCGTGAAGGAGTTGAACAGAAAATTTCAGGAGTGTTATCATGGAACGCGTGAATTGAGCGTGGATGAGTCAATGATAAAATTCAAAGGTAGATCTACACTGAAACAGTATCTACCAATGAAACCAATCAAAAGAGGCTATAAATTGTGGTGTTTGGCTGATCAGAGAGGCTTTATAAAGAAATTTCAGATATATCAAGGAAAAGACGAAGAAATGTCTGAGAAGTTCAATAATTACGGATTGGGGGAAAGAGTCGTTTTAGAATTGACAGAACATGAATGGGGAAAAGGTAAGGTTGTCTATTTTGATAACTTTTTTTCATCCATATCTTTGCTAGAGAAATTGAAAAATGAAAACACTTTTGCTTGTGGAACAATAAGAAGTAACAGAAAGGGGCTTCCACCAAATATGACGGCTGATTCTAAAATGACAAGAGGAGATACAGATTACCGTTTTTCAGACATGGATATTGGTTATTGGAAATGGAAAGACAATAAAATGGTTCATTTTGTGTCCAATTTTCACGGAACCGAAGAGACCACAGTCTCACGCACAGAGAAAAATGGATCAAAGTCTGCAGTGACTTGTCCTCAAACAGTGAAGGACTACAATGCATTTATGGGTGGCGTGGACACCGCTGATCGCCTGAGAGCGTTGTATTGTGTCGACCGCAAGTCTCCCAAATGGTGGCATAGACTATTTTGGGGTGTTCTGGACATAGCTTTTGTCAATGCCTTTGTTATCCACAATCTGCTATTACCAAAAATTACTGTAAAAGACTGTCGGCGATCTATTGCCCAAGGACTGATGAGTCAGAAAGATGCTGGTCAGAAAAGGAGAACATCATCAGATAACTTTTCCAATGCAGGGCCATCCAAGAGACGAAAATCTAATTACTCTACTTTGAAAGACGTGCGGTTAGGTAACAGAGGGGTACATTGGCCAACTTTCTCAGATAAAAGAGGAAGATGTGAAGTCTGCAGCATGAGGCACATACAGTCAAAACCATTTACAAAATGTTCGCATTGTAATACATATTTATGTTTGAATGATAAAAAAAATTGTTTTGTAGAGTACCACGAGGTAAATGTTTGATTTTGCTACACGTACATAATAATTTTATTAGTGTTGTTGATTTTTATACTTTTATTTTGTCTATGTTCTAAATGATAAAGAAAATTTTTCGTAGATTGTTTATAGCGAGGTATAAGTCTGAAAATTGTTATCGCTATTTATATTTTTTGTATTATTTGTAGCCATAGTTTCTTAACGAGTTCCTAATTAATGTCCCATAAAGTGCCTGACGGTACAGATAAGTCTAGGTACTGAAAAACCTAGTTCTAGGTACAATAAAAATCTAAAAAAAATATATGTGTTTCATTTTAAAAACAATATTCAGAATTTGTTTATGCATTTAAGAACAATATTCACACTTCCGTGTGTCTAGATTTGTAAACTGAACGCTGGCAGCAGGATCCTTTGAATCTTTTTTTCTAACGATAAGAGTTCCTTCCAAATACAAGGTGCTTGCTGATGGTAGTACATATAGATCCTGTTGATTGATGGGTATACGGATTTCATCATTTCTATTAAAACTAGTTACGTAGGGTTTATAAGAATGATATTCAATGCCTTCTACACTATTATCATAAGAGGGAGTCGATAAAACATCTAAAATATTCAGTTTAATAAGCCGATTGCTTTTAAGAATGCCTTATTGTCTTTCGTTAATTTTAATTTCTTCTTAGAGTGAGCTCTTGTATGATTGATTCCTTGATTCCAACTGACGTGTTTATTATGTTGATGCTCATATTTATTATAGTTAATCATTTCTTCTTCTAAGATGTAAATAGAACTGTACTTCTTCACCTATGTGGTGTTGTTATTATTTATATCTAAAATTGATTAAATTATTTATATCTAAAAGTCTAATATTTATGCAACTATACCGCAGAGGCTTAAAAGTCGGCATAACTTCGTAAAAGAAGTAGTCCCCCTGCGAGGCGATGCTCCAAAAACCAGGATTCTCCTCTGGAAGGAGAGATACCCAACTGCTCTTCCCATTCCACCAGCGGAAAAACTTCCCCCCGGTAGCAGTTTACCATGGCCGGCGTGGAAGTCTATGAATAGACTCCGGACCCAAGTCGGCCGGTGTAAAGAAAACATGTACCGGTGGGGTTACAGCGCACACGAGCCTTGCGAGTGTGGTAACTCTCCCCAAACCATGGCTCACTTATTGAGTTGCCCATCGTGTCCTACCACCTGTACACGCGATGACCTGTACAATGCTACAAATAATGCTATTCGCGTAGCTGAGTACTGGTCCGAAAAAATCTAATATTTGCCATTTATCGACACGCTAAGAAGAAGTATGCAACTTATGTTGCTCTGGTTAATGGGGAAGTAAATAGCGTTTTTGGGTATTTCTATAATCCGATATCCAGGTGATACGTTTAGTGCAAATTCGTGAATAATGTGACTTGATTCACCGTTTATGTATGAGCCGCTTACAATGTCACATTCAACCCTGATCACGGTTATTGGTAAAATGTTTACTGGAAACTGTGACACATGCCATTTATTGGCTTCCAAAATTTGTTTTTCGAACCCCAACAACCTTCGAAAAGTATTTTGCTTCATAAAATTTATATCTTTCCTTCAGTACAAAGTAGCTTTCAATGTGCTGTTATTACACTGAAGTTTTATTGATGCATCTCTTAATACAGACTTTAAGTAATCAATAATATCTTGTAATTCATAAGTTCCTTCAGGTACTTCAATAACACCATTAGATCCATAAAATAACTTGTTGTTCGTTTTATCAATATTCGGAATGGAATTAAATGTTGAAATGTGTAATAAGGCACATTCATACTGTCCATCTAATTGCAAGGTGTTAGGATAGTAAGTGGATAAACTTGAAGAATTTCCTGTTATTGACAAATTGACTGACATCTTGCGAATGGGGAGAATAAAAGAAAGTTATACATTTTATATGTTTTTATTCCAAAAATTCTTTAAATATTTCAAGCATAAGTGACCACAATTAACAGTATTGAATGACTGATATCTAGTATAGTTGTAAAAAACATTACAATTCTTAAAATAACGTATCATTTCCTTAGGGGGTTTTAAATCACCAAAACTATCAAAATATTCACAATAGTCGTATACTTTAACATAAGCCACCCAGTGCGTCCCCTCGTTCCTAGACTCATCCAAATTAACAATGTGGTATTGTTAATATATAAATTCGATATCTTTTGGTGCAGTTGGTAATTGATCTCTCATAAAAACTACTCTGAAGTAAGGGATATCACATGCGTACTGTATTATGTCTATATTACTTAGGGCACGATTAGGCAGCTTACATTTCAGTTTTTTGAAGATTTTATAAATATACCATGACCATTTCTGTGCGGTTTAATATAATTTGCCCAATGCTACACCCTCCATAGCTTTGTTATGTCGCTGTGTTTCTTGCAAATTTTTCTGACCGGCTTTGTAATCATTAATGGTTTTTGCAATGCCTGCTGCACCCCCAGCTAAAGTGCCTAAAGCCGAAAGACTAGCAAAAATAGGGATCAAAGGTAAAATACCCCCCGTTTTTGGGATAGGTATCACACGTGGTATCCGAATTTTCTTATTGTTTGGAAATACTTTCATAGCTGCCGAATAAGCAGCGTCGATTAATGATTTACTATCATTTTGTTTTAATTTCTTGAGTTTAGATCTCATTTTAGATACACATTTCTTGAATGTTTTGATGCCAGCACCAGTTTTAAGTTTGGCTTTCATTACTTTACTCACTAACCATGAGCTAAGCTTTTCACCTCTGCCCGCATCTTTTGATTTAAGTCGTTGTTTTGCCATATTTAGAAGTTGTAAATCAGCTTTATGACGTTGAGAAAGGTCTGTATGTTTTGCATAAGCTATATTGTGTTGCATACAAGCGTCGTCTAACTTATTTACTCCTCGATCACCACGTAGTAAACGTTTTTCAAGTTTTGTGCCAGGCCCACAATAATTATAACCAGGCAAATGAACTTCAAACGGTAAATTATTAATGATACTATTAACTAGTCCACCTCCTTGCATCACCAAAGTTGTAATGAAACAAAACTTTCTATTTAATATAAACTTTAATCTAAAATTGCAGTTTTGTCAATCCAACTATTTTCTCCATTGTTTAGACCTAACCACTTCACAAAAAACATATTTCCTTTCTTTTTTAGAACTTTTTCAATTAAGTATACATCGGGATAGCTAGTTTTTTGCAATTCATGTTCGTAGAAAGTTCCCAATATAGCTTGCTTTCGTTGATCTTCTAAGTGATACGTAACTGGAAGAGTGTTTTTTTAATACTTTTTATCGTAAAAAGTTCAGTTGACCAGTTAGGAGTATAACCTTGTCTCAAAATGCTGTTTATATTTACTTATTCGAACGAAGTCACCTCAGGCAGACTCAGACATGGTCTGCCCGTGACCATGATACCTGCAAAGGTGTCGAAACGTCGGGACCTAAATCTAAAATTAAAACCGCGAAAAAATCCGTAAAAAGTAGTTTTATTCAATGTCTAATATTCGCGTAAACCTAAGAAACCAACAAACTCTCCGCTATCTGATTTTGTTAAGACATTATCATAACAATCAAAGAGTTCTGACAGACGCATTCTTTTGTGAATATAGTGTCCGAATTTATCTACATTCATATTAAAAGTGTATTTTAGTCAAAGGTTAACAGCAAAATTATAAAATATTCATCAATCGAAATCATTTATTTTAGTGTTTATAATTTTACTTTCACGCAATTCTTCAATGATAGATATAATTTCATTGTCTAATCCAGTGTTGCCAGCATCGCGAGATGCAATTAATAATTTTAACCTCTCCACCAATTCATTTGGATCGTCCCAATATACATAATCTACGTTTGATTTCCAAGTTTTTATTAAAGGTAGTCCTTTTCCTTTGGGTGAGGTTTTATAATTTGTAAATATTTTTGACCTTTGTTACTTTTTATTGGTTTACTTGGATCATAGTCCCGACGATGAGCATTGGTATTTATTAACATTGATTTATAATTTTGCATATCAGTGTCTGAAACCAAACTTAAATCTACGTCTTTTTTTAACAGTAGTTGTTTTATATCAGGTGTATTTGGATATTTGCGTCCCGCTAGTATAATATTATCAGCATAACTTAGATAATTTTAATACGTTTTCGTGACGTCATGCAACAGCGTCTATAAAACTAGTTCGCTACCCGCACAGAACTCATTTGCTTCTCGGTTTTCGGAACGATAGGTCGTTGTTTAATGACGAGCGCGATAACCTTATTTTCTCAGTCGAATTAACGGTTGATTGTTTAGTTGCTTTAAATTGGAATCTTTCTTTGTTTGTTCTTTATTTAATCAGTGGTTAAGATTAATTTTATAATAATTGATTCGAATTGTGAAATTATTAATAAATAGAAGTTAAGTGCTCGGTGTTGTGTCTTTTTTTTTTAATAATTACGTTTGTTTCTCATAAAATCAGAAGTGGGATTGGTCCTTACGACACCACTTTATAAGCAAACAACCGTTAGTTTGAAGCCGTCATGCCGCGTTCGCGATCGTACCGTTCGCGTTCACGTAGTCAATCAGGTGGGACTCCTAGTTGTGTAGACAGGCAGTCCCGTGGTAAATCGATAAGGAACGACGAAACGCGCAAAAGGCCGTCGCGGGCGAATCGCCGCCGTCGTAGATCGCGAAGTGAATTTGACGAACAAAGGTTATCTCGTTCGCGAAGTAGGTCCGTGGGTACTCCTTTTAGCGAGAGACGATCTCGCAGCAGGTCGCGTCGTAACAAACGTATGCGCAACCGTCGCGAGCGGCTATCGCGTAGTGGCCGTGAGCAGTCGTTACTTTCGGACAAACCTCGTTCGCGTAGTGGTAGTAGTTCAGTGAAACATACGTTAGATGCAATTATGACTCGTCTATCCGCTATCGAGCAATCAACGGTTAACTCGTCACGAGATTCGTTACAAACTGAACGCGACAGCACATCTATAGTAGAGAGCGGCCCGTCCACCAGCACTGCTCAAGCGTTTACGGAGGCATTGCTGGCCATCGCCCGAACAAAGCCGCAGGGATATTATATTTCAAATTTTGATCCGGCTCTGCATGATTTTGAAGTGTGGTGTAGGGAGGTAGATAGGGCGAAGCAAATTAATAATTGGGACGATTTAGAGTGCTTATCGCGAGTCGCTAATTGTTTAAAGGGTGACGCCAAAACCTGGCTGAATGAATGGATCAGTAATGACCGTTCGTGGTCCAATTTCTCTCGCGAGTTTAAGTCGTTATGTCCACATCAGCTAGATTACGCGAATATACTCTACGAGGTCATGAGCGCTAACTCTGATAAGTTTTCGACGTACGCCAAATACGCGCGCCGGTCTTTATTACGATTACGTATGGTGAAAGGGGTAAGCGAAGAGCTTATGGTTCAGATAGTTCTCCGTGGCATTAACAACGCACAGGTTAAGGCAGCTGCAATAAATGCCAGTCTGACTGTAGATAATTTAGTACCGTTTCTGGCCATTTATACTAAACCTAAACCAAACCTTAAATACGAGTCTCGTAGGCCTACTAATAGTGCTAATACTCGTCGACCTACTAGGTGTCACGGTTGTGGTAAATTAGGTCATATTCGTGCTGAGTGTCGAAAGGAAACAGTTGATGATGAGCGGAAGCCTAAAATAGACGATAAGGGATCGAAACCGACTTTCTCTTTTTGTAAGAAGATAGGCCATACGGAGAATGTCTGTTTCGCGAAATCTCGGGCTCTCACTCACGGCAGCAACCAGAGAAATGTTAATCTGTGTAAACCGGTAACTAGTAGTCAGGAGATTGGGGACATTAGTGCCGCGGTAATACAGGGTATACCCGTTGACGTGTTGATAGACAGCGGGGCGCTCAATATTTCTTTAATGTCATCGAACACTGTTAAGAATTTTGATTGTCAACGTAAACCAATTAACTGTGTACTGAAGGGTATTGGTAAACAAGCTGTCGTCGCTCAGGAGTTTGTTACCCTTGTTGTTGAATTTTGTAAAATTGCTCTTGATATTGATTTCGTAATCGTTCCCGCTACGTGTATGACTAACCTAACCTTTTTTTTTTTTTTTTTTTTTTTTCGGGGGGAAATCCTCATGGACTTCCTCCGCCTGGGGAGAGGCGGAGGGGCATGCCGGACTCTTACCGGCAAACCCCCCGGTGTCTCCTCCTCGCACGTGCACGTGGGGCCGCGGGAATCCAAATTCTTCCGCAGCCCCACGCTGGTGCTGGCCCGGTTGTCCGGGCCTCCTCTCGTGCACGGGGTAGTGAGGTGTAAGACTACCCCGTGCTCCGCCTCGGAGGCGCGCGCCGACACCCGCGCGCGCCTACGCCTCGGGTCCAGCGGTTAGGGGGCGGGGACTTCCCCAAGTCCCACGCCCCTGGACCCATTCATGGGGGGCGGAAAAGGGCGTTGTCCGCCCTTCTCCTGCGCCCGGTGCGCCTTCTGCGGCCGGGGAAGAGAGACGAGATCTCCCTCTCCCGTTCCGCAGTCTCCTTCTGCGACATCACGTCCTCGCAGAAGGACACCACCGCCCTCACGACTCTGCGCTACCGACCATACTCTGCACTACGGCCGGCAGCGACAGATCGCCTCCTACTTCACTTGTGAGGACACGGCGCTGCTCCTCCCAAGCTACACACTCAGCGAGCGTGTGTTGCGCCGTGTCCTCCCCGCAATGGACGCAGTGGTAGCACCGAGCGTCCGGCTCCCTGCCCATGCGACACAGGTACTTGCCGAAGCACCCATGCCCCGACAGCACCTGCGTCACCCTGAACGACAGGGAACCGTGCCTTCTCCCGAGCCAGACGTCGAGTACCGGCCGGATCGCCTCGACGGTAGCAAGGCCGGCGGCAGGGCGCAGAAGCCTTTGCTGCCATTCCGCCACCAGGACCTGACGGAGCTCTCCCCGGCGCAGCTCGATCTGCCGCTGCACCGGCGTCGAGCCCCGCGCCCGCTCTTCCTCGCGCCATCGGTACAATGACGCGAGTACTTTCGCCTCCAGGTCCCAGGGCGGGGATCCGGCCAGGACACAAGCCGCCTCGTAGGAAATCGTGCGGTACCCGCGGGCGACTCTGACGGCCATCGCCCTCTGCGGCTTTCGCAGAATGGCGAGAGTGCTGGCCGTCAGGTCTAGCGCCCAAACGGGAGCCCCGTAAAGGGCTATAGACCGCACGATTCCCACGTACAACCGCCTACAGGCGGCGCTCGGGCCCCCCATGTTGGGAAGCAACGTTGAAAGCGCGCCCGCCGCGCCCATCAGCTTGGGCGCTAGCCGCCGGAAGTGAGGCCCGAATTCCCACCGGCATTCGAGCACCAATCCCAGGTACTTCATGGTGTACCCGACAGCTATCCGAGCCCCACCGACCACAATGTGTGATCCCGGCGCCGGCGCCCGTCGGGGGCCATAAAACACTATGGCCTCCGACTTGTTTAAGGCCACCTCCAGGCCCAGGCGCCGGATGCGGTTCACCACCTGTGACACCGCAGCCGTGGCTATCAACGTCGCTTCCCTGAGTGAGCTCCCCCGGGCAGTGACAAGCGTGTCGTCCGCATAACACGTCAGGTCTGCACCCGACGGGAGCTCACCTCTCAGCACCCAGTCGTATCCGATGTTCCACAGGAGCGGTCCCAAGACCGATCCCTGCGGAACACCGCACGACATGAAGTGCCGAGCAGCACCGTCACGTCCCCGATAGGTGACGCATCTGTCCTCCAGATAAGCCCCTACTGTACGGCGGAGGTAGGGAGGCACGCGATGGTATTTCAGCGCCTCCCGAATGCAGCTCCAGGGTAGGGTGTTGAATGCGTTGGAGATGTCTAAAGACACCGCCAACACCACCCCACCCCGGGACACCGTCTCCTCCGCCAGGGCCCTCACGCGCATGATTGCGTCTATGGTGGAGCGCCCCCGACGAAAACCGAACTGGTTCTCGTCCAGGTCCGGCCCCTCTCTACACAAGTGGCTGACGAGGCGATCCGCGATAATCCGCTCGAACAGTTTGCCCGCCTCGTCAAGCAGCACTATGGGCCGATACGCGGACGGCGAGTCCGCAGGGCGCCCCTCCTTTCTGAGCAGGACCAGCCTCCCCTCCTTCCATACGCCGGGAAACTGACCCCGCTCGAGACATG